>OW203769.1:32912490-33211522 GCA_934045905.1 Leuctra nigra
TTTGTGAATTTTTAATTAGGTTCCTTCTTATAATTTGGTATACACAAAAAATTGCCGTACTTCCTAATTGGGTAGGTACGTACCTTTACCAAGAGAGCCTAAATATTGGTATACCTACAGACAGCTTTTACAGTGTATTCCTATGGTGCATTTAATTGATTTTTATAGTAAGATACGTATAGTAAATGTGTTAGCTCTCGTGAACGGACTTGAAATGGGATCTAATAAAATTGTTTCTCGACAGGGTATCTTAATCGTTCCATCATTCCACGGAGTTCATCAAATAGCAGAGATAAAATACAGTTCACCGGCGCACTCTTGTGGGAAGATCGAGGAAGGAGATGAAGTCGTCCAAGTCAACTATCAGACAGTCGTAAGTTTCATCTTGCTTGCCTGTACGTAGGTAGTTCAGTGATTATACGCAAGTTGAGCGGTGCAGAGTAACTGTAACTACCAGTTCTGTTTTCTAAACTCACTTGCTAGGTAACTAATTTTAAATATTAACCGAGATTTAGTATTATAATTCGGAACTATATCAGAACCTCCCATTGTATGGATTTGTAGAGAGAGAGAGAGAGGCAACTAGTGATATTTTGAATCAACATCGGTTGATATCTCACAGTTCACTTCGTTAAGTACAAAACCATAACTTAGATATCAAGTTATTGACTAAAAGAAACTTAGTGCCCTCTTCGCCTATTAATAGCGAAGACAACGAGCCCACTTGCAAGTCTGTAGAGTGGGGATTGTGGTCTCTACAATTTTTTTAATGCAACAGCAATATTTCGTCAAAAAAATTTTGGGACCAAAATATTGGAGGCGAAAAAGGTCAAGTGGGTTGTAGAATCACTTATAGAATGAGGAAAATACATTATCTCCCTCTTATGTGCAAAAGTTTAACCAAATTTGTGTTTTATAATATGTATAGTCACGTGGCACCACTTGAATACCTAACCTACCCTGAATAATGACTTGTTTTCAGGTTGGTTGGCAAACAAAGCAAGTCATGGCTCTGTTTGAAGAATGTCCCACCGACGTCTTCCTGACTCTGAAGAAGCGTCCGCGCCACACGAAGGTCTACGGTCAGATCTACATGAAGCCGTACCGCTTGCCGAGCAAGAAGCGCGCGGCTCCGTACACGCGCTGGCACGACAATCTCCCCTCGCCGCGACCGGAGCTGCTGACAATACCGGACTTCGAGATGCCGTTACCCAGGTACCTGTTCTGTCTTTTACGTTCCTTACACTCATTACGTAGATCCTCCTGTAATAATTAAGCAATTACTGGTTGTGCGAACCGCGGGCCTAAAGGTTCCATTTAAACCCCCCCCCCCCCCCCCCCCCCCATTTCGAACCTTAAAAAGAAATCCTACTGAACAGTTGATTAGCGCAATTTATTCAATAATATCCACCTTCTAGTTACTGTAATCAGTAATAATCTCTTATTTTGATTGGTCAATCACATTTCATAACGTGAAGAGACTGAGTAAGTATTGTTGGCAAAAGTAACTGGTGTTTGTCCATGATTAATGAACAGAAACCTCCATATTCCATTGCTTTGTACCTATTATTATTTTTATTATTCATTGCATCTACCTAAACTGTATCTTCATTATTATCAATCTCATTGTCCTATTTAAGTAAGTTATTTTTATATGAATCTAATTACATTATATGTTTTGCCACCGTGTTTTGTGCACAAAGCAAATCAATAAAAACATACTGAATACTGAACTACCTCTGTTTTGTTTGTAGGTATGTTTTTTTACTGTTACTGCCGATATACAGGTTACATTTTTTTCTTCGATCGAGCTGAATTCGAGCTGACCATCTCTAGACGTTTTAGATTCAAATTTTTTTAAATCCGTTGATTGGTTCAAATTTTAAAAAATATTCGATTGGTTGGAAAACATGAAGTCAAAATATCTGTTCTCAATCTCCCGCTGAAGGAATATTCCTGCGAGCTAACAGCGTTGCCATGTTTCCAGACACGTATCCAAGCAGCCGGCTCCGCCTGTCGTTGCTCTGCTGGAGACCGAGCCTCACTCCGAGAGCTCAGACGAGGACGACGACTCGTTCCTGGCGTCGTCGGTGGACCCCGGCGCGTCGCCGACCAGCATGCGTCTGTACCTGCCCAAGCCGCGCGTCACCGTGCAGCGACGCGCCACCGTCACCGGGGCAAGTCCCACCAGCAAGCGACCACCCATCAATGTGCAACAGGTAGAGATGTTCATCAGTGCTTTCACTTTGTTGCCAGAGCTGTATTAAAACCTGCGTAGGACCTAGGCACTACTTTTTCGTAGGTCCCTGTCCGAAAGGTTTTATTTTTCCAGTGGTTAATTTGTAAAATAATAAGCTGAAGACAACAATTGGGGGACTGGGGCGAGGGATCCCCTCCAGCCCACCAGCTACATGTGGGTCTGGGACGCACAAGCCCGGGAAAATGATGAATTTCCTGACCTTATCTGGTGTATTTCTACGTGATTTTTACACAATTTTAAAACTAATGTAAAGTAATTGAATTGATTTGAATTGAGTAGAAAAATTATTTTTAATTGGATTAGCTTTTATTAAAGTGGGCCTTTCGTAGGCCCCAAAAGCTTCGTAGGTCCTAGGCACTCTGCCTATATTGCCTTATGGATAAAATGGCCCTGTTTGTTGGGTTCCCTAATTGGTGCTGTAAACAAAAAATGTTTTCCCAAACAATCTTTGAGCATCCACCCAAGTAATTATTTTTCTAATTACCCACTGCGTAGTGCGTACCAATAATTCTTTGATTGTAATATCTGTCATTTATAGTCTTGTTTCTTCCATTGATGAACTTCATTTGGTTCTGGTGTTAGTCCTAAACAGGATTACTGTTACGATAATACAGTAATATTAGTTTCATTGTCTTTAGTCCAAGAGAGATTGTCCGACTGTTGAATTTATCCCCTTTATTTTCATTGTTAATGAGATCTAATGATTCCTTCAACTTGTGTAACAAATATCAACGAATTGAATACTAATTTCTGTATTCCTCGAGTCTGCTTGTTGAGCGAGCAACTCCTTTTGGCTCTTTTGGCACGGACCTCTGTTTTTTGTTTTTTTTCTGTTCTATACTGATCACAGGTTTTCTTCGATTGAGCTGAAATTTTGCCTCGCATTTACGGACCATTTCACGGGCGCATTTACGGACCACGCATTGCAGACCCTAATATTTTTGAAATTCGCTTATTGGTTCAAATTTTTAAAAAATTATCTTTCGATTGGTCTGATCAATTTGAAATTTCATTACAACCAAAATTGACCCCAATCTAACAAAGTTTCAGCCAAATCCTCCCATTTGGTTAAAGTTTAAAACCATCTTTCCTGTGATTTTTTAAATTTGAACTAGTTACTGACTTTGTTGATTCTTCGCTAGTTTTGGCGTGAGCTGCGGTTAGAGCGCCAATGGAAAGAGGGTTCCGACGGCGGAGGAGGCGGAGCTAAAGAAGAGCTGTACCAACTGCGCGACAAGTCGGCCAGCTTCGGCAACGGCTTCAACATCAACGTCTTGCCTCGACCTTCCACGTGCCTCGGCATCGAGAACTCCGCGACGCTCATCAACCGCAACGGCAACGGCGTCGTCAAGGAGCTCAACGTGAAGAAGCACAGACCCATGGAGAACATCACGGAGAACTCGCCCGTGAAGACTAAATCCGACGGAGACGGTCCCAGAGTGAACGGGTTCAATCCCCAGGATGCCAGCGAACACGGGAACGCTCACGAGGGAGCGACGGACATGTGTGATACTGACAAGACTGATTGCGACGACACGAGCAGCGAGAAGGGTTTCAGCACGAAGGAGCGCGGCCGGTTGGACAAGAGCTACAGCACTCCGGCCTACGACGAATCGGAACCGGAGAGCAATGAGAGCAGTCCCATCGAGAAGTCCTTCCCGCTCAAGACGAAGCCTGCGAGGAATGTCAAGGAGGGTGGGAAGTTCGAGAGCTTGCCGTACGTGGATGATTCCAGCTCCGACGAGCGTCACTCGAAGAAGGCGGTGTTCGAGACGGTGAACTCCGCGCTCGTTGAGATGCGAGACGACGCAGGAAGACTTCCGGACTACCACGAGATAGCGGGCGGGGATTTCATGTCCGACGCCGACTTGGCACGGCTCGACAAGAGGTCCTTGCAGCTCTCCGTGGACAATCAGAAACAATACGAGGGCGTGCAGATCTGCATCACTCCTCCGGAACCTCCGCCCAGACCTTCGCTCAGTCTGGACCAGTCTAAGCCGAGCACGTCGGGAATCAGTCATCCCAAGCCGCCGGAGCAAACCAAAGTAGTGGTGTTGAATGCGGAACCGTCTAAATGCAGTCCGCCGTCGAGCGACCAGTCGAAAGGGGTTGGGTTTCGAGCGATGCAAGTGGCCAAGTCTCTGGGGAGGAATGCGAACAGCAAGTCCGTGTTTTCAAGCGCGACTCTGCCAAGTCCGCGCAGTGTTCGCAAGAAGAATGCTCTGCTCGCAAGTGAGTCATTCAGCGTCATTCAATACACTGTTCATTGTTTCATGGGGGTTTATGGTCTGCTTAAGACGGGTGAGTAGTGAGTTTGACCTTGAAGAGTTTTTTATTTAATAGATTTTTATCAATATATTTTACCGATGTATTTGTTAATAAAATAAGGCTTTATAGGACTCTTCAGAACAGTTCAATGAAAATAATTCCATAGCTTGGAATGGCTAATTATTTTTTAGTGCCTGAAAATTAGGAAAAATATGGCACTAAAGTTTGTAGGATGAAATAAAAATAATCCATTCCATGCTATGAAATTATTTTCATTGAAACTGTTCGGAAGACTTGTACAAAGCCTTGTTTTATTAACAATTACATTGGTAAAAGATATTGATAAAATGTGATTAAGAAACTCTTCAAGGTCAAACTCACTGCTCAGCCTTCTTAAGACATTTTGTGTTTTTCAGAAAGGTACGTATTTTTAAAATGTGCAAGACCACCAAAAGACCATCTGAAGACAAGCTATAATTATTTACTCACTTATCTGTCCTTTTCTGGGTTAAGTTCCTCTTTTTCAACTTAAGATTTGTAGCTTTTTTTATGAATTCAATTTTCAATCATTGTTTCCAATTTCAGGCCTTGGGATGATGATTTTTACAGGAGCGTAGGAAGGGAGAGGATGGGGGATTATCGCCCCCCCCCCCCCCCCCCCCACTCGAGCAGTCTGACTCTCCATTCAAACCCATACAAATATTCACAATATTCACCATACAAAATTAAATTTAGTTTCCAAGAATCTCTTAAAAATTATTTCTATTATTCTAAAAAAAAAACTTTCGGGGCAAAAATAGGGAGTTATTTGTGTAACTGTTTGGCATCCCAGAATTGATTTTAAAATGTATACATTCGAAAAAATGCCCTGCAGGGCAACAATAGGAGGGTTTTAGCTACAGTTTGTGCATTTTAAAGCCCCAGGAACACTTTTAACTGATTTAATCTAAAAATCGCCCTGCGGGACTTGAAGGCTACGCACCCCTTCCTGGTGTTGCAATCCCCCTCCCTATGATGAAAATAGTTCCTACGCGCCAGGTTTTTATTTGGAATGCACTGCAAAGATCTAATGAGTTGCTGTTTTGTTATGAAATGTTTTGATTGTCTCTGTGAATGTCAATCAGCGCTTAATACGTACGTAATGTGTGTTATCAGAGCGGCGCAACGTGAGCGTCGCGGACGTGACTGGCGGCGAGGTGGAGGGCTGGCTGTTCCACCGCCGGCGCTCGTCCGGTGCCAGCGGCGCCACCTGGCATCGCGGCTGGTTCGTGCTGCGCGCCGGCGCCTTCTACGGGTTCAACTCGCAGAAGAGCGCGCGCGCGCATCTCATGATCGCGCTGCCGGGCTTCACGTCCAGCCTTGCGCAGGAAGTCAAGAGCAGGAAGTTCGCCTTCAAAGTCTACCACACGGGTGAGTGACACTTCCTTGTGGGGTTTTGAGACCGAGGAATTACTGAAATCGGCAAATCGAGTGCCTACCTAAGAATAATAATAAACGTCATTATTAAGAGCGAAGTTAAGCCCATAGCTTCTCTTACACTACACTGAACTCTTTCTGAAACTCGTATCCTAAATTTGTAATATAAGAATTGCATTTTCAAGTACAAATTGTAGACTTCCCCAAATAACTATTCCATGTAATTTCCTTTTTGCAACTGTTTTTAAATAACATTCCATAGTCCACAAAGCAGGTATGTCCTAATATTCATGTCGTTTAGGCAAGTAGGTAAATACATTGTCATCTGTGATGTGTTGGGGCAATATTGAATAAGACTCTGAATCCAGTAAACCTATGCGATGTAGTTTCCATGCGGGTAGAAAAGAGAGTTACTAATTGGTCTTGACATTTTCCATTGCAGGGACGGTTTTCTACTTTGCTGTTGAGACCGAGGAAGAGCTGTCCTCCTGGCTGGCATCCATCTCGTCGGCAACAATCAGACAAGAAGTCGGCGTCAATGACTGTAAGTCATTGAATTTTCTCTAAAATAAATTATTGGGGAAAAAAAATGTTTTTCCGTTTCCGCATTATTCGGAAACGGGCACAAATCGGCATTATACGTAAAAGTATTGTTATTTAGACATGAAAAATATGACATTCAACATTTTGAATCTCCCACCCTGGGCGCGGCTGTGAGAGTCCTTCTGACGTATTACATATTTTATATTAAATACTAGGTTATAAATCGATTTTAACAATACTTCCAATCTGTATCAACATACTATATTAATATTTCCTGTCAAATTGAAAGTTTTGAAAATTTTCTTGTTGAAAAAAACTTGTTTAAAATTAAATCGGAATTCTATTTTACATAATTTTGATTCTGTGTTATATTGTAATCACTAGGTATAAAAATAAGCCAATATTCAAGAAGAATTATTATCATTGTAAAGTAGGTATCCGAAATTATGATATTATTCTTTTTATATGACATTTTGTTGGTCTTCAATTTTCCCCCAAAAAGACTATTTTTTAAGCCGAGTTTTTTTCCACCATCAACATCCCTACTCACACACAGTCTGTTCTCAGCCGTGGTCTACAGCGAGAGCGACGAGGGATCGGACTCGGAGATGCCGGCTCCGAGTCCCAAGGTGCGGAAGTTCGCGGGCTTCCTCAGTCACTCCAACTCCCAGCAACTCATCGCAGAGTCCAAGAGGTTGGTTGCAGAATCAAACAAATAGGGAATATGCCAACAAATATACTGCGGTTAAAATACAATTTCTCGAAAAAGAAAATATGTGTTGGTAATGATACTATTTTCAATCTCAAAAGTAGAAATTTTCGTTAATAAATATTTGTAGGGTTGTGCGAACCTTGATTTTTCAAGTCGAACCGAACCTCGAACCGAACCTTTAAGTGTTCGAACCTTTTCGAACCTTTACAGGTGTATAATCGATTTTTGCTTTCAGTGCTACCAAACAACTTTCAATGAAATCCAAAGGATGAAAGTGAATGGATACGTAACACACATGAATGGATTTATCATACATACTATTTGCATTTCATTTTCAATAGGATGCTGGACAAAATCTTAAAGAAAGTTATGTGTTTAACACGTTCTGGCTGTTTTCAAAATGCTTCCAGATACCTATTGCTGCTGACAGAGACAG
Organism: Leuctra nigra; assembly: GCA_934045905.1. Taxonomy (NCBI): domain Eukaryota; kingdom Metazoa; phylum Arthropoda; class Insecta; order Plecoptera; family Leuctridae; genus Leuctra; species Leuctra nigra. The sequence continues at coordinate 32,920,126 of OW203769.1, forward strand.
GTGTTGTTTAAAATTGTAATGAAGTGTTTTTTTATACTATAAATTGTTGTGTTGCAATTTGTTCTTGTAAGCTTGCACCTTGCCTAAAAAAAAATGGTTCTTTGTTTCATCAACTAATTAGGGAGGAAGGTAACGAAAATGATGTCAATAATTTTATGCAAAATGGGCTAATAGTACTCATCATGACGCGAGACAGAAAATAAATATAACTTATTTAGGATCATCAACATCACTAATATTTACATGTATTTATGACATAATAATGTAAATTTCGTGAATAACAAACCTTTGAACTGAAACATAGTTAACTAAAGATTGATTACTACAGAAGAATATACGCGATTTTGCGTGAAAAATGACGCCATTTGAGGTTAAAATCTCGAATTCAGAAAGCTGTGGTGACGCGCGGGAAAAAGGGCGGGAAGGTTCGAAATGGTTCTATTTCGAACTTCTCATAATAATTTTCGAACCTTCAAAACCGGTTCGGTTCGGTTTTCGAACCGGTTCGCACACCCCTAAATATTTGATTAAAAATCGGTGTAAATTTAGTCTGTAAAACGCCATCCCGGTGAATGATGTCATATTTTATTGTAACCATGGCAACATCATTGTTTGAAAATAAAGTATTTGTATTCCTTTGATGTTATTTATTTTGAGTAGCTTAACTGATTGAAACATGTTACAATTTTTTTTCCAAGTCAAAAAAGTCATTTTTAGAAGGTTAAAAATACTAAATATTATGAAAATGCCTCTTGGCAAGACTATTTTACTGTCATTTTTAACTTCGTTCGGGCAATTTTATATTTATTTGCGTATAATTTATGACGTAACAGGTTCCCCTTTTTTTTTAAATTAAGTAACTGTGAAAGTAACTGACTGCCATTAATCAAGTAACTGTAACACTGATACATTTTTAAAGTAACTTTGCCAACACTGCTGAAAGTCACCCTCTCACTTCTCTTCCAGCTCCGAGATCCAGAAGAAGTTTGGTTCTCTGAAGAAGCTGGGTCGCAAGGCGGAGGCGATGAGCCCGCCGGACATGTCCAGCGCCGCGGCGTCGAGCCTGGACCGCAAGTACCTGCGCATCTTCAGCAGCAGCCGCAACGTCCCGGTGCCCACCGCGCAGTTCCGCAGCTACCGGCGCATCCCGCCAGCGCCCAGCGCAGCGCCAGACAGCCAGCTGTACCTCAGCGCCGAGAGCGTGTTCCACGACGCCCAGGTATGTGTCATGTTGAAATATTTCCAAACTATTGAAAGATTTGTCTTTATGTATGAAATGAAAAGATATTCAACTCGTTTTTGAATATTCCCTCCCAATACAGAGTTATCATATTGAAGGCTGTGGACGACTTGTGATGCTGAGACAGTTCTAGTGAGTTGAGAAAGTGGTTGTCATGCAGCTAAAATGTAAATTATTATGATTATTATATCACAACACAATCCCATAATGTGAAGGTTTAGGTGATACTTTATGTGTTGTCTAGAAAGAAAGAAATACAAAGTTGCTATTTTTGTTGAGTTAAAAATAGAGACACCTGAAAATGGTTTTATAAAATCCAAAATTTCGTTTTAAGATAATGAAATTTCGCGTTTTATGGTGTTATGAAAATTTCTTGTAAAAATTGTCAAAACTTTAAGTTTTAAAAATATTCAAAATTTCAAATCATCATTAACTCTGGCATTTTCTGCCTATAAATGCATTTCCTGCAACACTTAAGATTTATTTCACACTTTTTTCATTAATCTTCCAAATTCCAGCTTTACAATTGGCAATTTGCACACATGTAATTTAATTTATCCTACATTAAAGTAAATTAAATCTTTTTTTAAATATTTGGCGGGAAAATAATGAAAATATGCTACTTTGACATTATTTTTAAGGTTGGTATGATTGCTATAACCAGACAAGCTGTTAGCTGTCACTGTCATTGACTCATAGTTGAAATATATTTTATTTTCGTGTTAAAAATTATATTTTGTCTTCAAAATTGTTGAAAATTAGTATAAATGTTGCAAAAATCATTAAATTTCGGTATTATGTCGCGCAAAGATGTTGATTTCGGTTTTATGGCCTAAAACATCACAATTTCGCGTTTTGTCGCGATCAGATTATGACAGGTTATGATGTGATTCATGAAGAAAATTTGTTCAAAATATGATAGCTCAACATTCTGAAAATTTCGCGCGCGCGAAAAACAGGTGTCCCTAGTTAAAAACAACATTTCAAATATATTATCACTCCTTTTTGAAAATCTCAAATTTTTCATTTTTCATAAAATATTTCATACAAATTTTTTTTTTTTTTAATTTTCGTCACTTTGCTCAGGACAAGGTGGCGAGTCCGCCGAGCAACGAGGCCGCTGTCTCTCCCGAGAAGACCATCACGGTGGAGTTCCGCGCCGCGCGTCCGCAGCCCAAGCCGGACAAGCGCATCAAGAACCTGGACTACCGCGAGCGCCAGATCCACGCGTCCAACCCCTCGCTGCTGATCCCCAGCGACATGTCCGACTACCGTCTGGCGGCTGAGCGACTGCGGGAGTTCGGCATCCGGAGGAACCGGCAGCGCGAGGACACGTCGGGCTTCGTCACGCTGGAGGAGTTCATGCTGTCGCGCCAGGAGGAGGAGCGGAAGCAGCGCGGACACATGACGGCCCACTCCGCTTCCTCGCACGCAGCGCAGGCAGCAGCGCAGGCAAGCGGGCGGTCCAGCTCCAGCGGACACTCGGCCTCCAGCGGACACTCGGGCTCCAGCCAAGCGGCCGCCGCGCCGGTGCAGCGGAAAGGGAGCTTCAACTCGACGAGGGTCAAGAGAGAGGATCCGCGGGAGTACAGGTGAGCTCGTTTATCTTGAAACAACAGTTCAAGGCCAAGTCTATGAAAGGTTGACTTTAACTAGATGCATGTAACATTTGTAGTCTAAAATAGATCACATTATCATCAGTCTTCAGAACAGATAACATATTTGGTCAAAGATTATAGCGATTTATGAAAATATACCAGTTCAATTCGACTAATTTCCAATATAATACGCTTAAAGAAACAGAAAAGACTGAAGATCGTAGGGCACAGTCTTCTTGACGCTGCTGACTGCTTCAGTGTTGAATACTAGGTATTTTATGCGAAACCATTTAAAATAGATATTGAGTACGTACATTCAAACTTATTTTACTGAAAGTTTAATCAGTTAAATCTTACATTCAATTCAATTACTGAAATACAGTAAACCCTCGTTATTACGAACTTCAATAATTCGAATTTAGGGGTAAATTCGAACTAGGTGCATGGTCCCAGTGGACAGGATAGGTTTTTACATGTTAAATCATTTTTATAAATCGAATTTTAGGTTAATTCGAAATTCGAACTGAATTTTGGTCCCAGCCCATGTTATTCCTTGCATACAGTTGTTTTAATTCGAACTTTGCAGAAGGATCGATAAAATAATCGCGAACAAACTACGAAAAAACAACACTCAAAACAAAACACAACCTTCAATGGCATCAAATGAGATAATCTGGCTTGCGAGGTTGGCCAAACTGCTGTTACAGGTTTGCCAACCCCATTTTTTTGCAATGGCGGGAATATTCCACAGGCGGGAATATTCAAACTTCATGAAAATGCACACAAATTTTTTTGCATTAATTATATATTTCGAACTTTTTTAATTCGAACTAGGATTTTTTGGGTCCCTTTGAATTCGAATTAACGAGGGTTTACTGTATATCCAAAATGCGGGGTCGCATATTTTTATCCTCTCCCAATAGATTTTTTGTTTATAGACAGAACCCATAGTGCGCTTAGAGTTTGTCAAAGATTGTTTGAAGATGTCCGATCGTAGCTGAACCTTCACTTCTCCTCCCCAGGGGCGGTTCACCGGAGAAGTTCTGGATCGAGTCCCTACGGCGCAACGACGCCAGCCGCAAGCCGATCTCGCTGAAGAACTCGCAGGTGTCGGACGTCAACTCCAACCAGCTGCGTCTCAAGTCGGCCACGCAGTACCAACCCCCTCCGATGAAGTCCGGCGGCCACGAAGAGCCGCCCAAGATGAAGCTGGCCTTCGAGATGCAGCTGGACAAGCAGCCGGCCGCCGAGACGCACAAGTCCAAGTTCCGCAGCCTCTTCAGCAGCAGCAAGTCCACGCAGAAGCAGCACCTGCTGGACACGCCCACCGCCACCAAGACGTTCCTCGGCTCGCCGCGGCTGCATCGCGCTGTCTTCGGAGATCGCAAGGCCAAGAACGCAGCCAGCGACTCCAGCGGCAGTGGCTCGCCGGCGTCGCCGCCATTCGATTGGCCGGCGGAAGTGTTTCCGAACCAGTCGGACAACAGCGCGGCACAGAATAAGGTAAGTCCAGAATAAGTTTACTGTAATCTGTTATTATTTATTACTTAGGTACAGTTAATGCCTTGCTAACTATTAAACAGTTGATTAGGACTAGATAGCCATGGCAACAACCAATGACAATCCTGGAGTGACCGTTTAAACCTTAACTACTGGTTTAGCAGAGCATTTGAAATACCAGCCCTTGGTCAGTAGAATATTGTAATGAGTAATGACCTTACCAATAATTATGCATTACCTTATAGTAATGAATAGTAGACATTCCATTCACATCATGTCATCACAATATGATAGCTACATAAACCAATTACAGTTCATTCGTTACCCACTATTCCTTATATGTGCTTTGTCAGTTGCTTTTTCTGTCTCCCTTTTTTGTTCAGGGCAAGGTGCTTAGCTACAAGCATCGGTTAACTTTTATTTATTTCATAATAAAGTAAGTGTTGAAGAAACTAGACTCTAGACACAGGTAACCATTCAAGCAACTGAGTAGTTTAATCATTGATTGTGCATTATGAAAATGATCAGTTAGTGTCACATATTTAGTAGATCGATTTGATTAATCTTTTTTTTTCTTGCCATGTCATCAATTCATTTTTTTAAGGTGGAATTAACATGATACATTAATGTAAAATGTGATAAAAAGTATACTTCCGGTGCACGGATTTTGGCGGACTTTGGATATGTTGTAGGGGGAATTTTTTGGAAGAGAATGGCATCAAAAAGCCAAATGTTACAATTTGTTCTGGCTAAAACTCCTTTGACTGGACTACTAGGTAGTTGGAACTTAACGAGTTATGTTATTTTACTTAATTATTAATTTATGGATAGAAAACCCATGCTCTCAAATTTTAAATTTATATATATTTTTTTTTAAATTGATTTAGCTATTTTTGTAGGTACGTACTACCAAGCTAGCACATTTACAGTTTATAATACCGTATTAACTCGTGTATAAGACGCAATTATATGTCAATATTTTGATTCTGAAAACAGCCCTGCGTCTTATACACGCATACCAAGCTTTTTTCCCAGTAAATCCAAGGTGGATGTTTGTAAACAGAGCTGTGGTAGACTGCCACATGTTGTCTATCTCTACCTTTACCTCTCACTCTATCTGGACTACTCATACTGAGTCTAGACACAACACTATTAGCATATTACATTTTTGCAACAAAATGTTTTCCCTTGCATTTAGATCAGGAGACAAAATATATGTTTACGTCTGAAAAACATTACTCTGACAGACATAAAATAGACTAAACACTGTTGAATGGCGATCTTAATGGAAGGGGAGGAGGGGAGTTTGGTTTGTTTTGGAATGCAGAGAAAAGGCAGGTGCGCGCCTGTTAGAGCAAACAACAGCTGCTGGGAAGAGACTTCCCTCCCCCCTTTCTCAGAAGCAGGAAATTACTGTTTGTTTACAACAAGTTGGCAGTGATTTTCATTCAAATAGCTCAGTTAGCTGGAAAACCAACATTTAGATGGATATCATGTATACAAACACACAATGTTTTTCATCATTTTACTGCGTCTTATACACGCATGCTAAGTGTTTTCTTAAAATAGACTTCTCAAAACAAGGGTGCGTCTTATACACGAGTGCGTCTTATACACGAGTTAATACGGTAGTTTGTTAATATCTAGAACCCTCCGTGTTCCTTTCTTTGTCTGGAAAACGTATGTAATTAAGTGTAATTTGGATGGGCTGGAATATGTGTGGGATAGATTGTGCTTACCGGTTTGCGCTGACCACAGCCAAGGATTGCAGATCTGCTCGTTGTCGTCTGCTTGGTTCAAAGAACACTCTCCAAGGATCCAGTGCAATCAAACTGAACCCCTGCTTGCCTGGTGGCCATTTGCAATCCGCATCGAGATCACTTACTGTTGGCTCATTCATGTATTCAGACTTTAGAGCATATCTTTGCATCACGGAGTCAACAAAGTATGTCCAAGTAGCAACCTGTTGATAATCTTATATTTCTAACTATGAATTTTGCTCACAGCACAGATTTACCAACAAGTCGTACGGCCATTTAATACCCTGTTTATCTACCTTCAGATGTGCAAGACACCATTAAATGAAGTAACTTAGGGGCCATATTACCATAAGTTTAATCTTCAGTTTAGTTAAGCTTCACTTCGGGAAATGTGGTGTTTTATCATTAATTCATTACGCACTGTGGCAGAGCTTAAAAACTGCAGTCAATGTATCCTGTGGTTAATTTAGGTTGATGAAATAAGCTCCGCAACTAAATTGCAGTGTATAATGGTAATACACCGAGTTTTCTGAAGTAGAGCTAACTTAAGCTAACTGTAGGTTAAACTAATGGTAATACCGGCTCTTCATCATTGAGTGGTTTCAAATGAAATATCTCTCTGAACATTATTTTGATATTGTTAAGTAATGATCAGTGTGAGAACAATCATTAATCCACTGTTCAAATCACAATCTAGGTCATCAGTTGGGATCGTCCTTCATACCCAGGGCTGGGAAACGTACTCGTGTTTTGTATTGTGCTCTCGCCCGGCTTACTGTGACCGCTTCGTGTGTGACGTTTGCCTTCTCTTGGGTGTGTTTCAGCCGACAATGGGCGTGGCCATGATCGGTAAGAAACCGTCTCGTCGCAATCAGCCTCCCTCCCCGTCCCCCTCCCAGTCGAGTCCTCCGCCCGACTATCCGGGTCTCGAATACCCGCCGGTGTTCGAACCCGAGACCTACACGCTTACGGACGCCAGTACATTGTTGCGCACAAAGAAAGCAAACTGAGTTGGCTCGGTGGTTTATCATGGCAGTATTAGCAATTATCAATGTCACATCACAAATACGTAACTTACTTAATAATTGGTAAAATCAGGTTATTTAAAGTACCCAATTTACATTTCATCTAAATATTACTACCTACAACAATAAACAACCATTAAGTCATCAATCAGTGACTTATTCATAAAATCTGTAATACATTACTAGTTCCTTTCTATGGTTTATGAAAATGTACAGGTATCGGTTTTGACCGACAGCACACATTCAATGTGCTGTCTTGTTACTATGATTTAGTTACCTCAATTTTATATTATATAAATAGTAAATGCACAACACATTCTTGTTGGTTTTTTTCCACTAGTTAAGTATGTAGTCTCAATCTCATGTCAGTATGTATTTATTCTTCGCAACATCTTGCATCACCTTCTATCATGTACTTTTTCCTAATTGTTTCAAGATGGGAAATATAAGGCAGTCGAAATGTAATATTTTGCACCAGTCAATCACATGTACTGGACACTCCTTTTACTTTCAGATATTGATTTTGTTGCAAATGAGGATGTCAATCTTTGCATGGAATGGGAATGGAAAACAGTTTGTGGATTGAAATAGAATCATTTGCACTGAGAATTTCAAAGAAATGTGCATTCTAAGGGACTCTAACATGATTTTTTTGATAGTGAAATTCATATTTTTGAATATACAGAACATCAGGGCTATGCTGTTAGTCCATTCCCATCTCTAGCAGATCTAGGAAGTTAATGAAAAGTGGTACTTTGTTACACTGACCAAACACATGGTCTAGCTTTAAAAGATTTACAGATAATATTAGGTAAATTTTAATGATGGTGCTAATTATTATATTACTACTATTTAGCTGAACAAATCAATCAAAGGTTTGTTGATAGAGAACGATTTATATTACAATTTAGGTATACCTACTCTATATTATTACCATTTTTATCCTGTAGTGAAAAAAATTAGCAGTATCACTCCTTTTTTCAACAAGAATACTTGGACTGGGCTGTTTACTAATCAAATGTCTACATGTCATACATTTGCTAACTAATTATAAATGTATTCCTACATATTTAAATTCGCTAATGATAACAATCTTAATTATTTGAGAATTTTATGTAGCTAGGTAGTTACGAGCTTGATGGTACCTCTTTCTGGGATATCGTAATTTAATCTAATCGTACATTTCTTTCTCTCTTCCGTCAATAATTTTGTCACTATTGCTTGCTGTAAAGCTCTTGCATTGCATGACAACTATTATTTCATGTTCTCATTTAACAGCCATTTCATCACAAATATATTCTCGAGATGTCTCGATTTAAAATATTGTCAATTTGTTTATTGACTGATAATTAATACCTACTTATCTATCTAAGCTAAGAATACTGATGTACGATGTTATTCCTCGAATTACCATCACTGTTATTAATAAATGTATGATTTGTTTTACAAGTGTGTGTTCAATTTTTGTTAATTTATCTACGCACATTCTGTCCAGTTGGATGATTAAACAGGTCAAGTCATGAATTGCAGAGATTATTGAAGCTACCATGCCTTGTCCATAATGCAAGGCCGTTTGTGCACAGGGAGAATATGCTCTGGTGTCAATAGTATGTGCATTCTTGGGCACACGGTTCCTCTGGTGTCAATAGAATTTGCGGACACGGCCGCCGTGTAAATAGGCTCGCGGAAAAATAAATTGGCTCTCCCACGGTCAAAGAATTTTGTTAAATTTTTGATATGTTGTAAACAATTTAATTTTGGATCGATTGGTGTCAAAACTATATTTTTTGAGCGAGCGAAGCGAGCCTCTTCTTTTGGCTCTTTTGTCACGGACCTCTGTTTTTTTTGTTTTTTTTGTTTTTTTTCTGTTAATAGTCGATACACAGGTTGCACTGTTTCAGCGATCGATCTGAAATTTTGCACACATGTAAAACTAACCTTCTCTGTTTGCAGACCCTAATTTTTTTGAAATCGATTCATTGGTTAAAATTTAAATAAATATCTCCTGATAGGCTGAAAATGAAAACGGTCTTCGATAATTCTGATCAAACTCATATTTTGGCTATACAGGTCAGAGTTTTTCTTCGTTCGAGCTGAAATTTTGAACACATGTAAACCCAACCTTATCTGTTTGCAGGCCCTAATTATATTTGAAATCCATTAATTAATTGGTTAAAATTTAAACTAGGAAAACGCTCAGTGTAACGCATTGATGAGCGAGCACAGAACATGCAACATCCCCATAGTAACGATGCACGACACGGCACAAGACGATTTTCTCTGCAACTTTTCAATCTCCATAATACTCTGGATGAATAACAGATCCATTGTGTCGTGAAGTCTTACCTACATACCTTCTCCAGAAATCTCTTGTGACATCTCACATCCCATACTAAACTCGTAAAATTACAATTAATACTTGACTGAATGGGCTTACAATATATAAAATGTAATATTAAGTTGGTCTTGATCACCATGCAAAATTTGAACTTAATGTGAACATTTTTATTGTCGACCAATCAGAAGACATTATTTAAACTTAAACCAAGTAGAGGATTTGGCCTTCGTACTGCATCCGATTTTATGCGCTAGCTCAAAAATGCTTTCATTTTACTGTACATTGTGGATAGCTTGGCTGCTCTACAGGCCTTGCCTTGGAACAGAAGCTTAAAGAAGGCAGGGATGACAATTTAGTATACATTTTTCAAGATTATGGAATAAAATGGCCTTAAAATGACAAAACTTTTGAAAATAACGACAGATTAGACTGAAAATTGGCAAAAATATCTAAAATGTGGTACCAATGACCACGCGAAATTTCAAGTTGATCGGTCAATCTGTTCTAGTTTAAATGTCAAAAATCACATGAAAAATGGTTTTAAATTAGAACCAATAGGAGGATTTGGCTGAAACTTTTTATGATTGGGTACAAAGTTGGTTGTAATGTTTTTGCTAAATTTCAAATTGATCGAAGCACCCAATCGAAAGATAATTTTTTTAAAATTTGAACCAATCACGGGAGCCCATTCAAAAACGATCCCAGGGACCGCATAGATTACGTTAGTATGTGTACAAAATTTCAGATCGATTGCTTGAGCGGTTTGACCTGGGCTGTGACCACAAAAAAAAAAAAAAAAAACGAGAAAGTGCCATAAGAGTACCGTGGTGATGCTCGCTCAATAAATATCTCCTGATAGGCTGAAAAATTAAAACGGTCTTCGATAATTCAGATCAAACTCATATTTTGCATGATCATTAAGACCAACATTGTCTCTTATTTTACAAATGTCATCCCAATCAGTTAAGAACGTATGAACTTATTGACATTTTTTTATATCTGTCAGTAATGAAGTAGGTATCGAAAGTAATGTTTTCTAGTGCCACTTGAATTGAATCTGATTTGCTACATTACCAGGGTGCTTAGATGCTATTCTAAAGTTTCGATGATAAGCATAATATACTTTTTTATTGATTGAGTGATCATATTTCAATTAAATATGGATGTACCTATATGTTTTCTTTGCGTTGTGTACGCATTTCCGGTACGCGTCACACTGAGCGTTTTTCTAGTTACTTTTATTAATGATGACATAATGGCAATTGTCTTTGACGCTTATGGAAAATTTGGCCCCCTTTTGGCCTCTGATGACCTTGTATGACCTTTATAATGATCATATTTGTTTTAATAGACCAAAACAGAAATTCCTGCACATGCATGAAGTTGACAATTTTACACCTTGACCCGTGTGACAGCTCTAAATCACTGCCTTCTGCATACGAAAATTATAATGCAATAAGAAGGCTGCTTTTTAATTTTTGATTGTTGCTTTTTTGTTTTTTTTTAATTTGTCTTTGGCTGTTAGAAAATTATTTTAACAAAGAATATTTTATATAATGTATTGATATCAAGAAAGAATACTACTATTTAATTATAGATAGGTGAACTTTGAATTCCATTTATTTAAAAGTGTGGATTGAAACTAAATTGATATTTTTGTCACCACCGGAACACACGGAATGGTAAGTAGTTCCAAACCGGATATAGATGGCATTAGTCATTTCTGTTTTGGTCTATTTGTTGTACTAATCATAAGCTTTTATTTGATATGCTACTCAACTAGGTTGAAATAATTTGATAATTTGATAATGACAACAATGAGTTTTTGCCAAATTTAGAAATTTGGCCCAACCACCCTAATCAAAATTTGAGAACTTTTTATATATCGGGGCATTTTTATGAATCGATTAACATCAAAAAACGTTTTGTTACAAATAGTGGTGATTTAGGAAATTGGTTAAAGACCAAAGCATATCTTGTGAGTTGACATTAAAAAAAAATAGTTAAACATTTCTTTGACATTTGTCATACCTAATAGTTACTTCGGGCCTTTAATAATACTGATATTATGTAAGTCTATCTAACATAATTAATTATACCTATATGATTCATCTTGAATTTGCACAACTGTAGGTAAGTACATGAATAATTGATTTTATCATTAATAAATGGAAACTCTATTTTCATTGGATAAATCATTTATGATACCAGAACTTATGAGTTGTTATTAATGTTTTGAATGAGATGTTTGTAAATAAAGCCCTATTTATACTGCTAATTACTGGATATGGAGTTTATTGACATACCTTACATCATTCATGTTGTATAATCCAAGACGAATTATGAAGGAAATTCACTGCATACTGGATAGCTTATCAATATTTTCAGTCAATAATATTTATTTTTGCAGTGATTTAATAATAAAAAAAATTAAAATCTTGTGTACTATCCACAGTGTTGGGTAGGAACGGAACGAAATAGTTCCGTTCCTAGGAACTAGTTCCTTTTCTTAGGAACTATGGAACGTCTTAGTTCCTTTTCTAGGGAGGAACTATGGAACGGTTTAGTTCCTTTTTTTGAGGAACTGTAACGATTTTTGCTAAGTCTTTGTTTAAAACTTGAATGTACTTTTATTCCGAAAAACTGCACTCGTCTACAAACATATTAATTTTGTCAGAAGTCAGATGTCCCCCTAGCTATTTGGCAAGGTTCTAAAATATTGGCTATTTGGCTAAAAATAACTCAAACCAGTCGTCACCTACCCTAACACAATGGACACCTATCTACCTGTAGTCGCGTGGCCAACCCTTCAGACCAAAGAACTCCATTCCTAGTAATGACTAATGACTCGTGAACAAGTGCAGTGCGCAGGCACACTGATCTCAGATCGTCGTCTTTTTAGCTTTTACTTTGTTTCCTTCCTCCCATTTCCTTTCCGATCACTGTGTAGGTAGGACAACTAATCGTGATACCCAGGTATATTCGCAAATATCTGAGTCTCAACCCATCCCGACCCTTCCCGACCACGGGCTTCTATTCAAGCGCTCGATTGCCAAGAATGAGCTGTCAATCCGTCCATTCATGCGCTTCATTAGACAGTATGGATTCTTAAGATGTTTAGGGAATTGCGATTTTGATACTTTTGAATGCAAAAATGAATGTCTAATTGAACATAGATGAAAATCATTTTTAATTTTTCAAAATCGGTTCATATTTGGCCGAAATAATTTGTACCTATCTCATATTTTATGGGTGCGATCAGTTTCGGCCAAATATGAACCGATTTTTAAAAATAAAAAATGATTTTCATCTATGTTCAATTTGACATTCATTTTTGCCGTCAAAAGTATCAAAATCGCAATTCCCTAAACATATTAAGAATCCATATTGTCTAATGAAGCGCATGAATGGACGGATTGACCGCTCATTCTTGGCAATCGAGCGCTTTAATAGAAACCCGTGGTCGGAAAGGGTCGGGATGGGTCGAGACGCAGATATTTGCGAATATAGGTTACCTGGGTATCACGATTAGTTGAGACGCACTTGACACATCACATCGCCACTGAATTTTTAGTTTTTACGAATCTTCTTATCTCTCTTATAATCTTTTCAAATCTGCTGTGATACAGTGATTAAATTTTTAAATTTCCAATTTTTAATTTGCAGATTGCAATTTTTAATATTCCAATTAAAATTACACCTTTCTTTAAAAAGGAACTAAAAGGAACTAAGTTCCTTTTTGAGCGAGCGAAGCGAGCGTCTCCTTTTGGCTCTTTTGGCACGGACCTCTGTTTTTTTTTTGTTTTTTTGTTTTTTTTTCCGTTTACTGACGCTATACAGGTCAGAGTTTTTCTTCGATTGAGCTGAAATTTTGCACACATGTGGAGACAACCTTTTCTGTTTGCTGACCCCTAATTTTTTTGAAAAAAATTGATTGGTTAAAATTTAAATAAACATCTCCTGATGGTAGGTTGAAAAATGAAACTGGTCTTCGATAAATCTGATCAAACTCATATTTTGACTATACAGGTCAGAGTTTTTCTTTGATCGAGCTGAAATGTTGTACACATGTAAAACAAACCTTCTCTGTTTGCATACCATATTTTTTTTTGAAATCCATTCATTGGTTAAAATTTAAATAAATATCTCCTGATAGGCTGAAAAATGAAAACGGTCTTCGATAATTCTGATCAAACTCATATTTTGCATGATCATTAAGACCAATATTGTCTCTTATTTTACAAAATTTCATCCTAATCAGTTAAGAACGTATGAAGTTATTTACATTTTTAATATCTGTCAGTAATGAAGTATCGAAATGAATGTTTTCCAGTGCCAATTGAAAATTGATTCTGATTTGCTTTATGAACCAGGTGCTTAGATGCTATTTTAAAGTTTCGATGAAAAGCATACACTTTTAAGTTGATATCATAATCAATTCAATATGGATGTATATGTTTTCTGTGCGTTGTGTACGCATTTCCGGTTCGAGAATTTGCACATACCCGTGCTCGCTCATCAACGCGTTACACTGAGCGTTTTCCTAGTATAAAGGAACTAGGAACGGAATAGTTTCTTTCATTATTGAAGGAACTGGAACTGGAACTAGTTCCTTTTTTCGGCGAGGAACTTGGAACGGGAACTAGTTCCTTTTCAAAAGGAACTTACCCAACACTGACTATCCATACGCTTTTGAAAGCGTTCAAAACCCAGTGCTGTTATTTATAATATTACATTCATAATAGTCGATATAATTATCTCAACATTTCGTTGAAATGATGAAGAAAGAGCGCATGTTTTGCATACTACATTGTGTCAGGTTTGTGAGGTATGTGATTTGACAACATTTATACATTAAATTTAAAAAAAATATGTGACCAAATAGGTAGGTAGCTGAGAAATAAAAAAAAAAAAAATGTGCCCTTTTATTAGAGTAAAGTTTGTTGTTCTTGGCAACTCGTAGGATTTCCTCAAACTTCAGCTGGTCTTGATTTGAGAATATTTAGGCGCTAGGAAGTAAAATCATCTTATACCTATACTGTTCTTTTTGCAGTTCTTTTCTGTGTAGATTAGTTCCAACAGATGTGTTCCAACTTATCTGATGAGTGACAAGTCTTTCCTAAACTGAACCCTTCCAAGTGAAAATGTGTAGCATTTTGGTTGAATAGTCACGTGATATACAGCCACCTTAAAAGCATCCTTCATTAACAAAATATACATTCTCAGTGGCACATACTACCACTGACATTACTCAAAAAGACAGTTTAAATTGAACCGCCGGAAGTTGGAACGGAATATGGACTGGACCTAGTAGAGAACGATCGCAGTCGTGGATCGATTAGTTTACATTGGTTTACATAGACCTTGACTTCTTTCTGAACGCATTCGTTTTATGATTGTAGTAGGTACTTCCGGTCCTTGTTCTTCCTTTGGGAAACGAAAATGGCTGCAAATGATGAAGCTGTGCTTGCGTCATTAGTTTACGACTTCTTATTAACACAAGATAAATCTTTAGCTCAAGTATTTCAGAAGAAATCTAAAGCGGTAAGTCTTATAATCAATTTTAATATATTTTAAAGTTGTGTGCTAATGTTCAGGTAGCATTATTGAACTTAATGCCGGTGATTGGCATCAGCAACAGCATGGTATGGCCATCAAGCCGTGCTTGTGGTGCACCACGTGTTGAATTCTCTGATCAAATTATTTAGTTTTGCACTTAGTTGTCTGTTCAGTATGTTGATATTTGCTTCACCGTAATTGGTAGTGGATATTATTTCTATTATATTTTTTCTATTATTTCTATTTTTCTTCTATTATTCTTTTCTATTCTTATTTTAGTTGAATATTGCTACCTACCTACCTACCTAGGTATGTTTTGTCATTTTTGTTGTTGTGTTGATATGATGTTAAAATCGTTCCCAAAGATGAATTCGATGATGGAGAACTTTGTTTCAAGACGGGACTGATCAACAACTACTTACCAACATTCGTAAACATTTAACGAAGTCTGGTTTTGGAGAGATGCGAGGTTTGTTGTCTGTGCTTAAACACATGTTCTTATTGCAGAGTCCACTGCCAAAGGGGTCGCCATGTATGCGAGAAATATTAAAAGAGTATCAGCGGCTCTCACCTAAGAAGAAAATACCACCTATTAACTTGAAGAAAGCTAGTTCTTCGGATTCAAGTTCAGGTACCTATGCATATTAAAATATTGTGTAGGTGTAGTACTAGGTACCTATATACCTAGGGCTACCTAGGTATGTTTTGTCATTTTTGTTGTTGTGTTGATATGATGTTAAAATCGTTCCCAAAGATGAATTCGATGATGGAGAACTTTGTTTCAAGACGGGACTGATCAACAACAACCAACATTCGTTATAGTTTTAAGCTACAAATGTATTCTTGTGCCAATACCATAATCCACTATTTCCATTCAATATTAGAGTCCGAGGATGAAGCTCCCAAGAAAATTGCCACACCTGCGGTAAATGGGAAGAGTAAGCCAGTAACTAAAGCCGTACCTGCGAAAAAAGCTGAGAGTAGTTCAGAAGACAGTTCTAGTGAAGATGAAACGCCTGCAAAAGCACCTGCTAGGACACCTGTATTAAATGGCAAAGTTGCACCTAAATCAACCCCCGCTAAGAAACCGGAAAGCAGTTCCGACGACAGTTCTAGTGAGGATGAAGCCCCAACACAAGCAAAGACACTAGTGAAGCCAGTAGCCACAACAAAAGCAAAAACACCTGCAAAAAAAGAATCTAGTTCGGAGGAGAGCTCCAGCGAAGACGAGGCGCCAGCAAAACCGGTGGCCAAGTTGCCGGTTGCCCCGGTGCTGAAGAAAGCGCCAGCGAAGAAAGAATCTTCGAGTAGTGAAGAGAGCAGTGATGAGGAAGAAAAGGGTAAGGAATCTCAGTGTGTGTAATACAAGCGCAAGCACAGGTGTTTGGGACTAATGTTTCATGTTTTGCCCAACAGTTCCGACTAAAGCTGCACCGAAGCCCGTGGCAACAAAGCCTGTTGCGAAGCCTGCATCCTCTAGCGACGACTCAAGTGAGGAAGATGAGCCGAAAGCTAAGGTTGTTGCCAAACCTCCTGTGAAACCTGCTGCAGCCAAGAAAACAGAAAGCTCTTCGGAAGAAAGCAGTAAGTATTGGGAAAGTTGTTTCACCCTAGATGTTGGCATTATTTCCACAGTCTGTTACCCCACATTTGCTAAATCCAATTGGGCAGTTGAAATTGTAGGTCAGTTAGGGTACCCGGGTATCAAAAAAAAAAAAAAGTTTGTATTATTTTTTTTGCATTTTTTGCATCAGCTGCCCCTTAATCACCCACTGCATCGTTTATAGTTATGTAAACTGAATGTAATATTTATTCATATTTCCCAAATTTCAAAAATCTCAGCCAATTTCATTGTTAGTAATGTTATTAGAATGCTAGTGAGTTGAGGATGGATTATTGATGGGGAGGTGGGTGGAGGATTGATGGAGGGGATGCAGGCAAGATGTACCTTGTGTTCAACCTTCCATTGTATAGACGTTATGTATCTCTCCCCAATGACACGGATAGGGCGGTAAGCTCAGTGCAAAAAATTTCAAGGCATTTGAAAAAAAAAAAATGTACCTAGTTATTTATTTCCCGGGTAATTAAAGCGGGTACCCGGGTACAAATCCTTACCCGAATCCGACCTCTAGTTGAAATCATAGTGGTCCCTAATCACTTGGCAACGCGAGGGACTCGGATCATTAGGTTCCATGAGATTGGTCCCCCCTCGACTATTCCTTTGTTGCGAGCCACTAACTAACTGAGAGAGTGTACAGTGTTGTGCGGCACTTAAATCTAGCAACTGTGCTTTCATTACTGATGCCTATGATTGTTGGTGCCAGATTAATTGGCATCCCCTTAGCCAAAGATGCATGTGAGTACAATTATGTGTCATCTTAGGATAGGGGTTTGCACAGAATATCCTTTGATACTTGACAAAGAAGAACAGTTTGTCGGAATGCAAGCCCTTAGCAGGAGAGAGAATTTCCATTTCTGTTTCCTTCCTGAAGCTTGCTAGATTATATCGAAATTTGAGAAGAGTTGCTATGCATTCATAGTAGTAACTTTGTAAAATTTATCGTACAATCCCTTCCGTTTGCGCTGTGTGAGAAACCCATTTTACAAAAAAAAAACGTTTTAAATTTAGACCCTTTCTAGACGAGGATTAATTCTTCTCTTTCAGAACAAGTGTGTAGTGGGAGGAGACACAAAGTGGCTTTATCAAAAGTGTCGGATTTCCTGTCATTGACTACAACTGCTGACTTAGAATCCCTGATCGCTGGCAAAGTGCGCAGTGTCGAGATCGACTTGACAAAAATGCACAGTAAAGCGAGACGAAGGACGAAGCTTGCTCTGGTTGCATTTGCTGGCCAACATAACAAGTCGTTCCAAATGACCATTGAGAGGCGCGGCAGTGACAGAATCAATATTATTACTCTAAATGGTAATTCAGAAGTGATGATTCAACTACTACATCTAAGAGGTTGTTTCTGAGCTCGGTTTCCACCAATCAATATCATATTGTTCTTTCAATTGTTATCATTACAAGTCTTCTTTGCGTTACACTCGAAAATTAAAACTACACTTCATTATTTTATTTCGTTTTGTGCTCTTGCCTTCTGATTGCATATATTACACCGTTTAGTACTAACTGTCTTCTGCTTTGCACACTAGCGTAGTTACGTAACTGCGGTGTATGTTTTGGGCTGACCAATGATGTATACACAAGTACTTGAATGACCGTGATTATACTCTTGTAGTTTCGTCACTACCACTGAGGTTGCCCTGACAGCACGTAACGCAGGTTTTCTGACTTGCCTGAAGCATACAACATCCTATCTTGGCTGCGGCAGTGCAGTACAGTGAAATGCAATCCTAGGGTGTTACGCAGTTATTTTATATTTATATCCAAATAAGTTGTGCCTGGCTGTGTGCAGGAACGATTTGATATGATGTTCTAGGTGGAAGAAAAGCCGTCGGTGCTTAATCTCGCCGTATCAAATAAAGACGTCTTTACTTTACTTTATGTGTAGCACTTGAATGTGGCAACTGTACTTTCATTACTGTTGACTGTTAATAACAAAGTGCAAGATTAATTGGCAGCCCCTTAGCCAAAGATGCATGTTAGGACAATCACATGTACCTTAGGATAGGGGTTTGCACATATAACTTTTACCGTTCACAATCACATGTAGAAATAGCAAGTTCTTTGATGGCTTTGACTACCTCGTAGTCAAATATGTTTTCAGTTTTAAGCTCGTAACATCATGATTTATTGCACACAAAATGAAATGGGATGATACGTTCTTGACGGGAGGGAATAGTCGACTACATATCGTTAAATAGATTCAATGTTTAGTTAGTCGTACCAACTGCTGGCATCTTGTACATTTCCTTACAGAATACTGCTTTTAACTCCATCATGTGTGTAATATTTGCTGCCTGATATTTACCTATTGAAATCCCTTGTACATTGGTCATTGCCTCAATATATTTTTAAAATATCGGCCTACTTACGTACCTACATGCATTGTTCACTTTTTTCTTGCTGGTCTAGTTCAGGAAATAATGTGCCAATCAAATGATGATCCCATATTCTTGATAGGAATTGCCGGCTGATCCATACATGAAGCCAATTTCGTTCTGATGTTTGGCACATTTTATTCCGAGTAGGTATTCAGTGTACTGGATTGTTTCTACGGGACAGTAACCGACATCTTCTTCGCAGGTTCGGAAGAGGACACAGTGAAGGTGGCTCCGAAGCCGAAGGCAGTGCAGGCCAAGGCTGTGGTGGCGAAGAAGCAGGAGTCTTCTTCGGAGGAAGACAGCTCGGAGGACGAGAAGCCGGCGAAGAAGCCCGTCGTCGCGGCCAAGAAGGAGTCCAGCTCCGAGGAAGAGAGCTCCGACGACGAGCCGGCTCCCAAGAAGATCGCTGGTGAGTAACTTGCCATGGGCTTAGGGATGTTGTTGGTGGAGAAAAAGCCCGGTATTTTCGGAAAATAAACATAGGTTTTCGGTTTTTTCCTCGATCTGTGGCAAAATAGGGTATTTTTAGGTAAAATTGAAATAATACTTTCATATACTTTACAATAATGATTTGTCTTAAATATTGACTTCTTATTATACCTAAAAATTAAATTCCGAATTTGATAAATATGAAACCTCCACTGTTTAAACTGTCTCCAAAATGACAATTTTTAAAAAACGTATTTTTCCCTAAATTTCCGGAAGATACAGGTTTTTTATTGAGGAAATGTTGCATCCCTACACGGGCTTTATAACGACAACGGGAAGTTGCATGTATTCATTGTCTTGTCTGGTCATCAACAGCTGCGACCAAGCCGGCCGCAAGCAAGGAGGAATCCAGCTCCGAGGAGGATTCCGATGATGATGAAGAGAAGCCCGCTGGCAAGAAGCGGAAGCTGGAAGCGGACGAGTCTGAGCAACCCGCTGTAAGTATGGAGATGTTGAGTCCAGTGATACGTCTCTGTGTGCAAGTTACTAACTCTGCTTCCATCTTTGCAGAAGAAAGCTGCGATGTATCCCAACTTCGTCAAGGCCAACGGTGGCAATCCGGTAATTACCCGTTGTGTTTGTTATGGATGAGGAGTGATTCCCAAACCTACTTGTAAATACAGTAAAACCTCGTTATTACGAACTTCAATCATTCGAATTTAGGGGTAAATTCGAACTAGGTGCATGGTCCCAGTAGACAGGATAGGTTTTTACATGTTAAATCATTTTTATAAATCGAATTTTAGGTTAATTCGAAATTCAAACTGAATTTTGGTCCCAGCCCATGTTATTCCTTGCATACAGTTGTTTTAATTCGAACTTTGCAAAAGGATTGATAAAATAATCGCGAACAAACTACGAAAAAAACAACACTCATTACAAAACACAACCTTCAATGGCGTCAAAATGACGTCATGTCAAACTGCTTACTTCCATTCCAAGAGAATCTGGCTTGCGAGGTTGGCCAAACTGCTGTTACAGGTTTGCCAACCCCACTTTTTTACAATGGTGGGAATATTCCACAGGCGGGAATGTTTAAACTTCATGAAAATGCACACAAAAAAATTGCATTAATTATATATTTTGAACTTTTTTAATTCGAACTGGGTTTTTTGGGTCCCTTTGGATTCGAATTAACGAGGGTTTACTGTATTTCAAATTTTTAAGAAGTGATTTTATGTTCTTAAGTTTTCTGTGAATCATAGTAATTTGACTATAGAGATGCAAGTCAAGAAATGTTGGACTACATGTTTTCTTCGATTTGTGTTTTCCCGTAATACTGTTCAAGGGGCAAGTTAAATTTTACATTAAATGTATGCCTTCTACCAAATAATTTGTGTTATAGTGACAGTATGCCAGAACATTTGTAAACATTGAAAAGAAGAGGAGAATTTTCCGAATATCATTTTCTGCAAAATTAATATTTCTAATATGTGGCGGAAGAAGACTGTGAGAAGCTAATAACTAATGGACACCTGTTCAGAATGTTCTTGGTTGGTTCTTTTGTTCTCTACCTTCTGTAGTTATTCTGCAGCTAGCTAACCCTTGAATTTCATTTCTTCCCCGATTTTTATGTTAACGAGTGGAGGGAAATGAACAGTTAGGAATGTGCCAATCAAGTGATGATCCTTCATTCTTGATAGGAATTGCCGGCTGATCCATACATGAAGCCAATTTCGTTCTGATGTTTGGCACATTTCAGTACGATTACAAAAATTGGAACTTTTACGAATAAATGTTTTAACAATATTTAAAGCATAAAGGTTGCCCAGCTTTTGCCAGCGCCTTGTTAGTACTGTTAACGGCCGCAATTTAAAAAGTATAATTTTTCATAACAAGTTATGGCCGACTGTCACGAATGAAGCCATTGTAGATCGTTCCTAAAATAAACTAGAATGAGATGCGATATTCCAATTTTGGGAGGTACAGTGTTCTCCATTCTTGAAAGTGGAGGGGGAAAACGTCACATAGGCGTGGTTCTCTTATCGAGATGCTAAAAGTAAAAGCCATTAACGAAATAATTCGGGGTTTGGTGATAAAAAGGTAGGTAGATTTTGGATCTCGAAAAAATACTCATTTTTGATTTGACAATGGGAGGCATTCCATATCTACCCCCGTGAGGGGGTGACAAGGTTCAAATTTCAGGGATGATTTCATATAAATATTAATTCTCGCGAATTGTACAATGTAAGATGCCACTTCAAAATGCAATAAAATGCAGCAACCCTTTGCCAGAAGGTAGAGATGTAAAGTTACCGGTAACATTGAAATTAGTAATATTACCGGTAATATTACCGGTAACATTACCGAGCACGGTAATATTGAATTTTCTGCGCAGTTTTAACTATATGGCGTAAGAAAATTAATGAATGTGAATTAATTAATTTTTTCATATTACTTAGTTTACATAGGTATTGTGTATTTACTATTTATTGATTGAGGATAGGTATACATCTCAATTTTACAATAGCGATTTTAATTGAGCGAGCGTAAAAAGCGACTCCATTCTGCACTTTTGGACACTTTCTGTTTTTTTTGTGTTTGTTTGTTTGGCTAAAATTTTTGCATAGTACATACAAATTCATTCTAGCTTAATCGTGTATAGTTTTTGTGAGCTTACCTCGATTGGAGTAAAAATGAAAATATCTCACGATTGGTCAAAAATCAAAATGCTGCGATTAAGTTCAAATTTTGCTTGGACATTAAGACTACTACCTACCATTTTCTCTTATTTTATAAGTTTTCAGCCTAATCGGTAGAGAACGTGTATACTCATTTGATATTTAAATAGAATGCCAGAAGGTATTTTATTGTCATTTAATTTCCTGTGCAACTTCCATCTGTTTTTCTTTATGGATCATAGTGATGGCTATTCTCATTTTCAATGAAGTCGTGTAATTTTATTTTGATCGTATTTCAATTCCTATGGATGTATATGTTTTCTTTGCATTACGATATTCCGGTTGGATGGAGATGTTGCGCGTTTGGGTGCTCGCTCATTAGCGCGTTATACACCGAGCGTTTTCCTAGTTATTTCTGCTTAAATAAAGACTTCGAGTCGAGGTAAATTTTCATTAAATGTTGGAATGGGCATGATTAACAATTACGAAATTATACATCATGCTTTTACAGTCGCAGTGAAATATCCTGCAATCAAAGAGCGAACTCTGAAAGACCCTTCCTTCAAAATAATTAGGTAGTATATTATGTAAAAGAAAGTAAATTTAAAAAAAATAAGTAGCCAACGTGGAAAATATTACATACATGATAATGTTTAGATGTCGGTACCTACAGTATAACTTGTTGATTTATAAAAATATAATCAAATCTCTATACATCCTCTTTTTACACTGTGGTGTACTGTGGCAAAATTTGAACACTTCCATTATTTTTTTTCTCTAAAATTACCGAAAGTTACAATGTTACCAACGATGGGGGTAATATTACCGGTAATATTACCCGTGTTCACATCTCTACCAGAAGGTGATTCAAAAGGCGTTGGATCTGCTATGTCTGTTATGCTTTTGGTTTGGCTCCCTAAGGGGTTCGCAAATTACAGTTTTGTTCAAGCAAACCAATACACGTATAGTTTGCAGTCGACTTTAGAACCGACCTTGAACTCGGTACCATCAAGCAAATGCGATGTTGGGTAAGGGTCCTGGGTTTGAACGCCAGAGCACCTTCCCCGGCCTGATGGCATCACTCGTTCCTAGTTAGAGGCTTGGAAAGATGCAAAGCCAATGGATTCTACTGCATCCGAAATATTGTTGCGACTTAAATAAAAAAAAAAAATTGACCCATTTCAGTCACAATTGGCAGAAATTGACAGTCTGTCATGTAGATTTTAGGATTCACTTATTGATGTTGTTTTTGTCCAGCTCTTCCCCACAAATAGTCCTGACTTTTCCTGCTTTTTATTTCATCGAACTGGGGAGGCCTGGGGTGTGTCCGGATTTCAGGATTTGAATGAGATTGTATTGGTTTTTGTGCTTCCATTCAGAAAAATGCTCCATTTCGACGGGTGCGCGAAGAGGAAGTGGAGATCGATCATCGAGTCCGTGACAACTCGTTCGAAGCCAAGGTAACGGACACATCGGATCGAACCACCGGACCAAAGCAACGCATATAACGGCTCATTACTAATAAATTGCCTCACTGAAACTAGGATAAAGTCTTTCGAGCGTCTGTGAGCTTTTGGCTTTATCTGTGTTTCTCTGACAACTCTCTGTTTGTCCTAGCTTCCGGGAATCCAGTGTCTGGAGAAACTCGTTCACCGTTTAAATATGTTGCCGTTTATGCTTGTGGCAAGTCTAATGGTGGTTTTTCTTTCATTATTTAGGATGAAGAGGCAGAAGCCGAAGGAGAGGAAGGGGAAGCAAAGCCGTGGCAAGACCGGGGTAATTTCCGGGGCAGGGGCGGACGCGGGGGAAACTTCCGAGGGGGGGAGGGTGGCCGGGGAGGATTCAGGGGGCGGGACAGCGGGGGTTTCAGGGGAAGGGATAGCGGCGGACGAGGAGGGGGAGGTTTCCGAGGGAGGGACAGTGGTGGGGAGGGCGGAGGATTCAGGGGCAGAGGCGGCGGTGGTTTTAGAGGACGAGATAGTGGAGGGGAGGGAGGGTTCAGGGGGGGTCGTGGCGGTGGGTTCCGCGGGAGGGATAGTGGAGATGGCGGGGGTTTCCGGGGCCGAGGAGGTGGCGGATTTAGAGGCGGACGTGGAGGCGGTTTCCAGAAACCAGCCTTCGGAAGCACGGAGAATAAGAAGATTACATTCGATGATTAGGTACGTTGTGGGCAACATGGTTGCTGTCGAGAGCGTTTTTCTGGCATAAGTTCTTGATGGGCTATGTTTTTGTTTGCTACAAACAATTCTTGGATATTTTCAGTTGTAGTCTTCGTTAATTTAATTTAATAATTTGGATCTTGATAATTATTGGATTTTTTGAAATGTAGTACCATTTTTACTGAAACTTGAAATAGTGAGGAGAAACTGGGTTTCTGTTTCCATGGAGTAAAGAGCTGAATTGCAAGCGGTAATTGCAAAAACCAATAAAATTTAGTTCCTTATTTATATTGTCGTTCAATACAGATCAATCTTAAGCAAATGCAGTCTCGAGCCATGTAGCTGCAGGTATATATTGTTCTTATATTCTTAACATTTGAAGTGTATCCCTCCCTATTGAAGAGCTGTTCAGATGATGAATTGAATGTCTGTATACATAATGAAGACACCTCTTGACTACCACTCACTTCTGATGAACCACCTGTGAAATGTCGAGTGTCAGCCGGTTGGATTGCGCGGAGCCGTGACTTGACCGGAATGTTTTGTGTTGCAGAAAGGCGCCCGAGGCTCGTGGGGCGAACGAGCCAGTCAAGACCTGATCAAAGTCCGAGGGAAGAATTTCAGACACGAGAAGACCAAGAAGAAGAGAGGTAGTTATCGTGGCGGCGAGATTTCTATGACTGTTAACTCAATCAAG
Organism: Leuctra nigra; assembly: GCA_934045905.1. NCBI lineage: Eukaryota > Metazoa > Arthropoda > Insecta > Plecoptera > Leuctridae > Leuctra > Leuctra nigra. Next base: position 32,945,120 of record OW203769.1, read on the forward strand.
TTCTAGTTACTTTGCCGACTTACACACAGTTTTTAATTTAATGATTCAGTTGTGTTTTTTTATACATGAAACTTGATTGAGCCGAGTACCTTCCGTTTTGTATATAATGCATAGTGAAATTACAACTCTATTATATGTGAAAAATGCAATTCATGTGATGGTGTCTTTCATTGTGGTCATGAAGATATATTTTCTTCCATTCTGGCTAACTGTTATGAATGTGTAGGTATTACAGAATATTTTTGTTCTGCATTCGTTACACTGCATGCATTTTTAGTTACATAACATATGTAGCATAGATTATACACGCTGTTCAGTTAACATGTACCCAAGTTGAAACATTATGAATATACTATGATTCCACATTTGTTCTTCATTATTTACAAATCCTTCAATTTGATAAAAGACTGTTTAGTAGGTTACAGTACATTCGACACGGAATTTTCAGCAACGAGAAATCTAGTTTTTGTTTGGAATTCCTATTTTCAACGCTAATTTTGCCTAAATTTCTGGCACTACCTCCATTCCACCCCATATCAATAGAGGAGCAAAGAAAAATCACGTTTCAGAGGTGTATACCGTATTAACTCGTGTATAAGACGCAATTATATGTCAATATTTTGATTCTGAAAACAGCCCTGCGTCTTATACACGCATACCAAGCTTTTTCCCCAGTAAATCCAAGGTGGATGTTTGTAAACAGAGCTGTGGTAGACTGCCACATGTTGTCTATCTCTGCCTTTCCCTCTCACTCTGTCTGGACTACTCATACTGTGTCTAGTCACAACACTATTAGCATATTACATTTTTGCAACAGAATGTTTTCCCTTGCATTTAGATCAGGAGACAAAATATATGTTTACGTCTGAAAGACATTGCTCTGACAGACATAAAATAGACAAAACACTGTTGAATGGCGATCTTAATGGAAGGGGTGGAGGGGGGTTGGGTTTGTTTTGGAATGCAGAGGAAAGGCAGGTGCATGCCTCTTGAAGCAAGCAACAGCTGCTGGGAAGAGACTCCCCTCCCCCCTTTCTCAGAAGTAGGAAATTACTGTTTGTTATCAACAAGTTGGCAGTGATTTTCATTCTAATAGCTCAGTTAGCTGGAAAACCAACATTTAGATGGATATCATGTATACAAACACACAATGTTTTTCATCATTTTAATGCGTCTTATACACGCATGCTAAGTGTTTTCTTAAAATAGACTTCTCAAAACAAGGGTGCGTCTTATACACGAGTGCGTCTTATACACGAGTTAATACGGTACATCATTTTATTGGCGATTGTATTTTGTCATTTGCCCTCAGGCGCTGAAAGGTCCTGTCCGAATGGAGTATAGTCTTTCAAAACTCGGCTAACTTTTGAGTGTCATGGCAACAACCAATGACAATTCCTAGAATGATGGAACTTCATATATAACTGGTTTTAGCAGAGTATTGAACGACTGGCCCTTAGTCCGAGAAATCTTTTCCTTCGCAACTTTGTAGGTAATATAAATTAATTGAAAGACTGGATTTTTCTTACTGATCCGTGATTATATTGTAGCTAGATTGTAAATTTAAAAATGTACACCAACAAATCATAAAGCGGTATTTGTAAGAAACGGATTGGCTGCTGTTCAGGTTCCTTGACAATCGATCCTTGATATTATCAATGAAATTGGAGCTCGCCTACTAGACTAGAGGTAGATGACGAGATAAACTTCATCAGATGAAGTTCATCACATTTTTTTTAGACAATCCATTTCTTTCAAATACCGTTTTATCATTTGTTGAGTGTACCTATCCAGGACATGATTTTTTTTCAGCATCTGATCATGACCTAAGGAAGTAATCTCTAATAACATTATTGGAAAAGGAAACTTATCTAGGCACACCTGGAGGGATGCCCAAGTAGAGTTTCCGAAAATATTTTTCGTTGACCTTTACCATTTTTATTAACTTTTTCAACATTCATCTAAGTATATTGTAAAAGTATCCTCAAATGTCTTGTAACTTGCAAGTCTCGATATATATTGAGTATTCAATAGACCATTTTAATTATTATCTACAGGGACTAAGGTGTCTGGAAATCAAACTGCACATGAAATTTTATTATAAAGCAGAGCCAATGAGATAATATTTAAAATGGTCTATTTTATGTCTTCAGATTATGAGGAAATTTTAGCTCAAGATACCTAGGTGTATGATTGAGCGAGCGAAGCAAGCGTCTCCTTTTGGCACGGACCTCTGTTTTTTTTTGTTTTTGGCTGCTACCTGGAGCAATGGTAGTCGCACCGTTTCACCGATAGATCTGAAATTTTGCACACATGTAGAGACAACCTTTTCTGTTTGCTGACCCTAATTTTTTTTGAAATCCATTGATTGGTTAAAATTTAAATTAATATCTCCTGAGAGGTTGAAAAATGAAAATGGTCTTCGATACATTTGATCTAACTCATATTTTGCATGGTCATTAAGACCAACATTGTCTGTTATTTTACAAATTTTCAGCCATATCCTCCCATTGGTTAAAATTTAAAAAAATATTTCATGTGCTTTTTGACATTTAAACCAGAACCGTTTGACCGTTCAACTTAAAACTATGCATGGTCATTGGGTCCAACATTATCTGTATTTTTGAAAATTTTCAGACTAATCTGTGTTTAAATTAAAAAGTTATTGACAGTTTACGGACATTTTGCGTGTTGGCTCTCATATTTCTCAAATTTCACATTTCACGGCATCTTCGAATCTTCAGTTCAAGGTTGTTAGAGCAGAAACTTTCAAATGTATATGAAACTGATATGACCGTTTAATTAACAGATCGATCTCAAATTGCGCTCTGTTCACACATATATATCATATGAGTGGTCTCAGGTATATTTTTTGAACGAGATCCTGTGATTTTTTGGAAATTAACAAGGAATCGTACAATCATAAAGGTTCAATCGATCAACTTAAATCTTTGCATGGTTATTGGGACCAATATTTTAGGAATTGTTGAAGATTTTTAGGACATTTTCGATAGACAGAATTTCGGTTCGAGGTGTTGCGCGTATCTGTGCTCGCTCATCAACGCGTTACTCGGAGCGTTTTCCTAGTTTAGATTTTCGTTCCTAACTTTTATAAACGTATGGGTAGGTAGTGTAGTTAGGTAGAAAAATCTTAATACGTAAATAAAAACTACATAATGTCTAGTACAGATATTAGTTCTTGGTCAGAATCTATCGGCAGAAATTAGTTTTAATAGGTCTAACTCAAATTTATCCTCGGACCCCTGGCATCCTGTAGGATACCCAAAAAGACTGTGACCGACTTCAGTAGTAATTATTTGCTGAGCCACTGAAGTCGCTACCCCACTTTTTCTTGGGTTTATATGGTGCACAAGGAAATTATCTGATATTATTGAGCGAGCGTCACTTATGGCACTTTCTCTGTGTGTGTTTTTTTTTTTTTGTGTTCACTGCCCAGGTCAAACGGCACAACCAATCGATCTGAAATTTTACACATATACTAACGTATTAAAATGCTGTCCCTGGGATCGATTTTGAATGGGCTCATGTGATAGGTTCAAATTTTAAAAAAAATATCTTTCGATTGGTTGTTCCGATCAATTTAAAATTTTGACAAGTCATTACGACCAACATTGTACCCACACTTACACAGTTTCAGCCAAATCCTCCCATTGGTTAAAATTAAAAAAATCTTTTATGTGATTTTTGAAATTTAAACTAGAACCGTGTGACCGATCAACTTAAAACATTGCATGGTCATTGGGACCAACAATATCTGTAGTTTTGACAATTTTCAGAATAATCTGTGTTTAAATCCAAAAGTTATTGACGTTTTACGGACATTTTGCGTGTTGGCTGTCAAATTTCTCGAAAATGTTGATCACGGCTACTTCGACTCTTTATAGTTCCAAGGTCGTTAGAGTAGAAACTTTCAAACGTATGAAACTGATATGACCATTCAACAGATCGATCTAATATTGTGTAAGAACACACACTAATATTATCATGAGTGGTCCCATGTCTATTTTTTTAAAGAGATCCTGTGATTTTTAAATATTAACGAGGAACAGTTCAATCAGAAAGGTTCAAAAGGTTCAAGCTTTGCATGGTTATTGGGACTAATGTTTTAGGAATATTTTGAGATTGTTATACTTGAGTCTGACGAAATTCAAGAATTATTGGCTTTCAATGATATTTTCTATAGACATAATTTCGGTTCGAGGTGTTGCGCGTGTCCGTGCTCGCTCATCAACGCGTTACACAGCGTTTTCCTAGTATAATTGTTCAGATATCTATCGAAGGACTTAATTTTTCTTACTGTATATTGTGGCCAATTTGTAAATTTAAAAATTGACTTATCCATGACATGAATTGTTCTGCATTTGATCATGACCTAAGAAGTGATCTCTAATAATAACATTATTGGAAAAGGAAACGAACTGCAAACTAGTACAAGACAGGAAACTAGAAAAAGGGCTGCACTAAAGTACGAATCAACTAATCGTGATACCCAGGTATATTCGCAAATATCTGAGTCTCGACCCATCCCGACCCTTCCCGAGCACGGGCTTCTATTCAAGCGCTCGATTGCCAAGAATGAGCTGTTAACCCGTCCATTCATGCGCTTCATTAGACAATATGCTTTCTTAAGATGTTTAGGGAATTGCGATTTTGATACTTTTGACGGCAAAAATGAATGTCAAATTGAACATAGATGAAAATCATTTTTTATTTTTCAAAATCTGTTTATATTTGGCCGAACTGATTTGTATCTCATATTTTATGCGTTCGATCAGTTTCGGCCAAATATGAACCGATTTTGAAAAATAAAAAATGATTTTCATCTATGTTCAATTTGACATTCATTTTTGCCGTCAAAAGTATCAAAATCTCAATTCCCTAAATATCTGAAGAATCCATATTGTCTAATGAAGCGCATGAATGGACGGGTTAACCGCTTATTCTTGGCAATCGAGCGCTTGAATAGAAGCCCGTGGTCGGGAAGGGTTGGGATGGGTCGAGACGCAGATATTTGCGAATATACCTGGGTATCACGATTAGTTGAGATGCACTTTATGTACACTTATGAATCTGTGAATCAGGGGAGACACCTGTATGCATTTTCGCATTGTTGTTTGTCATTGGACATGGACATCGGAGTTTGAACAAAAATTATGATTTGATAGCTTCCAGATGAACTAAATGTAGTTTTTATTAAAGTACAAATTACATCAGAAAGTGAGCAAGATGTTTTCAAGGTACACGGGAACACTTGTTGGTGGTTGCATTGGGTGCGCCTCCCATGTCGGCAAGCTCTATCTCCTTCAACTTCTTGAGGGCCTCCTGTCCATGATAAACCTTCTTCAGCTTGGGATCGAGCCGCACTGCTGGGATGAGGTCTCCTATCTCTTCATTCGTTTCATCCGAGATGTACATGTGATGATTGGGATCGCACTTCTGTTTGGCCTTGGGCATGATTGCGATTGGCTTCTCCACCAACGAGATCTCTGCGGGGGCGACGTGGTCTTCCACCTCCATGTGCGTGAAGGGCGTGCGACAGGTCGCCGTGGTGACGGAGGCCGGCCCGCAGGACGTCACTTCCGATGACGGAGCTTCGTCCTGAGCAGTTGTCGTGGCAATCTCGATCTCCTCCTTGGTGCCGCTGGGAGGATCTGTTTGCGACATGATCGGGACTTCTTGCGCGGAATTCGCGTCCGCCTGCGCTCGCTTCAGGCTCGGCCGTATCTCCGGTGTGAAGTCGTCGTCGTCGTCGCCTTCCGTCGGCGGCTGCCAGTTGTCTCTCTTCACCACCGAAGTGAGCTGGTCGCTGAGAGTTCTCTTCAGGCCGCAGCTTCTCGAGGTCTCGGGCTTGCGGAAGAGTTTGCACGCTTCGTCCGGCTCTCTGATGTCCTCCTCGAAGACGTGCGCCGACTCCTTGACGCATGTCACGTTACGGCGTTGAGTGGCGTTGACGCATGTGCTCCACGGACCTCCGCGCCATCGCACCATGCATGGCTCATGAGCGCAGGCGCGGCTCACGGGATCGGGGCGCGGGAGAGAAGCGCAGTAACAGTCGCTCACGATGCCAGACAAGTTCTCCACGCAGTTGGCCCGAGACATCTGACTTCCGCCGCCGCATCGGGCCGAACAGTCACCCCACTCCAGGTGCTCCCAGATGAAGTGCGTCTCTCTCAGACAGCCGCCGGGCAGAGCATATCGATACTTGATGGCCGGCGTACATTCAGTACTGGTCCTGATCCACATGTACACCTGGATGTTCCTGGTGGTTGGCCCTGCAATCAGCACTTCGCCTTGATAGGGGGCACGGTGGGTGTAAACTCCCATCCCACTCCCCAACTGAAACTCCCCCTCGGCATCCTCTTCGGCTTGACCGTTGAGATAGAACTTCTTGCCGCGCGGCCCGGACAGCGCGATGGTCGTGTTGGGACTCGGGGACGTCATCTCCAACTTCACGCGTCGCACGCACTTGGGAATCATCACGATCTGTCTCAACTCCCCTTCCGTACTGTTCACCTGCGTCCCGGTCGTCTTCCCCCTCACGATGGTGCACTTCGTACCGTCTCCCTTGCATATGCCGCATTCATCTTCAACCACTCCCTTGCCCAGCGACCAATCACAGCCCACTTCTCTGCAGACTCCGCCCACACACATGTCCTTGACTCCGGGCCGGCACGGGGTTCCGTCTTGCACGCGCCTACTCATCACCCTGTGCTTCCCGAGCTCGTTCCTGCAGATGAGCGCGCAGCGATCGTACGCGCGATGAGGCGTGTAAACCGACCAGGTGTGGGACACTTTGTCAAACGGCTTGGAGTCGAAGCTCTTGCATTGCTTCTCGCGGAACGGCACAGACGTGACGTTGCATGCAGTCGTGTTGCATATTCGATATTCCTTCTTCTCGCCGATGCAGAAGCGTCCCTTGTTCCTGGGTTCCGGTGAATCGCAGTTCCGCTCTCTGCTGGCGACTCCGCCCCCGCACGACCTCGAGCACTGGGTCCAGGGCGACCAGCAGCCCCAGCCGCCGTCGATCGCCTCGGGTCGCTCCCCGACGTCCACGCACATGTCGTCGTAGCACCACTTGTTGGCTCCGCACGGCGTCCCGTCGGCCGCCGGCTCTCCGTTGCTCCAACAGGTCTTGGTTCCTCGCTGCTGGCAAGTCATCGCGGCGCAGAACGAGTCTGCTTCGGTCTCGCACGCTCGAGCTCCCTTGCCGTAGATCAGCTGGCACTGGTACGTGGCGTCGTACATCGCGCCGGGCAACATGTCTGGATACCTCAAGTCATTGTCCACGGGCTCGTCCAGCAAGCAGTCCGCCATTATGTCCGCCACGAACTGCGAGATGAACTTCCGCGAGCAGTTGGACCACATGTTGGTGTGGAACCGAGTGTCGGGAGCCATGACGTAGTTGGAGCCGTCGGGAGCTCGGGACTTGCATTTTGACGGTGGTCCATCGTGAGTGGCACCTAACAAGTGACCGATCTCGTGGGTCACGACGACGCTCAGAACTAATCCGTTATCCTCGTTGATTGAACAGGCTTTATTCGGATTACAAGCTGCGGCTGTGTTTGTTAATCCCTTTAGACTGCAGCTGGCAGTGCTGTTGTCTTTGTCAGAACACAGGTCTTGCCGAGTCAGTAATATGGCTATGTCGTGATGGTTGGGATGTTTTATATCAGGTGGATTGACTGAATCCTGCCAAAAACAGAAGTTTTCCAAAGTTTTGTTGGCATTGTGACTTATTGTTAAATCCAGTTCCTCTTGCTTTTTATCAAGGTAAATTATTCTTACCACAACAAAATCAATTAGAATTCCGATAGACTCGTCATGGAAATAATCGGATACCATGTTCATTATTGTAAGGATATACATCTCTACGTCCGTATTATTATGATACGTAATAAACTTTTGATCTGCTACTATTAAACTTTCAATGTAACGATGTATTGGCCCTGTAACATTAGTTTCAGTTGATCTCCGTTGCTTACTGGTTTTGAATTTATATTTCAACTGATCTTGCCATGCTTTCTGCCAATCATCTGAAACGAGGCATGATCTGCCACTTTCCCTCATATTGGGAGGTACAATGTTATCAAAATCTTGATTACCACTTGCCTGATAAACCACATGTAAATGCTGTCCATCTTCACTTGGTTCTTCTGACATTACTGGTTCGATGAAGTAAAGTCCTTTTGGAGTCTTCACGTATCCAACCAAGCCCTGACAAGTCGACAGAGCAACACGGGACCCATTTTGATCTCGAACGTTTCCCGTGTAATAGCACTGTTTTCCACGGGGTTTAGTGAACTCGGTATTATGAATACTATTTTGGTCTTTCCTTTTTTCAATTATTAGCTCTGGTGACATAAATGCATGATTAGGTAATAATTCAATGTTGTGCTCAGAGCCATTGATGGGAAGTGAGTAATACAAAGCATTATTGTCTGAATTTCGTTTTCGTCGCACATTGAAGTAATTTCGTTGATACAATTGGGGAATCCGATATGAATTAAAACTTCCGTCCTTGTTAACTTTTCGTGGTATTATAACTTCATACTTATTAATATCTTTAGAATACCTTCCATTAAATTTTTTATTTTTATTTATATGAAAACTTTCTGTATGGGATAAAATAATTATTACACACAGTAGTACGTTTGTGTTTTGACACCACATTTCAAAAAATTCCCTCCAAAATATTCACGGCCAGTTAGGCGGTGAAATTGCGCTAATTCACATGGCGTGATGTTCAAGACCCAGGTTCGACAATCAATCGACCTTGGTTGTTGGAACTTTTGAAACCTTCCTTGGCGCTACGCTTCGCGTTTTGACAGTGACAGCAGTTGACAACTTTGCAGGTTAGTTAATTTTATAATCAGGGCGCGGTGCAAACAAGCTAAAAGTTAAAATCGCGAAAAGTCAAAACCGCTACTTTTTGGGTTCAAATCCGCGACTTTTGGGGTCAAAATAGCGAAAACTCAAAATGGCGGGCTATCACTCTCTGTCATGCCCAAAGTAGCGAAAGATCAAGCTAGCGAAAGATCGAAATAGCGACTGTCACTGATCGTACATCTTGCAACATTGGTTCCAACGGTCCGTCATCTGTCATCATTCATGCAGTTCCAGTTGTCGCCACTAGATAGGGGTAGCATCGTCTTTGAAGCAGGGGAGACATTGGGTTGGGGTGGTGCAAGTTGCATACATCTACGGCTACGGGTAATAGCAACAATAATATCTATCCCAGGTTTCATTAATTTTAATGCAAAATAGAATTGAATCTAGGCATCGCATTACCGAATTAAACATTTAATTTTACAAGAGTTTTTAATTTTTATAGATGCAAAAAAAAGTAGGTCAAATCGATTTTTTTTTGTTTGGAACAGAATTAATATTTATACATAATTTGTATCTTAAATATTCTATTAAAGCCCAATAACGTCGTACTGATATGCAACTAGAGTCTAATGGCGACGGATGAATAATTATGAATTATGATGATAAAAATAGGAAAGGATTCGATCGCGGATGTATTAGGGAACCTTCCCATAATTTACAAATCTGAAACAAATTGTTTTTTTTATCTATATATTATTATATAATATTATACATTATTTTGGTGGGAAAGTTCTATATGTGAAAAAGATGGTTCTATATTTGACTAAGATGTTATGGAAATGACACAGATAGTGGGCCATGACACACAATCAGAGTTCATCTGCACTAATTCTATTCTAAACATTGAAGATACCAATACTCCTGGTGTATTTTCGCTGGAGGTACTGCTTTATTCTTATTTTAACAACCAACAATTAGTTCTACATGTCTTTCAATGGCACGCGGTAGCAATTGATGATACAATATTTATGACCTATTCCAGAGAAGTTCTGTGAAGCTGAAACATGGTTCAGGCATGTGGAAATAGACAACATTCAAAATTCACTGCGCATGCGCGACGTGCCGTGATGCATGTTGGGCTTAGGATGTGAAGAGTTTGACAGCTGCCTGGTTGACAGTGCTGAGATGCATAAAGGAAGAATGTTTTTCGGTGTTTGTTATGTTATATCATCTCTGTATTTAAATGTAACTAATTTTATTGGTATTCAACATTATTTTATGAATAATACTAAGAATAGCAGATCGTACGGAACAGTGTGTTGTGTTCCATTGAGCAAAAATAACACTAAATTTAGCCGTGAAGTGTCGTTTCACTACTTTCAAGGGACATTGATTTGAAGAAAGAATGAGGCGTGTGAGGCGAATTGGATCTCAGGGAAAATGTAGTAAATGGTCCCCTATTAAGAACCACAGAATATGTGGTGCACATTTTAACAAATCTGGTTATAAGAAATATGAAGAAAAATTGCCCTGTTTTTCCCCTAACAAAATGAATAAATGAATAAACCGAAATGAATAACCAATAGGTCAGATTGATTTGTTAATTAGTTATGTATACAGGAACATACTTTGTCACATTTTGTCAGAATTTCTGACAAAAATAAGATTTTCGGCTACCTACAAATGTCCTGTTTGTTAACGTGGCTCAACCGATCGAACATTCCATAAATATTTATTTTTTGAAATTACCATCATGAATTACTTTTTCCAACATTTGAACTCTATTTAAGTATAAACAAATAATAAAATGTCATTTAACCTGCAACTCCTGTCTTACAGCGAGGTTTAAAATTATTGCCTTCCGAGAATGAAGAAAACTTTAACACAGGGGGTATAGGAAAATCATTGCGTTTTTGGCTTATAACTTCTAAAATAGCACACGTTGGTATTGTTTTCAATTTTTTCCCTAATAGGATATCCATATATCTACCAGAAAAAAAGTTTTTTGATCAAAGTTGGGACTACATAAAAATTAGATCTTCATTATTAGCCTAAATGTGACACGATTTTACTTGTCTGCCATAAGATAACATGGGGAAGAAAACTCAATTTATCTCAGAAACTAGACACGAGAAGTGTTTAATTTTTTCAGGGATTGTGTATGGCATGATTATCAATAAGTAGACAAAAAATTATGAAAATCTGAGACCATGCCCGATTGGATGAGCCACATTAAGAGGAAAAATAACTTGAATACCCCTGAAAGCGATAAATATGATTTCAAGCCCAGGCTAATAATATCTACAATATTGGATTTACATCTTACTCTAAAAATTTTCAACAAAAACATAATTTATTGCGTCTTATCCATTCTTTCTTCAAATCAACGTCCCTTGAAAGTAGTGAAACGACACTTCACGGCTAAATTTAGTGTTATTTTTGCACAATGGAACACAACACATTGTTCCGTACGATCTGCTATTCTTAATATTATTCATAATTATGTTGAATACCACTAAAATTAGTTACATTTAAATACAGAGAGGATATAACATAATAAACACCGAAAAACATTCTTCCTTTATGCATCTTAGCACTGTCAACCAGGCAGCTGTCAAACTCTTCACATCCTAAACCCAGAATGCAATGTTGATAGTTGTAGATGGCGCTCGGGGTTTAAAATGTTGTCTATAAGGGTTTGGCGGCGAGAGGGAGCAGGTATAGAAAACAAGATGTGAAGATAAATTTCCTTGCGATGAGCATTTTGCCATCAGGCCAGACACTGAGGAACAAATAAAATAATCTTCTGTCCAACACAAAATAATTTCGGAAATGCTCATTAACTGACATTATGTGCTAAATTATTGAGTGAGCGTAGCGAGCGTCACCACGGTACTCTAGCACTTTCTCTGTGTTTTTGTTTGTTTGTAATTGTTTTTTTTTGTTTTTTTTCCTACACTGCCCAGGTCAAACCGCACAACCCAACCTATCTGATATTTTGCACACATACTAACATAATATATGCGGTCTCTGGGATCGTTTTTGAACGGAATCCTGTGATTGGTTCAAATTTTATAAAAATTATCTTTCGATCAAGACCAAAATTATCTAAAATTTTACACATTGTATAAGCCCAATCAGTCAAGTATTAATTGTCATTTTACGAGATAAGTATGGGTTGTCAAAAGAGATTTCTCGAAAAAGTATGTAGGTAAGTCAGGACACAGTGGATCTGATATCATCGAGAGTATTTATATGGAGATTGGAAAGTTGCAGAGAAAATCATCTTGTGCCGTGTCGTGTATCGTGACTGAGGATATAATAATGTGTACTATATTATATATATGATATCCCCATTGCTGAGACACCTATCAAACACTGACCAAAAATAATGGAAAAGTGTAGTGTATAATTTGCCATTAATGGCAAATTATACACTACACTTTTCCATTATTCTCAGCAATGGGGATATCATATAGATAATTATCTATAACTAATTAGCAATCCCAACATCGCCTCTCTTTGATGTAAATAATGAAAACACCCAAACAAGGAAATTCTTTCGCGGAAATAGAATCAAAATCCCCGAAAGAGATTTTCCTTTTACCGTCCGAAACTATATGGATCATCTGATTCAAATAATGAAAGTTAATTATCAATGAAAATGACTTATGTAATATGCCTAATCAGTTAAAGTATTCAAAATCAAAATATGGAATGTATGTTCGCAGTGATAGAGTATAGAGACTTGATTTTGAAATACACCTTCCCAGTAAACACCCAAAGTGCTGCCAGCATGCTGCCGGTACCGGCCAATTGCTCTGGCCAGTACTGGCCCGGTACCGGCCAAAAGCCGTGGCCGGTACCGGCCCAGTAAAAATGTGTCGCTTTGGCCAGAACGTTGCCTGTACCGGCTGGCCAGCACTCAGCCTTCACCTTGCCAGAGTCCTGGCCTTCACGCAGCCAGCAAGTAGCCAGCATTGTGCCGTATGGCCAGTACCTTGCCTGCATCGCGCCTTGACGACGCCAGACTCTGGCCAGAACCTAGCTTGAACGAAGCCAGCATGAGGCCCGAACCCGACCTGAACCTATTTCTACTATTATCCACCAGGGGCCACCAGGAACCAAATAAACGGTTATTTTGAATTCAAATATTAAAAGTAAAACTAAAATGTGTGATAACTAAGCGAGTTTTTATCGTAATTAAATTCTGACGACATATTTCCAGTCATTATCACAATGTTGATTTTATTCTGAAATTAAACGCAAATCGATTAGTTATGACAGGACGTGGAATCGAACTCGGAACAGCGACAAGCAAGCAGGGTAGAAGGCAGACGCTTTACCCACACGACCACGGCGACAGCTGAGGGTTTAGAGCGCAGAGTGTCTAATAGTGACAGAGGGATGATTGGACTCATATGTATCAGGAAACTGGAAATATTTGTACCACTACAGATTGTTTATAATAAAAATTACAAAATTCGAATGCTGTTATTTGAAATAACCGTAAATACATTGCATCTAATTTTGTTCCCATAGTATAGTCTCATGACACCGATGAGGGAACTTATCGAAAAGCACCTCACACCATTACATCATTTCATTTCACCTCACATCATTTCGAAAATGATTATTATTTGATACCATTAATATATTAGTAATTTCATTTTCGAGGGCATATCTTATAGTTCATAAGATTAAAAACTACGAGCATAGAGGTAAGAAGGAGAAATAAAACGTATACGTTTCTTTTATAGTAGATTTTCATTTTGTTTTTGGGCACCTTTGTGGCTTTACATTTTCATGCAAATTTTTTCTGCTATTCTTTGATTTTCCCGGATTTTCCTAACATTTGATTTTGCGTACTGTATTTCGCTAAAAAAAAGGTTACTAAAATATAAACAATACGTTGGAGCAAGGTGTTGACGTTGACGTTGGAGAGCATTACCATTCTGTGCTGCGGTCTTGTAATAAAATAAGGAAGCATCGCCTCGTATTCAATCAAATTGCCAATCGTCATTTTCAATTTTGTAATTACATAGCGATAATTGTCAATAGGTCCAATGGTCATTTTCTCTTCATCATCATTCTCTCATTCTCTTAAAAAAAGATTATGAACTTAAATTTATTTTATACTTGGAGAACGCTATTGCATGCGAATTAATATTCGTGTAATGTTGCTGCTTTATGATATACCTCGGAAAGAGAGGAAGACATCGGATCAAATGCGTCAAAGGAGCAACGTGATAATTTTGTATTGTAATAAACTTGAAATAACACAATTTTTTAAAACAAGCATAAAATGTTCGTGACGTCCATTGCTCTTAAGCTGGGAATTCCCATACTTCGCATCGAATTCGCTTCCGGTTCGCTTCGCTTTCGCAAAATGGCTACCTTTTAACAAAGGAAATCGTCCATGTTTACATTCGCATGTTCACTTGTTTCGGTTTCGTTTCGGTTTCGTCAAAGTTAAAATTGGCTCAACTTTAACGAAACCGAAACACGGGAACATGCGAATGTAAACATGGACGATTTTCTTTGTTAAAAGGTAGCCATTTTGCGAAAGCGAAGCGAACCGGAAGCGAATTCGATGCGAAGTATGGGAACCCAGCTTCTTAAACGATTTGTCTGAAAAATTGGAAATTTTAATTTTATTTGATTGATAAAATTTAAACTTAAAACTTCACGTACCTTATTTCATTTTCAAAGTAACTAGTGTTAGTGTTACTCTGTTACTAATGAAATTCAGTAACTGCGACTATAACATAGTATGTAATACATTTTACAAGTAACTTACTTTACCCGACACTATTCCTTACTTACAACGGTGATTCAATCTAACATTATTTTAAGTGGAATGAATTTATTAATTAACCCTCGGTCGTTGGAGAATATTAAGGATTACAAAATATTCCATTAGTGAGTGTACCTTTTATAGAATGTTTGCGTGATCAGTCTGATTCTATATTCTTGTTTATTTTTAAAAACTCATTGCCGGTTACAACAATACCGCGAGAAGTATGTTGGACAATTGGACCAAACCAGTGAACTAATTGACGTAAAATTTTACAAGCGTGTTGTTTTCATGGATGTCCAGAAGGTTGTTATTTAGATAATTTTATTAAATAATTTTTCACTTAATCTTGATTTGTTTATTATTATTTTGTGTCTTACCTCAATCTGTCTGTTTGTCTGTCTGTTCTTTCGCATGATACAATATCATGCAAGGAAACGGATCAGACCCATTATTTCACAAAAGATTCATTACTCTCATGATCGTTTACATATTGATTTTGAGACCTAGGTCCTTTGGTTTCGCCGGAAAATTGATTTATATTGTTTAGCAGGTAAAGTTGTATGCAATAGGGAAGGATCTCCTCTAAATGAAATTTCCAAATAATTGTATTATTATGGTAGGGGAGACGCTGCTGAATACAGTACAGATATGTTACAAAATTACAAAATTAATAATTATTAATTTTGTTGTGGGTTCAATAGTTCTCTCGGAATTGATTTACAAAGTTTGATATTTTTCCTCTAACTTAAAAACAGGAAAATTGATATTGACGTCATAACCTATATGTTGCCATGGCAACAAAGTATATCACCATGGTAACACATTGTTGTGGACTTAGAAATGACATCACAACCCTGATTCTCATTACATGCCGTTTTTACCGCCAAAATATACAATGACATTTGAAATTGATTTTTATGAATGAAAATGTTCAATTTCTCAAGTGATAAGAGTGTTTGTGATTATTATTTGTGTTGTTATTTACGAATTTATCTTAATAAATTTAGAGGAGACTTCCCTATTGCGTGCATGTAACCTTTGCATACATGCAAAATAACGTAGCAACGAAATCTTCATTTTTTTTTTAAATTATAGAATGTAGGTAAATGCAAATTATACCTCCAGAGTGTGTACATCCAATACACTATGGAAATACCTACAAATAATGCAAAGTTGTATTGAAAAGCAGAAATAACTGTTCGTGTTTTTATTGGCTGATAAGTTTTCGTACTATACTTTTGTTGCACGTCAGTTTTTCTTATAACACGTTATTCTGCGGGTTTCCTTTTCTAAATACCAAAGAAAATGTTTAAATATGTACGAAGTAAGTAACAACCGTAATTTTTTTTTTATTTAATCAATTTCAATGTATTCTTACAAAACAAGCAATTGAGACGAGACGAGGATTCTTATGGCAGCACAGTAAAATTTTATAAAATCAGACTTTATAAGATTAAGATATCTTATAAACAGGTCAGAGTCAGAGTTTTTTTTTGATCGAGCTGAAATTCTGCACACATGTAAAACCAACCTTCTCTGTTTGCATACCATATTTTTTTGAAATCCATTCATTGGTTAAAATTTAAATAAATATCTCCTGATAGGCTGAAAAATGAAAACGGCCTTCGATAATTCTGATCAAACTCATATTTTGCATGATCATTAAGACCAATATTGTCTCTTATTTTACAAAATTTCATCCCAATCAGTTAAGAACGTGTGAATGTATTGACATTTTTAATATCTGTCAGTAATGAAGTATCGAAATGAATGTTTTCCAGTGCCAATTGAATTGATTCTGATTTGCTTTATAAACCAGGTGCTTAGATGCTATTTTAAAGTTTCGATGAAAAGCTTAAGTTGATATCATAATCAATTCAATATGGATGTACTCGTATATGTTTTCTGTGCGTTGTGGACGCATTTCCGGTTCGAGAATTTGCACGACCCGTGCTCGCTCATCAACGCGTTACACTGAGCGTTTTCCTAGTACTTAGCTTACTTCCATTATGTTACATAATAATAGTTTCATACCTTTCCATAATTACAATCATAATATTATCCATGAGTAGTTATAAGAAACATTAGTCTTAAGAAGATGTTACCTGTATTTATATTATTTGTAACAAATAAATAATCTGAATATGAAATCCATCATCTCCCAATCATCATCCATTATAATCATTCATCCGTCACCATTAGCCTCGCTGCAGAACAGTGCGACGTTAAGCCCCAGAAAAAAACTATCTCAAAATGTGTTAAGTGTGTAACAAGAACAGATAATATCATAAACGTGTGATTTATTGTTATATCAACAAATAATTGTTGCTTTTTACCGATGGCTGACAGAGATTTTCATTGTTCTGTCACCTGTCTTCGTTTTCACACAAAAGTGTATCAAATGATAAATGATTTTCTCATTTGAAAATGAAACATTTTTTTTCTATGAATATTATGATTTTCGATAAGGTGTTCATAATAAGGTCAATTTCATAGTTTGAAGTAAGCTGAATACACGATTAAAAACTTTGATTAGGATCAGATATTTGTAACGAATGCATAACAATGATTGAAGAAGTTGATTCTATTGTGTATACCTATACTTAGGCAGGCGTTACTATAGATAGACATTTCACTTGGAAGTCACATTTTACTTTGAATTAGACTTAGAGCCTGTAACTATCTTTTATACAATTTAAATTTTGTATTGCCTTATTACGCGTTAGTGTATTACGTGTACATTTTTTGTATTCATGGAAATAAAACGGTCATTATATTTTGTGGAATCGTTGACTGTCTTACGGTTTGTTGGCATGGGGAAACGCTTCCATGGGACACAACAGTACAAAAAAGAATATTAAAAACAATAGCTCCACCACATAATATATAAAATATGGTTGAAATGTACCTAAGGAAAAATTTGTTTTAAGTCGCTGGGCTGTCTAAGTATTTATCATTTATGATTTGTTTGAATAATAGCCCTACAAACACTGGGCGGCCCGGGCTTCTGCCCATCTAGCGCCCAAGTGGGACGTCCCGGGCGGGAACTACTAGGGCATGCCCTGGGCCTGCCCAACGGAGCCCAACCGATCCGTTTTATCTGGCTGTAAAATTTCTAGGAATGTCCCGTCTTGGTCCCGCCCGGGAATGGCTAGGGACGGCCCGCGCGGGCGCTACGACTGTTTGAATTTGAGCTGCTCTAATGACTTATTTTTTTCATATTTATAACTTCATTTCTATAATAATTACATCTACATTTCACATGGATATATTGATTTAAGAATAAATATGTTTACAATTCCAAAGCAAAGTATTCATACCATTTTAAACGTTATTAGTAAAGTTTCTTTTATGAACTCGGCAGTCGGCCATCTTCGTGAATCAACTTGTTTCCGTTCTCCCTTCTTCATTTCAAACGCGGCGTTTGACGTTTGTTGATATTTTACAGAGTGTCATGAGTGTGTAGTTTACGTCCTTTTGAGTGATTTTGAATGTGATTTCAATTATTATCTGTGTCCGTGAATGCGTGTTCACTGCTGAATAGTTTGTCTCAGTTCAAACCATTTAATGTGACACAAATCGTGAAATAATTACAGTTTTGTTGGGCCTCTTTTGTTTGGATTTTCATCACAGAGCCATACAACCCATTGAAGGTGAGTCTTCATCACAACTACATAAGTATCCAGGCATTAATCGTTGTTACTTTAGTTTTGTATGCTGGGGATACTAATAAACCAATAGGTAGTGTGACCAATGTTCAGTAAACATTAACCTCACATGTACATTTTTGAAATGTAGCAATTTATGCAAAGTAAAATTTCCAACTAGGTAGGACCTAGGTAACTAGGTAGTTTAGGTATTTATAAAATAAATAAAGTAGGTAAACAGTTTGCTTGGCGTGGTAGTCTATACATATCAGTGGTAGTAGTCAGTAGGAACCCTACCTGTAGGTACCTAGTACGTACCTCCGCCTATTTTGGGAATATTTTCACCCTACATTAACCAATAACCATCCCACATACCTACCAAGGCACCTACTGCAGTTTTAATAATGTTACTTGTTAAAGGTGAATCTACTCTGGAAGAAAATAGGCTATTAAGATATTGAACTCCAGAAACAAAGCGCGTATTCGTCCTGCGAGCGAACCAAGCTGTATCGTCAAACCGAGCCGAAACATTAAGAACCGAACCGAGCAGAGTGGTAAATATTTTCATTATATTTAATTATTTAACTTTATCAAGGATTTTAGATATACAGCAATTATTTTTGTTTATGTAGGTACCTTACAAGGCCAATAACAAACATTTTTGTTGTGATCCGAAAGTAAAAATTATGTTGCATGGAAATTACATTCTTGTCGGAGGTAGTAGATACATACATTGAATGGTGGTCCCGCTTCATTCAAATACGTAGTAAAATTTTTGAGATTGAATGTTGTCATCCAAAAAAATAAACCGCACTTTTGAATTTCCTCTAACGCGCCGGTGGTAAGAGAGCAGCCATTCCATGCGAATGCAGACATATGCCACATAATACATATGACTGCTGAATTATTAAATGTAAATAAATCAGCATGTTTTTATATTATATTCATGGTATTTTCTTGCTGATTCCAAATATGTAATCAGTTTTGTGCTAAGTTTGAATAGTTATTTTGTTATCAGTAAAATTGTGGGACCGCATTTAAATTTAAATTTTGTGTCGAACCATGTAAATTACATAAAAAATTTAGAAGGCTGCACAATGATCCTAACTATTTTTATTTTGATGAATAAGATGCTGAACATAGCATCTTACAACCGTACACCCGTAACACGGAATGGCTGAGAGGAAATTAATTTGAGTTGCTAACTTTCACCTTACTTTTTGTAGGTTCTACAGATTCACCGTGAACTTGCCCTGCTCTTATTCTAGAGTCGATTTAATTGCCCACCTACTTCAATTAAAAAGTAAATTTACTTCTTGGCAAATTAGCGAGAATTCTGAAGATGCACAGGACTTGGGACTTCATCGAGTTAATGGATTAAATGTTACCTACCCTACAGATGTAATGATTCAGAACTCTCTGATGGTAAGCCACATTTTAGTATTTTATATGTGTAGTATTTCCTCTAACCTTACCTATAAATCACATTTATGCAATATAGAATGTTTCAAATTTTTATTGGGGTTTTAAATAAATAGTGTACTACCTAATGGTAATAATTTTACCTCAAGTGATTATTGTGGCAGGTCACACAACACAAAAGTGATTTTTGTATTATTCATTGCCAAGAAGTTTATCCTATCAATTTACAAATGCTTCATTGAATCTATCTTTCTTTTTTTTAGGGATCACTCTGTGCCAAAAATTCAATTTTTAAAATTTTTGTAAAGACTGTTATTTGCAGCTATCTGCTATTGCAGTTATTTACATAAATAGTTCTTGTGTAGTAGGTAGAAACTATTTGCTAGGCAGCCTCATGCTCAAAAGAAGTTGCATCCACATAGATTGCGGATGTCAGTCCTCGACACCACAAGACCGTGTGCTAATAATTTATGGATGGAATCCAGTATCTGGCCATTAAATCGGCAAATTCTTTTGAGCATAGCATAATAATAGTGTTAAATATTGACAAAATTAACAAGATCTTACTGATAACAAGATCTTGTAAATGTTGGACTTTCATTGGTCTGACCGAATAAAAATTTACACAAAAAATAAAAAACACTTCTAACAATACGCTGCATGATCTTGCTAAACTTTTCAAGATCTTGTATAAATCTTGTTTAGGTTAGAATCTGTACCTACAATAATAAATAATTGCAAATATCTTGCGAACATTATTAGTACAAGGTACATTACCTAAATACTTTGCAATTTTATTTTTTCAGATGAAAGAAATACGTATTCAAGTGCATTCATTTTCTTGAAAAACTGAAGATGAAAAATTGTGCCAACATATCCGTGAGTGAAGTAAAATCCGAATTGTGTCTTGTCGATAAAGAGACAGCGTGCCAGACTCACTGCCAGGTAGTACCTACCTCAGAATGTTTTGATACTATGTGACGTGTGAAGGTTGAAGGACATTTAAAAATTTTAAGTGATGTGGTAGTATAATCTTTTACAATAATATACGTTTATATTATATGAAACTGTTTTTTTTTTTAATTTTCGTGTGTTTTCCTGCTCTTTATTATTCCTAAAATTCAATTGCAGTGAATCTCCTACGTGTAGCATTTTATTTTTTGTAATTTATCAAAACAATATAGTACCTAAGTAAGTAGGGAATAGTACGTGAAAAAATTATTATTGAAACGATTCAATCGTCCTGTAAGAGATTATCAAAAAATAATTGCTAATTTCAAAATCCAACAACCGATTCATAAACAAAAATTATGGATCTTTTTATCCTTCTTCATTTTTTTATGAATAAGGTACCTGTAATACTTAAGTCTCTAGAAATTTTGTTCCAGTAAGTTTTTAAATATCAACGCAAATAATTACTGACATTTGTCACCCGCGAAATGTTAAAAATTAATTCATGCAAATGAAATTAGTTATAATGGGACTTTTGGCGGGAAAAACGACGTATTACAAGAATCCACTTACACTAATGTGTTACCATTGTGGATCATCTGTCAATTTTCTGTAAATTTTCCTGTTAAAAGTAATCAAACTTTGTTAATTCATTCCTTGAAAACTATTCATCCCACAGCAAAAATAAAATCACATCTGTGTTCAGCAACATAATCAACTTTCATAAAATAATGGTCTATTATTCTGAAATCTGAATTTCACGAGACTTCCCCATTATGTGACAGTCAAGTTGAGGATTTCAAATGATCCCAAAATATTTCCTCCAAATAAAAATGCGTTAAAAATAAAAACAGTAGGAGGTACCTTAGGTAATGTGTCAGGTCAGTGGAACAGCTTTCAAACAATAGGGAAACATGGCGAGATAAAATAACTTCCAATAACCACTGATTAACTTTATAATATACCGGCTATTTTTTTTTTTTATTAATATTTGACCATTTAAATGCATTTCTAATGTGTTTGAGTAGGTACCTACTGTTCTTCTAGTTGACATAACAAATTACAACTGTTGTGAAATATTCCGTGAACTGTGAACTAATACATTGACCCTGGAAGAAAATACCTGGATTATTTTTTTCGTATGGCAACGCCCACTCTCCGAAATTGTGAAAAAATCCCGTTTCTCGTGTCACTCACGTTTGCAATTAATTATGTCTTAATGAAACGTATTTTTTCCAGGTACATTCGCATTCAAAATTAGTGCCTATATGCACGTGTCTGGATCAGAGGCACGTTTTGTAGGTACTGCATTTTGAATGAGAGTGTACCTAGCAAGCTAGCACGTGACCGTTATGGAATGTGCGTAGGGGGAGGGGGCTACAGAGCGAGCAGCTGCTCCCGCGCGGGCCGCCCGGGCGGGGGCCAGGGCCGGCCTATGCCTCCCGCGCGGGCCGCCCGGGAGGGTCCAGGGACGGCCCATACCTCCCGCGCGGGCGTCATGGGACGGCCCAGGCCGCCGCCCGGGCTTATTCCCAGTGGCAGGCCCCGGGAGTCTCACTCCATGCTAATCACCCATAAGACGGGAGGTCCCTGGGCAGGCCCGTACGCCCATCTGGGACGGCCTAGGACGCGTCCAGGGACCTCCCAGTGTTTGTAGGGAGGTTAATTTTAAAGTATTATTTCAGTTCTGATTTCAAATTTAAACATGACAGTGAGAAAGATACGAGAGCAAAAACTGGAGGTATTTACAAACTTACATCTCCATGCACAAAAACAAACACGGTAAAAGCAATAGCGTACCTATACTGTGTCAGAAATTTGCGAAATTAACGGTTAGCTTGTCGATGTTTTGATTGTATGATGATGTAAGGTATATTATTACTCTGTCTTGATGGCTTCATTCTGTTTCAAATTCATTAAATTTTTATTTTTACTGATATTTTGTTATTGCTTTGCTTTTCAAGTTTACTATTATTTGATTGTTTGATATTATTTATTATTCGTATCAGAAACACAAACATACAGTTTACACTCTCATAACAATTAAAAAAAAAACTAATATTGGATGAGTAGGAGATGACACATCTGTATTATTTTATTTTGTATTTGGCCGCAGACTAACCTTTTGGCTACGCGGCATATTGCTGTGTAGTGTGTTTTATTATTTCTGTGCATGTATAATTATAACCAATAAAAATAAAGGAATCACGCAGCAGAAACATAAAGATTCTGGGTTACATTTCCTGTTATTTTGAAAGATCTGCTCCATAAGTATAATAGTTGCATATTTTAAGGAGACTGAAGTAATGATATGAAGGGATGTGCGTTGTGAAAAATATCCGACCGAACCGGGGCTCGAACCCGGGACCTCTCACTTGCCGGGCGAGAGCTCTACCAACTGAGCTACCCGATCGGACGGACGGACATTAGACACAACGCACTGATGAGGGTTAGAGATCTCCTAGGAGAATGGAATGAAGGTAATGATTGGACATTACAATAAGCTATCAGACCATCGGTAACGATACTGTCACCATGTCTCTTTGCACTTGCGTGCGCAACCCTCTTTTACTCGACTTAACGAGTTGCTTTTCAGCTCGAATGATGAGAATGTAGGTTTCTGTGGAAAACTTCCATGGAGTCAGGATGATAACACAACGCACTGATGAGGGTTAGAGATCTCCTAGGAGAATGGAATGAAGGTAATGATTGGACATTACAATAAGCTATCAGACCATCGGTAACGATGCTGTCACCATGTCTCTTTGCACTTGCGTGCGCAACCCTCTTTTACTCGACTTAACGAGTTGCTTTTCAGCTCGAATGATGAGAATGTAGGTTTCTGTGGAAAACTTCCATGGAGTCAGGATGATGACTCCGTGCATATTTCCGTGTTTTCCACTGAAGTAATTTTACGTGTCGATCATTTGCATAGCTATACTTATTGTTTTGAACCATATTATTTATTAATCATGTCAGTTTCAACTTTATACCCGTATAAATTAATACATCGCTTATAAACTAACAAGTTCAGTTCAGTTCAGTTCAGTTTTATTTCCAGAATTCATCAATACATTTGAAAGAGGTACAGTGAAAGGACTCCTCTGGTTGACACCATTTAGTGGAGTATGTGGAAAGGTTACTTGAACTAAATCTAGTAGTAACCTAGTATATAAGTAATAGCATTGAAATGAAGACAAATTAATATCTAAATATATGCTACAATTATATTTTACATTTAGGTAATAAATCTAGGTAATATAGGTAATATCTAGGCAATAATAGGTAATTTAGGTAATAAATCAGACATTATAAATAAATTAATTAATTAATTAATTAATATTTGTCCGAGAGGAATTCGTCGATAGAATAATACACCTTATCTACTAATAGTTTGTTGACAAGGGTTTTGAATTGTGAATATTTTTGTATCTCTCTTATACTTTTAGGCAGGGCATTATACAATTTTGTTTTGAAAAAAATAGAGTTCTTTTGAGTGCATGTTGATCTGTGTCTATCTATGTGAATGTTATTGTTCTGTCTAGTATTGTGATTATGAATATCGCTATTTTTTTGTATTTCTTTCCCTTGAGATCTAATTGCTAGTACTGACTCTAGGATGTACAAGGAAGGTAACGTTAAAATTTTGTGTTTTTTGAAGTGTTGCTTGCAATCTGGTTTAATGAAATTGTTGTTATTTTTATTTTTATATTTTAATCCAAAAAGAGCTCTGATTGCTTTTCTTTGCATTACAAATATTCTGGGTGCATCTGTAGAGTTGCCCCAGAATTGTATTCCGTAGCGCAGATGAGATTCAATGTTTGCATGATAGACTAGTTTTGCAGTTTTTGTGTTTGTTAAGTTTACAATAGTTTTTAGTGAGAAATATGCCAAATTAAGTCTACTTAGTAATTTGTCACAGTGACTTCTCCAGTTTAAATTTTTATCTATAATGATTCCAAGAAATTTGATTTTGTCTACAGATTTTAGTTCACAGTTCTTGTTCTTGTTTGAAATTTCTATATTTATATTTAATGGTGTTTCATTTATGTCATTTTTTAATTTAAAGTGCATGAAGTTAGTCTTTTCTTCTTGAATAAGCAGATGGTTATCGTAGAACCATTGTGTTGCATTTTCAAGTGTATTTTTGGCATTTTCTTGAAGATTTAGTTTTGTTTTACCCGTAATTGTGATATTTGTATCGTCTGCATATATTTCTGAATTAGCTACTGTGTCTGGAAAGTCATTTATGTAAATTATAAACAACAATGGACCTAAAATAGAACCTTGCGGAACACCATTTTTTATTGTTTCGGGATTTGACATATGTTTTATTTCGCGTCTGTTCTCATCCATGTGTACTACTTCTACTTGTTGGATTCTATCTGCCATATATGATTTGAGTAAGTTTAGGGCAGGACCCCTAACTCCGTAATATTCTAGCTTGTTTAATAATATTTCATGGTTAATACTGTCAAAAGCTTTAGTTAAGTCACAAAAAACACCGATTGTTTGATCCCCTTTTTCTAATCCTTTTATAGTATTTTCAATGAATTGACCAATGGTATTAGCTGTAGCTTTACTTTTCCTAAAACCACTTTGGTTGTCTGAAAGCAGTTTTTCTCTTTCTAGGTATGCTATTAGCCTAGTGTGTATCAGTTTTTCAAATATTTTGGATATGCTCGGAAGGAGCGATATTGGCCGATAGTTTTCCGAAAGATTTTTGCCCCCTTTTTTATGTAAAGGTATGATTTTTGCTATTTTGAGTTTGTTTGGGAAAATTCCATTATTAATACAGTCGTTAAATATATGTGTTAAGGGTTGAGAGATTTTCTTAATAATTTTCTTTAATATGCAAGTTGGGATGTTGTCAATTCCTGAAGATTTTTTGTTTTTTAATTTTGATGTAATTAGAATAATTTCTGTTTCACATGTGTTGTCCAAGATAAATGAATTCAGAGGTTTCTTTGCCTTTGTTAAATGTTTATGAAAAGCCCTATCCGTTGGATTTATGTCTAGTTTTTGGGCTACTGTGGCAAAATCTCTATTAAGAATATTTGCTATTTTGATTGGATCAGTGTAAGTTTGGTTTTCATGTCTTATGACCAAGTTTTGGGTTTTTTGTATTTTTGAATTGTTAGCGTGTTTTTTTACTATCTCCCAAATGGATTTTGTTCTATCGGTACCCGTTTTCTCCTTTATTTTTTTGTTTATTATCATTCTCTTTGCTGCTTTTATAGTGTTTTTGTAAATTTTTTTGTATATTTTGTAATTTGTTTTTAAAGTTTCTGTTTTGAAGTGAAGCTGTAGATAATAGAGAGATTTAAGGTTTTTGGCTGAGTTTTTTATACCTGTTGTTATCCACTCCTGCTTTATAAATTTATGGTTTATTTTTATATTTTTGGGTGGAAAACATTTGTCAAAAGCCTCGCTAAGTATTGTTGAGAAAGTATTATATTTTTCATTGGAATCATTTAATTTATATATCTCATCCCATGACGTGTCTTCTAATATATCTACAAAAGTTTCTGTGTTTTCCTTACTCAATTTTCTGGTAATAATTGTTTTGCTTGGCGAATTAAATTTTGATTTGAGTTGAATTGATATTATTTGAGCAGTGTGGTCTGAGAGATTATTTTCAGTTACTTTAGTAGAAAACATATAATTTGGTAGATTTGTAGCTATATTATCAATTGTTTTGGCTGTATTGAAACGGGGATCAAATCTCGTGGGTTCTCGTATCGTTAATTTTAAATTATATGAAGATAATAGGTTGTTAAGAGTATCACTATTCCTTGATTTTGAAGCTGTATTTATATTTATATCGCCTGTAAGGATTATGTTTTTATTTTCTGATGTGAGTTTGTCTAGAATGTGGTCCAAAGTGTCCATGAAATTGTTTATATCCCCTACTGGCGATCTATAGATGGAGATTACTACTAGGTTCTTTGTGTTGTTTTCATATTTCAGTTCTACTGCTGATAATTCAATGTCCAATTCCCTACTTAATTCGTTTATGTCATTTCTAGCTTTAATGTTTTCTTTTAATTTATTATTGACGAATATAGCTGACCCTCCGTGTTTGTGAACTACTCGACTAAAATTACTTTCAAGATTATAATTACAGATGTTTATTGAATTCAAATTTTCACTACTCAACCAATGTTCCGTTAGACATATTATATCAATTTGGTTTCCCTTATCATCTTTTGAATCTAAAAACGTCTCTAGTCCTACTTTAGATGTGTTAAGAGCCTGGATATTTTGATGCATGATATTTAGGTTACTGTATTTAGATTGTTTTGTTTTGTTTTGTTTTCTATCTAATGCTTTTGTTTTGACTTTATTGGTTGCGTTGTTGTCGGATGGTTGTGTAATTGTTTGGTTTTGTCAAAGAGATGCTAATATTTTTGGTTTCAAAATGCGCTGAGGGCGGGTTTGTACATTAATAATTGTTTTTTTTATTGTTGCCCCCGTCTTCTTTGTCCCTTCCGGTGCCTTCTTTTTCATATCTGCCTCGGGCAGTGGTGATGATGACGTCTTTTGCCCCGCTACGGCCCCGGTCAGCGGTCTCTTCTTCTCGGACTCAGACCCGAACTTCGGACCCCCCACGGACAGCGTTGTCTTCACGGACGCAGACCCGGACTTCGGACCCCCCACGGACAGCGGTGCCTTCTCGGACGCAGACCCGGACTTCGGACCCCCCACGGACAGCGGTGTCTTCTCGGATGCAGACCCGGACTTCGGACCCCCCACTGATAGCGGTGTCTTCTCGGACGCAGACCCGGACTTCGGACCCCCCACGGACAGCGGTGTCTTCACGGACGCAGACCCGGACTTCGGACTCACCAGGGACAGCGGTGTCTTCTCGGACGCAGACCTGGACTTCGGACCCCCCACGGACAGCGGTGTTTTCTCGGACGCAGACCCGGACGTCGGACTCACCACGGACTTCGGACTCACCACGGACAGCGGTGTCTTCTCGGACGCAGACCCGGACGTCGGACTCACCACGGACAGCGGTGTCTTCACGGACGTAGACCCGGACGTCGGACTCACCACGGACAGCGGTGTCTTCTCGGACGCAGACCCGGACGTCGGACTCACCACGGACAGCGGAGTCTTCTCGGACGCAGACCCGGACGTCGGACTCGCCACGGACAGCGGTGTCTTCACGGACGCAGACCCGGACGTCGGACTCACCACGGACAGCGGTGTCTTCACGGACGCAAACCCGGACGTCGGACTCACCACGGACTGCGGTGTCTTCTCGGACGCAGACCCGGACGTCGGACTCACCACGGACAGCGGTGTCTTCACGGACGCAGACCCGGACGTCGGACTCACCACGGACAGCGGTGTCTTCACGGACGCAGACCCGGACGTCGGACTCACCACGGACAGCGGTGTCTTCTCGGACGCAGACCCGGACGTCGGACTCACCACGGACAGCGGTGTCTTCTCGGACGCAGACCCGGACGTCGGACTCACCACGGACAGCGGTGTCTTCTCGGACGCAGACCCGGACGTCGGACTCACCACGGACAGCGGTGTCTTCTCGGACGCAGACCTGGACGGCATTCCCATCACTGACATGGTTGACCCCACCACGGACTTGGTGGTGCTGTTGCTCACTGGATTTATCACTCTGAGAATTTTGTAGCATAGTTTTCTCTTTCCTCTTTTGCTTAAGTGTAGTCCATGTCTTGTGAAGTCTTCTCTACCCATGGACCCTGCATTTATTACTATTGCTTCACTCATGCCATTTTGGATTTTATTATGTTCTGCTATGAGTCTTTCTATTTTGCTGTTTGTTGAGTCTATTTCTCTTTTGAGGTCTTGTCCTTCAGGATCCTGGCGGTTTGGGATGTTGACGACTATTACATTAGCTTTTGTTCCACAATCTAAAATTGAGTTAAGTGAAATTCTGATTTTGTCGGGCGTTTTCTTTGGGATATTATTTGTTCCCGCCATGATTATTAGAGTGTCCTGTTGCTCCAGGCTGTGATCAATCGACGTCACAACTTCCTCGATTGGCGCGCTGGGTTTGAAATTGCACTCTACTAACGTGTTTTGCTTGTTATCATCTAGCAGGTGTTGCAGAATGTTTGCAAGTCCTCGGCCATGGCTGTCCGCTAGAATTTGCACTTTTTTGTGGGAGCGAGATCTAGGGGTGGATGATGGCACTATCTTGCGTGTAGATTGATCGTTTCTAGTGCCAGTGGCAGCAGGCGTGGTAGCAGGCGTGGCAGCAGGCTCTTTCCTTCCTGCGGCAATGTCGCTGTACAGTGGCTCATTCTGGCGGGAGTCTGAAGAATGACTATTGTTCTGCACGTGGCTTCGTATATTTTCACTTGAATTTAAGTTAACTTGACGATGTCGGTCGTTTAAAAGAGTGTCTAATCTTATCTTTAATAACTTGATTTCATTCATCAGCATCGAGTTTATAGCAGTCTGGTTGTTCGAAAGATTGTTGTCTCCAAGCATGAACTGCAGGTCCATGAATTCATCATACCATAAGAATCGTCTTCAGCTGGACTAAATTTGGAAGCCGTAATAACCGTATTAGCCTGCAAGATAGTCGGCACCATGGAGTATAAAATAACAACATAGGTATGTTCGGTTGCCCTGCTCGAACCTGCTTGGAGCAGCTCCGATCACGCGATGGCCGTTCGGCTGTTTTCGAGCAACTTTGAGCAGCCTGCTCGTGGCCGTTCGGCTGCCATCGAGCAGGGTCGGTTCAGAGCAGGTCGAGCAAGTTCGAGCAGATATTTCTGCTCGGACTTTTTGGACCCAGCAGGACTGAGTGAGTTCTGCACACGCGGGAAGTACGAAGATTTTGATTTGAATTACAAAATATTATTACAAAGATAGTAATATGGCGACGTGTTTTTAGTACCTACCAGTTTTGTTTCAACACCAAGTAGCAATATTGTTAATAATTATATCTTTGATATTCTGTCAGAATTTACGTATTTATTAATATATTCCTAATAATGTATTTACAAATGGCGCTAAAAACAAGAAATGGCCGTTCGCCTGCTACCAAAAAGAGCAGCTGCTCGACGTTGCTCGGGCCTAAAAATGACGTCATCCAATGTTGCTCTGCTCTGAACCTGCTCTTGCTCGAACTGGCTGGAAGTTGCACTGGATTTTGGCAAACGAACAGACCTCATGTGTCCGACAAACAAAAAAACATTGGCCACAGCTGAAATGGTATTTTGGAAAACGTAGACAAAGGTTTTGGCATTGACATTCTTTCCAACACGCATTTCTCTTCTGAGGCAGCCGAGTTCATCACGCTCTCCCCATTGTCAAGAGAGAGGGGTTAACATCCATTCATGAGATCCCATCAGTCGTTAATGAAATTGTGAGATTTGTTAGGAAAATGCAATTTTGATCATATTAACGTAATAAATGTAGGTTTACCAAATTGAAAATATGAAAGGAATAATTTTTTAATTTTTTTATTTCCGTGCATATTTGGCCGACATATTGTACTTGCACAAATATAAATAAAGGGCATAAATTGCACAAATATTTTGTGAGGAGATATGAAATATTAGGAAATATGAAATATTCTAACGATTATGAAAAAACTATTAACTAAAGAAGATCGTTTAAAAAATATGATAATTATTAATGTTTTCCAAATTTTAGTACAAATTTTAGCACCGATATAACTACGACCATAGAGATAAGAAGGGTTGCAACGACGCTTTAAATAAATGGGATTTTATTATGGTCCACCTAAGCAACTTTATGAACGAAAGTTTACCAATTTTTGGGCAGCCATTTTGATTTTAAATATTTTTTGTCACATAATTATCAAATTTGTTAACGACCTTCTTTAGCTAATAGTTTATTTCAAAATCGTTAGATTTAAGTAAATTTGTAATATGTCATAATGCACCACGTGATGCACAATTTCTGAAAATTTTGTGCCAATAGCTCAAATGGCTGTCGTTTTAGAGCCGTTTTAATTTTATTTGCGGTTATTTGCAAAAAGGAAATTACCTTCCAAATATCAAACGCATTGGCTAAAATTATATTTTCTCGATACTGAATATTTTCAACAATAATTATTCACGTAATAAATTAACCGGAAATTCAAACATTATTAAAATTAAAATAAATACGTGATTTCCACAAAACTATCTGTAAAAACAAAATGGCTGCTCAAAATTGCATATATTTTTTTTTATTCAATAACTATATTTAACGGATCGAAAGTGTAATTCTTATTTTTATTTTCAATTAGCATGTGATTTAAATCTCAAAATGAATGTGGAATCAATTGTTTTTTCAATGTAAGTCGAAAATGTTGTGAGAAAAATGGCTATAAATAGCCGATTTCGGTCAACTCTTTATATGCCATAGTGTATCAAGCGAGGAATATTTCAGTACAAAAATTAAGTCGATAACTTAAATAACGACTCGTCTAGAGCAGTTTTAATAAAACTGTTTTATTTTATTTGAATGAATATGATTGGACAATAATGAATGCGATCAAGCTGATTATTGTTTTTAGTTGCACAAAACATTGCAAAAAAATAACAAAAATATTGAAAGTAAAAATTTCCTTCACATTTTCAAGTGAAAAATTAAATGGTGATTTCAACAACACTTGATAAAAACAAAATGGCGGCCCAAAATTGGTAAACTTTCGTTTATGAGTTATGTGGGTAGACCTCAATAATATCGTCAAAAACCATTTTTAGAAATAAATAGTTTGGGGTCAAATTATAATAAGTGTAAAGAATGCCGATAAAGAAGACTACCTACCTTACCTACCCAAAGAGCTTCTGCCAATGAGATAGGCCTACTACAGCTTCGATATATCGATTAGATCGTGCAGCGTTGCCAGCCCCTACAATGACAGCAATGTCAGTTCAAAATAGCTACAACTTATGCACGCGAATGCGCAAAATAGCGAAAAGTGACGTTTGTCAAAAAGTAGCGGTTTTGAAAAGTAGCGTTTATGAAAAGTAGCGCTTTGAATCGTAGCCGCGCTACGCTTCGCGTTTTGACAGTGACAGCAGTTGACAACTTTGCAGGTTAGTTAATTTTATAATCACATAATTTGTAGGTATCTACCTAGTAGTAGCACCTTACATATAAATCCGCATGTAATAAACTAATGGTGTAGTACCTATCTACTAGGATCAAACAAACATAGAGAGATGTCCAAACCACCACCTTCTTCAAGCAGTATCTCTGTTCGCTTCTATAGCTTCTCACAGAGAGACTGCTTGAAGGTGGTGGTCCAAGCCTGATGCACAATTGAATTAGGTATGTTATGGTTTAAGTAAGGCTACCTAAATGGAATAGTGCTAGTATATAAGAGAAATGAAACTGTTATGATGCACAGACGTCACAAATGGTACCTACAAGCTGAGATAAGAAATCAACCCAATGGCTGGTGTACCTACTGGATACCTCGGTTCTCGCGAGGTTAAGCAACATTGTGCACGGTCAGCTGTTGGGTGTGGGGGGTTAGTGTGTCAACCTCCCTCCACCTGTTATCAGTTTCTCGACGGCGCTGGTTGTGGAGGCTCGTGTTGTAAATGTAACACCGTCCTTCAGATGGGACGTTAAGCCGTTGGGCCCCTTGGTATCTTTCGTCAGGAGTAGGCTATATGCCGGTAGGTACCGGGTTTCCTCTCCTCCCTTCTCTATTACATTCTCACTATTGTAGCCTCGGCTCTGTTGAGAATATAGGCATAATAATAATAACTACCTAAATCCATTTCTTTTTGCAAAACACTATTTCACCTTATGACAAACCAATCAGGAGGCTTATTCTAGAACGTTTTCCCAATTCCATTCTGATGGAATCCGGTCACGGCCATAAGGATTAACATTGCATGGAATCGAATTCCATCAGAATTGGGAATTTAAATGTTCTAGAATAGGGCCCCAGAAGAGAGCAAGCAAATGTCAAATAGCGTTTTCCACTGGCCACACCAAGTGCTGGTTTTGTTTTCCACTGGGAAATCCAGTGTGCACTCGCACAGTGTTTGTGTCTTCCACTTTCAAAGTTACAACGCGCTCAGTGCACATTTCTCGCAATGAAAAAATTGTCTAGTAAGATAATTGCACTCGAATATTCCAAGAAAAACGCTTCAGAAATGGTTGCTGTCTATAACCTGTTGAATAGTATTCAAATATAGCAGTTCTGAAAAAAGTCCTAGATTACGAACCAGAAGTCTTAGCGCTTATTGATAAAATTGGACGAAAGAAAAATACCGCACGAGTGAATTTGATGAACTGTCAAATAGATTTCCAAATTCAAAATGGGTGCCGCCAAGACCGGAAACAGCTGCGATTAGAGTATAAGCGCATGTGTTTCACTTAGGTATGATTCATATTCCAAAGATATCCATGGACATCCACAGGGGGGGGGGGGGGGGGGGGGGGCAGGGGGGGTTAGTAACTTAAGGAAAGCAACGCGTTACCGGTAACACATTACTTTTCAGTAGGTACCTAACTTTTATGGTAACTAACTCAACTACTTTTTAAAACCGGTAACTTAATAACGCCCGAGTTCCTTTTTCTACTTGAACTTTTTGATTTTTACAAGTTACCTAGAACAAGAAAGTTACTTTAGACCACGTTCCTACCTTCTCTCCTGAAAGAAAACTTGACATTGCAAACCAAACATTCACCTGTGAGCATGCATCAAATCATTTAAATTTCCTGCCTACCTGAAACGCACGACACTAACAACGCTTCCCCTCCCCCTCTGTTCGTTTTAGCGTGCTCTGCATGCGAAATGAAATGGTCATCGGTTCACCCCCCCCCCCCCCCACGCATTGATACATCCGCAGTCCACATAATGTCACGTGGTTACTGCCATCCCGTTGTCAAGTTTTCCGTCAAAATTATCAATTTTTATCATACTAACTTTCATAGTAGGTAGTAACTTTCACCGAAAAATTTAACTTTCAGTTACCTATATTTTCTCAGTAACTTTAACTTTAACCAGTTACTTTTATTGGAGAAAGTAACGTTACTTTCAAAAGTTACTTTATTTTTAGGTAACATACCCTACCCTGGGGGAGGGGGGGGGGGGGGGGGGATGTCAGGAAAAAATACAAATTTTCTGGTGTTATACAAATAGCAGGGTGTCCACTCCAGAATGGTTTCAAAAAAAGTAGCAAAAGTAGCATTTTGGATGAAATTAAGTGGCAAAAAAGAAGCAATTTCAATGAAAAAAGTAGCAAAAGTGGCATTTTTGTTGAATAACAAAGGTTCCATAAAATAGAATTTTACAGAATGTGACAAATGTGACAGCAACAAATTGCTTCTGTTAAAACTAAACTAACCTAACCACACAGGAGGCGCGAAAACCATTGCTGTTCTACCAACTTACAGCACAGCGATCGTACAACTTTGCTCGACAATCGATCTTCAACTCTTATGAGAGATTAGCATTGACTTGACCACGTTGAGCATTGAGTCGATCGACTATGACGTGTCAACAGAGGCGCTGACTGTTGTTAATGACTGTGGGTGCCCAATATATCGATTGTTGTGATACAATAGGGGGTCTGGGGGGAGAATGCGGGTTTGGGCCGCATAGGCCCGGGAAAATTTTGCATTTCAAAAGTGAATTTGAGCTATTTTCTGGCATTTTGATTAATTGTTTCCTAAACAATTGCCAAAAAAAGTAGCATTTAAGTGGCTTTTTAAAATTTTCAGCAATAAACGTAGGAATGAAGTAGTAAAAAATAAGTACCTAGCAATTAAGTAGCAAAAAGTCGCCTGTGGACACCCTGTAGTTTCATTTTGTACGTAATCCAAAAAAACTAAAGCAAATTGATTTCAAAGTGTCAAAAAAACAAAAAATGCCTTGCGGGGCAGGTTTGAACATGTCTCTCCCCCCCCCCCCCCCCCCCCCCCCAAAGTGCCAAATTTAAAAAATATTGAATATTTCAACAAAATACACCTCATGTCATAACGTCTCAAATTTGATTTCAAAGTATCCAAAATATTCTCAGCAAAATATTCTGCACTTCAAAACAATTATTGAGGGGCTCAAAAATGTCAACAATATTATGAAAATGATCTCTGGATTTTGCTTAAGGCCCGGTATTACCAAAGTTAAATTTGCTGGATTAACTAACTTTTGGATTAAATTCAACTGTTTCTATCATTTGGAGGTATCTGATTGGCTGTGCCGCCAATTTAATCCAATATTTAGTTAATCCGGCTCAGATTAACTTTGGTAATACGGGCCCTTAGATCACAATTTATTCACATTTGATTCGAGTTTTATCACACATGTATTCATAAAGTTATTATCTCAATTCTGAACACAAGAACTATACCTACCTATTTAAATTTCTACAAATTTCTTTCGATTCTCACGGAATTTTCAGCTGTGAAAGCACTATTTTCTATTTGGAATTCCAATTATTTCCACGGCTATTTTTCTGGCACTTCATCTTTCGGCCCCCATAAAAGAAAACCCCCTATTAGATACAGCGTTTTGTTGATGTTTACTTAAGCTGTGTTGCTTACCCCCCCCCCCCCTCGCTTCCCCCCCTCCCTGGATGTCAGAAAAACAAACTTTTTACTAGTTTTATTTTGTAAACAAAAGAAGCTCATAAAAACTCATTTCAAAGTGTTAAAAAAATAAAAAATTCCCTGCCGGCAAGTTGGGGGCATGCCCTCCACCTCCCCAAAGTGTCAAATTTTAAAAAATATTTAATATTTCAACATAATACACCTCACATCTCATAATTGATTTCAAAGTGTCCCAAAACCAAAAAATGTCCTGCGCGGCAGGGTGGGGTCCCCACACCCCCCTTGCCGCGGGAAAAATCGTTTTCCTTGCCTTGCCCCCTCCTGGGAGAAATCTATATCCCTTTGAAATCATACCGAGATATGATTTTGTGTTCAAGAATAGCAATTTTGATGTTTGTAAAAGTCATATCATAACTCGCTTGTCATAGGCTAGCAAGCGGGTTCGGTAACTTTCTAGATTTCAAGAATAGCCCTCCTGAGTTCAATCAAGCCTAGTGATGCCCAGCGGGAATATTCCCGTGGGAACATTCCCCGTTCCCGGGAATATTCCCGAGCAAATTTGGGGAATATTCCCCAAATCGGGAATTTACTTTTTCATTATTAAAATTAAAATGTATAATGTACTTTTTTTGTGGTATGTCATTACCTCTTAGTATTCTCTATTTTGTCATTAATTTTCTTGTTATCTTATGACAGGGGTTCGGTAACCTTTTTTGGTGACGGAGCTAATTTCCGAAAAATTTATAAATTAGATAATAATACGAGCCGCAGCAGGCAATCAAATATAATACACCAAAAATAATCAATTGAATTACTAGTTTTTTTCTGCTATTTTGACGAAGCCCCCCCCCCCCCCCCCCTCTTGATGTTGCCCCGCAGGGCGTTTATTCGAATTTTCAAATATTTCGATTCCAGATCTTTATTTAAATTATAAAGAGCCATTCAAAACCCACCAAGGAGCCGCAGGTTGCCAACCCCTGTCTTATGACATCTCAAAACATAAACATGCTTTAATAATGTTTTCTCTTAATGTTTACTCATCCCTGTAGTAAATTCCCAATAAATTCCCGGTTTATGGAATATTCCCGAAAAAATACATTCCCGGGAATATTACATCACTAATCAAGCCCGATCCCAAGATATCTTGAAATTTTAAAATATATGCGGCTTATTTATATGAGTTTCTAGATGATTCAATGACTCAAGCCGGAATTACTTGAAATTGAAAATGAATTCAACCCTTTCAAGGAAACTTGATCTGTGTAATTCAGTAGTAGTAGTAGTAGTAGTAGTAGTAGTAGTAGTAGTAGTAGTAAATCCTTTATTTAGCATATTTGCTATTTTTCTATTACATTCATAAATTACATGTTACAACCCTTCATCATAATTCTATTTACTAACATTACATACATTTCCTAGAGATTCTAAATTTCTAATTAAACATCATTCAACCAAAAACCAACATTCTCATGTGGCAGTGGAGTCAACATTCTATTTTTAATTAACTTACAACACTCCCTTCTGAACATTTTTGGCTTCACATTTCGGTTTTCGTACAATTAAATGCACCAAAATCATTCATTTAAATCATGCCTATAACAGTGATGATTTTTTTTTTAAAAACGGCTGCGCGGCATTTTCATCCAAAATTATGTGACTTCTTTTCAGGTACATACCTAATCTAGTTTTGATCACTTTTTTACAACTTTTTTAATTTTAGACGGCCTTGAATCACTTTTTTTAAGGTCCTGGGGTGTAATTCCTGTACGTTTTGAGTCTCTTAAGTTAGCTATCATATCATAAATTTTGTTTACTCCAATGTTAACGTCCCTAACAGTTGCTACTCTCATAAAATGTACGATAAGAGAGTGAAAATGCGTACAGGAATCACCCCCCTGGTCAGTAGCACCAGGGTTAAATACCAGTAGCACCAGGGGGTTTTATTGAGGTTAAGAGTCTACGATACTTGATGAAATCCATGTTTTATGAAGCACAAAAAGGCGGCCCCTACTTTTTTCTAAACCGCTTTACCGATTGTCTTCAAAATTTCACAGATTATAGATAAATAATAAATCTGTGCCTCTAGTGCGCCAAAAGTGTTATTTTTTGTTTAGTATTTTCAGGGCAGAGGTGCCAAAAGGACCCGTATAATGCTCATATTGGCACCTCCTCAACACGAGTAAAAACATTTTTTTAATTTTTTTTGGAGCACTAGAGGCACAGATTTACTCTTTATCTCTGTGCTGTAAAAATTTGGAGACAATCGGTCAAGCCATGAAGAAAAAAGTAGGGGCCGCCTTTTTATGCTTTTGTGGGTTTCATCAGGCTCTCAAGGTTTCATTATTTGAATTATTCTGAGTTTCTAATGCAGATGGGTATGTAACCCGCATCACACGATGGAATTTCGTAAATATCACGTACTATACTAAATATCAACAAATTCGACTGCGAGAAATGAGACGTGACGGACGTGCTAATTGCTCCTAGATGTATTCACTATTCACTGACTTGGATCTTGATTGCCATGCATCATTCAATGCTCAATTGATTCAAATCAATGCTTAGATGCACATTTATTTTTAATTATTAATACATTATAATTAACGAATTAATTGATTATTTAATTAGTATTGTAAGGCTTTGGAGTAATATATTTTTTATGTACACACTCAAAACCTAGCTTATCTATTCACTGTTTTGTTTAAAGCGCAAGTAAAGACTTTTCATGCCCAGACGCGGCATTTTGCACGCCGTCGAGACGCCGAGCAGATATGTACCGCAGTTATTTAGTCTAAGTAGGTACCATTGAGTCTTATGGGAGCGAACACACGGGACGAGCAAAAGATGCGCGCGTCTTTTGATCGTCCCGTGCGCGTGTAAAACTCCACAGGGGGAAAAACCGCACGACAGAGCAAGAAAAATCGCCCCGTGTGATTGC
The DNA here is from genome assembly GCA_934045905.1 of Leuctra nigra. Taxonomy (NCBI): domain Eukaryota; kingdom Metazoa; phylum Arthropoda; class Insecta; order Plecoptera; family Leuctridae; genus Leuctra; species Leuctra nigra. Next base: position 32,983,260 of record OW203769.1, read on the forward strand.
AGCCTTACGCTGCAAAATCAAAATGATTTTACATCATGTCACCTTTTTGACCAGGGGTCGACAGGTGATGCATAAAAAGTACATACATCAAAACATTTTTAGTAAGGTTCGGCACGAGTTGAAATCGACGATTTGTTACAGATAAAGAAATTAATTTATTTTCAACTCAAGAGACCAGAGTCATCGGAATTCTATTTCTCTCGAGTAGCAAGAATGAACCCAATTTAGACAAAATTGCGTAATGTGTTTATGCAGATTTGGATTTTATTTTACAACACTGCGTAAGAGTTAGTGAGATTCAGTGTTCCAGAGTGGTCAGGTCGTCCAGCAGAAATGTAAATTCGCAGTCTTTATTGTGTTTACTCTGGTACAGTGACGATTGTTTTGTGAATGTTTTGTGTCCTTGAGGTATTATAAGGATGGGCGGTAATAAGGGGAAACGTAAAGGTAAGAAGGAGAGGCATGTCCATGGCAACCTCATTGTTGGATGGTAAAATGTCATCACGCGATATGAATACCGTTTTCCCGCCAAAATGTCCACTGAATAAAATTTCACACCTACTTATGTATGAAAACTTGCATTTTTGAGTGCAAAAAGTTTGTTTCGTCAACATAGATGTTGTTATTTTAAAATCTAATTTTTAATAAATTCAGTGAAAAACTTCGAATTGCATGAGCCATCAATTATTAAAAGTGCTTATTAGTAATTAATTATATCGACAGCTTATAAAAATTATGTGCGCGTTTAGCCGTTTACACAGTAAATTTAGTGAACACTTACTTCTGGATAAAAGCTGTAGGTACGTAAATTCTTATCCAGTTTTTATCCATAACATTACTTCCGAATCCGTTGTTTGGTTGATCTTAGAAATTACTGCTAAAACAATCAGCAACAATCAAACAATATTGCGAGCACATGCGAGCAATAAATTACATTGTTTTCATTTTGTTGGTCAACTTACCTATCTTTGATTGGAACGCAAAGTCTCTTAAATATCATACAAGGCAACACAATTATACTTTAAATTCGTAATTAAAGATAACTTGATATCAATAAATTTGATAATCGCAAATAATAAAAACTATATATTTGTAAGCAGCATTGAAAAAAAAATCACCTAGCATATTAAAATAGTCGAATTAAAATATGTATTACACTCGATGAACTAATCAATAATGCATTATTTTTCTATTTCCCTCCTTATGGACCATATTCTCGGAAGTTTAAAAGGCAACAGTAATTCACGACTCACAAGTGGTGTTGTTTACAGAACTGGAGGCGATTTATGACATTGTTTAGATTTCATGTCTAGCTCGACCAAGCTCGACTGTTTGTTTGTATACGTGACATGAGAATATTACTATTTTATATATGTTATACACGGCAAAAGCCATTATCATCGTTTCTAAATTTTCTGCGAGTCCTGTCGACTCTTAAATCCTCAACATTACCTAACTTAGTTTAGTACCTTATCAAATCTAAATTGTTAATGAAGAGAATAATTTACTAGTTTAAAATGTCATGATCTTTTTGGAATGTTTGTCTTTCAGAAGTGGAGTGAATTAAAAAATCAGAAAATTGCAAATTTTAAAGATTTAGTCATGTTGCATAAATATAATTCTTATGTTGATTCTCTCCTATCTATAGACCTATTTAAAAATCATCTTGGTGGCTCTGGTTTCTAGATAAATTCACATGCAGTTTGGTTTTCCATATATCTATTGGTGTTTTACAACAATGGATAAAAACACCAACAGATATATTATGGAAAACCAAACTGCATGTGAATTTATCTAGAAACCAGAGCCACCAAGATAATTTTTAAATCGGTCTATTACATGCTATTTATCATCAGACTGACCTTTTGTTTCACGTTCCAGCCAATCATGTTGCCCGATGATCGTAAGCAGCCGCCAAAAGAAGATCAGAAGGCAAATTCATCAAGTAAAACAAAAGAAACGATGGCCCATCTTTTGCAAATATCTAACATCTTAAATACTGGTCTGGATGCGGAAACATTGCAAATATGTGTGCGTTTGTGCGAGTTGGGTGTGAATCCAGAGACTTTGGCTGCATTAATAAAAGAGCTAAAACGTACTCCTACAAATGCGGGACACAATGACGATGATGAAGCATTATCAAACAGAAATATCTAATCAATTCAATTTATTTTTCATTTAAACGTTCACACATAGCATTTGCACACCTTACAATTACAAATTACGTACATCATAATCCGTTAGTATAAGTGAATTGTTTAAGTTAGGTACTCATACTTACTACAAAGATTACTGAAAATGTAAAAAATAAACCCTTATATATAATATTCATCAATTAATAAAGAATAATGTAACAAAATGTCAAGTAATACAAATTACAGTTCATCCTTATCCACATCCTTAGTACTAGATTCACTATAATGTTTCCCAGGGTACGGCTTATTCTCAATGACTACTTCTTTACAGCTCTCTTGATCTATCAAAAATTCTTTAGCGTCCCACGCCTGGGCTCCGTCCTTGAACAGAAATATAGCCCTATCGTCATCAACTAAATATCTCTCGGCCTGAATGTGGTTGTTCCATAGACTAGTTTGCCACAGTTTTGTGATATCTTCAGTAAGTTCTCGCGTTGGATTGCCAGCAACACTGACGAAAGTCATTAAAGTACGACCTTTTTTCGTAACCTTCAACAAGTTTTCTGGGTTCGACATATCTATCTTGCTGAGATCCAGTTGTGGTTGGGGTCGTAAATGCTCGGGCAGTTCGTCCGGTTCCAGTGGCTCTTCATCTTCCTAAAACAGTAAGTTGAATTTTACTGATTGTACACGAACATCACGAATAAGGAAATGGTGACTTAATTTTGTTGAACATGAACTTTTGATACCTAGGTCTTTTTAAAAAGGAACTTCCTCGACACTACTGCTAGTATTTACCTCCCACTGATCAAATAACCGCTCCATGTCCGCATCACTATAATCTCTAATATCCTTTTTAGTCCATGCGGGTTTCTCTTCCACTTTGTCTTTCTTGCTATATACTTCTACAAAAACTGTTAACAATACAAAAATAACCACACGGCTATAATTCATCGTGGTAAAACAAAACGTCAAACGTTACGAACGTTACGTAGAGGTTATGTTTTATGTCTGTCAAACAAAAGATGGAGGTGACATTTAACCTTGAAAGTACATTTATAAACCTTGGTTCAGTGTGACGTATTTCCGGTCACACTCAGTTCTGCGATCGTTCAATACCGGAAATGTTCTTTTCTCCTCTTTCATTTACATTTGAAGATGGCGGACAACAGTTCTGTTTTGGCGTCCTCTCTAGTTTACGATTTCTTATTAAAAACGAATAAGCATATAGCTGGCTTATTTAAGGAAAGAGCAGATGTGGTAAGCAATTGTTATTTCATTTCCATTCATATTTATTACGTTCTGAAGTTGGTTTTTTAATATTTTACCTTCTGCCGACCACGCGGTGGCATTAGACCACACGTGGAGCACATACTAGGAATGCCGCATGTGGGACTACGTTGCTAATATACATTTTAGTCGTTAGTTCTACTTGACCTACTTGAACTTACTGTTCATTTTGTAATTAGTATATAGGTACCTTCCTACTTCAGTCGAGATCTACCAATACGTTGACGCATTCCTTCTTCTATGTCTACATATTGTTATTCGAACTCGTAGCCATGAGGCCGATAATACTACCTACCTACCTACCTACCTACCTACCTACCTACCTACCTACCTACCTACCTACCTACCTACAGTTTTACTCATTCTTGGAATAAATTGGACCAATCTTAAGCTTGGACCCTTCAGACCAAGAGATGCTGATCAATGTTTCATTTCTTTATTTTCAGAAACCTTTGCCAAAGGGATCGCCAACAATTACAGATGTTGTAAGACATTATGAATCCACATCACCTCAAAAGAAAAGGCTTTCTTTAGTCCCCTTTGGAGGTGTCGGCACACCAACAGAGAAGAAAGGCAATCAGACACCTAAACATGGAAAAGGAGCAGGCACAACACCTACAGGTAATTTAGCATCAATTATAGGTACAGGGATTAGTGTTAATAATGCATGTTTTAATTGGTGAAAATTAGAAGTTATAAAATAATAGACCAATGGTTTCAACGTGCAAGATCAATGGCAGTGTTCTACGATGTAGGTTCGAAGACAAAATGTATGTTATCCAAACACGCGTAATGCTTCATCTTCTACTTCACTTAACTTGACTATGTACGAACGCTGTGCGAGGGTAGGTAGGGTAGGTAGGGTCAGCGTACCAGTTCTCGTCGCCCTTTAGCATAATTCAGCATACACTAATTTTTAAAACAACTGTTTTTGAAATGTCACATCTTGTCTGCATTCCATACATGATAAATTAGACATTGACGATTCATTTCTGATTAGTCATTGCTAGCAGAGTGAGCTCAAAAAAGTTATTTTAGAGTTTTAATGAGCAAAAAACCCGCTTGCCCAAATCTTGTCCACTTGAGAAATTCAACGTTAAAGTGATAGGGTATGGTTAATGACGAGAACTGAGACGCTGACTCTGTGTTATCTTCCAGATTGTCTGCCTACTAAGCCAGTTAGAAAGATAGCTCTAGAAGATGTACCGATGGGCATCTCCAACGAGTTGGTCGATCAGTTGCAATTATTAATCGAGAGCAAGCTAGATAGCGTAGAGATGGACGTTACCTCGTACAATTGTCGCAAGAAGAAGATCCTGAAGAAGGCCGTGCACTCGCTAGGACTTAGGCACGAGTTTGAGTGCAGGATAGAGGCGAAGGAAGGGAAAACCCGCGTTCTGTTGTTCACTCGAACCGAACCGGAGGAGGAGGACGGTAAGACCACGTTCGTCCGTGCTCCTGGCATTGTACCGGATTCTTGCTTGCACTCAGTTCCTCAAGTCTTACTTTCTTCTAGCAGTATCAGCGCAGGGTATACGTAGTATGTAGGTGCACTCAAACCAATTAAAAATGGTACTTAGCGCAAAACAGATTGGCCTCTGGTCAGGTTCCTTGACAATCAATTCTTGTTATTATTATCAATGAAATCAGAGCTCACCTGCTTACTAGAGTTAGATAATGCATTAGCACAGACTTCATAGGATGATGCCATCAAACCTAAATATCAGACGATCCTTTTCTTTCAAGGTACCTACTACCGTTTATTATTTTTTCGAGTGTAGGATTTACTTATTTTTTACAAATTTAAAAGAAAGGTGTTCAAAGAAGAGGAAATGTGGAAATCATTCTAACTCTACACCTTGGCCTTCTTAGTAGTACATGTACTGCATTTTTATAATGTTTGTCTCCTGTCAACGTCTAGAGAAATGGATCTTGTTTGGGGCTGTGCGTGCATAAAGGATGTCACACTAAAAACTAGTTCTTTTGCCACACATACACAGCCCCTCCCTGGCCTAAGCCCCCTAGGTTTACAGAGCAACAATTTTCATTATCATATTTATTTGCATGCAATACAAAGGCTAACTTAGGCCGGGTAGGACCAACTCTGGATTAAGTAAATTATCGATGGTTAGTGGAAATTAGTGATTCTTATTGGCTGTGGAATTCGCGCCAACTTGTTTCATTGGTTAACCATCGATAGTTAACTTAATCCAGAGTTGGTCCTACCCGGTCTTACGCAGCATTGTTCTAATATTTATAATAACAATATATAATTCAATTGGCAAAATTCCACAATACTTTTCTGTTTGTCTTATCTCTTACTTTTCTCTCAATATTCTCTGACGAAAGCCCTTCTCTTTTGTTCCAGCCGCCAAGACTCCACTAGCGAATCAGAACTCTCTGAAAACACCTCAGTCCAATCAGAAGTCTGCCCTGACGACGAAGCCCGACAAAGCGGCCGCGAAGTCACCTCTGAAGGCCGCACTCCCAGAGGACTCTGACGACGAGGAAGACGAAGAGGACGACGATGAAGATGATTCCTCGGAGGAAGATGCCATGGACGTGTTACCGAAGGCCGCGGCTCCTCGACTCGCTAAACCTGACGACGTGAGTAACTGTAACAGAATCCTCTGATCAGTGGGAAAACATCTGTTAAGTAGGGATGCTCCATGGTATATGCCTAAGCTGTTGAATTATGTTACAAATTAATTTTATGCAAATTTAATTTATAGCAAAGAAATAAAAACGAATGCATATTTTAATAGACAACATCATAAATTAAAATTTTCATATGCAGTACCGTGATCCAAGTATCTATTATGGTTATGATTAGGGATGGAGCAAACTTGGATTTTGATATCGACTATCGATATCATTTATATATCGATATATTGAAATATCGAAATATTGATATGGAAATAATATTTAGATGTATAGGTATGGAAATATTGATATAGGTATCGTATGAATGTATTAAATTGCTCCTAAAACTGCTAGGAATTTCAAAAGAAAATGTAAAAAGAAATAACACAGCCGTTCCAAAATATAGGGTCACCGGCCAGATAAGAAAGAAAATGTGAATAATCTGGGAAATTGTCCATAAATCTTGTAAACGCTGCACTGCAAATATGAATTATTTTGCCATAGTAGGTATAAACTTCAATTGAGAACATAATTGTATCATGCGGTAAGGCTTCAATATATCGATATTTCGATATTTCAATATATCGATATTCAATATATTCAGGTATCGATATTTCGATATTTTTTTGATATCGATATATATCGATATATCGATATTTTCTCCATCCCTAGTTATGATCCATTGTTGAAAAGCCATAATAGATACTTGGATCACGGTACTGCATATGAAATTTTTTGAAAAGCAGAGCTAACTAGTTAATTTATGATGTTGTCTATTTGGTGCTTCATGCTAATTAAGATTGCATTTGTAAGAAATAATTGAGGGCATTCTGAAAAAAATAGAATTTCTATCTTCTGATTTTTTTCACAATGAGATAGAATGGTGAATTCTTTGTAGGTACACCCACTTCCAATAGTTCCTATACCAGTTCCCCATCCATGTACCAACATTGGGATTTGGCCGACTTCGGGGTTGGTAGGTGTGTTTTTCCGCCACCTGGCACTTGTACAGTTTCCACATGATGTTTTGAACTGTCTGGATCTCAATGAAGACACATTCATTACCACTACTCACTGCTGATGGAAATATTCAAGTGTATGGCTTCACATTACTTGAAACCGAGGTGTTGACTAGCAACATCCTGAACTCCATTTCCCTGTCAACGTCACAGATCTCTTGGTTTTCAGGCCCAAGATCGTGTATGATGATTCTTATTTGCTTCAGGACGAGGAGGAGAGCGACGACGAAGAGGATGACTCCTCGACCGAGGCCTCGCCGGCGCAGAACGGAGGTCAGCTGTTGGCCGACAGCGACGATGACGAGGACTCCGATGCGGACTCGGACCTGATGAACGCCATGACGTCCAAGATCCTCGCCAAGCCGACGGCGGGCAGCGACGATGACGACGACGATGAGTCGGACGATGACGACGATGCTTCGCCCACTACAGGGGCCAAGAGGAAGATGGAGGAGGGATCTGATGACGAGGAAGAAGACGAGAGCGACGACGATGAGGACGAGGATGGACCCCCACAGGTGAGGACTTGTACATTCTGTTTCATTCATATCGCTGCTTCCACGTGATGTTTTGACTCTCTGGATATTGATGAAGACACATTCACTATACCATTACCCACTTCTGATGGAAAACTCATCTGAACCTCGGAAGTAAAAGGCCTGATCTCCATTCTGCGTTGCACGCTTTTCTTCATGAAATCAGCTGTATCAATTGCAATGGACTTCAGGCGTTCTACCTCTGAGATACAGAGTTGTTGCTGTCGAGTCACAATTACTTGCAAGTACACTTTCTAATCTATTTTGTTTCTCTTGTTTGCTTACAGAAGAAGAAACTGGCCAATGGAAATGAGGTACGTTGAGATGAAAATAATTAGCTTGGTTTAGTTTACATTAGTTAGGGATGGCACCCGGTAAATTAAGGTAAATTTACCAAGGATTGTTCATTTACTGGCAAAGAAATAGTATATTTAGTTTTTTTGATCCTTTCGAATGTATGAATGGGGATATCAAAATTTAATTAATAACCATAAGTAAACGTCAGTGTGACAATAATGTTAGGCTTATTTTACATTTAATTTTTTTTTCTCCTCGGTCAATTTGATAATTCCGTATCATATACGGTTACTTCCAATGTTGGAATTAATCTTTGTTCAGGTTTGCTTGTTTAGCAGACGCAGCGTAGGATTGTAACTTGATCAAATTGATGTGGTCGACAATTCCTTGTATGGGAGAATTTATAAGCATACTAGATTGCTCAAATCAATATGCTGTTCTGCCATAAGTTATTTCGATCGGCTATCATCAAAATCAAAATATCACCTTATCGAAATGCAGTATTGTCATCAATAACATTGATATTGTTATTGTCCTGACTGGTAATCTTTGTAAATGGGTCAAATAATAAAGTGGGATAGGTAGTTTAAAGTCATGACTTAGTATCAGCGATATATTTTCAGAATTTACCTCTGACCAGTAAATTTACCCATCTTTTCAGAACCGGTTAAAGTGCCGTCCCTACATATAGTTCCACATGATGTTTTGAACTGTCTGGACATTGATGAAGACATTTTCATAACCACTACTCACTGCTGAAGGACTGAGTGTGTGTGAAAGTAGCTTGTTCGTTGCTGTGGCTCACTGATGACCTCTCTCTCTCTCCCAGGGCAAGCCGATGTTCTTCGAGGACCGCGGGGGCTCACCGGGCCAGCGCGGCGGCTTCCGGGGCGGTCGGGGCGACTTCAAGGGCGGCCGGGGAGGCGGTGACTTCCGCGGTGGTCGCGGGGGCTTCCGGGGCAGGGGAGGCGGAGACTTCAGGGGCGGCAGGGGCGGTGGTGGCTTCAGAGGCAGGGGGGGCGGCGACCGAGGGGGCGGATTCAGGGGCAGGGGAGGCTTCCGAGGGGGAAGGGGTGACGGGGGAGGATTCAGAGGGCGCGGGGGCGGTTTCCGCGGTGACCGAGGGGGCGGTGGATTCCGCGGCAGGGGCGGCTTCCAGAAGCGAGGGGGCGGAGATTAGGTGAGTGCCGACATGATTATTATAACCTAGATGCTGCATTTGAATATTCAATTTATATATTATCATTTATCTTATATTTTCTGATTTGTACTTTCTTGACTTGTATTTATTTTTTCACAAAATCTGTGTTTTTCATTTGTATTCTGTGTCGCCATCTTGGATTGCATTTATGTACAATGTTTACATATCCTCTTTCCCACACTCAGACATGGCCTATGTGGGTATAATATTTTTGTTCAATCTTTCGGGTTATTTTTTGTGTTATTCAAGAATTGTGTGTAACTTGAATGAACATACCGTATTAACTCGTGTATAAGACGCACTCGTGTATAAGACGCACCCTTGTTTTGATAAGTCCATTTTAAGAAAACACTTAGCATGCGTGTATAAGACGCAGTAAAATGATGAAAAACATTGTGTGTTTGTATACATGATATCCATCTAAATGTTGGTTTTCCAGCTAACTGAGCTATTTGAATGAAAATCACTGCCAACTTGTTGTAAACAAACAGTAATTTCCTGCTTCTGAGAAAGGGGGGAGGGGAGTCTCTTCCCAGCAGCTGTTGCTTGCTTTAAGAGGCATGCACCTGCCTTTCCTCTGCATTCCAAAACAAACCCAACTTCTCTCCTCCCCTTCCATTAAGATCGCCATTCAACAGTGTTTAGTCTATTTTATGACTGTCAGAGCAATGTTTTTCAGACGTAAACATATATTTTGTCTCCTGATCTAAATGCAAGGGAAAACATTTTGTTGCAAAAATGTAATATGTTAATAGTGTTGTGTCTAGACACAGTATGAGTAGTCCAGACAGAGTGAGAGGGAAAGGCAGAGATAGAAAACATGTGGCAGTCTACCACAGCTCTGTTTACAAACATCCACCTTGGATTTACTGGGAAAAAAGCTTGGTATGCATGTATAAGCCGCAGGGCTGTTTTCAGAATCAAAATATTGACATATAATTGCGTCTTATACACGAGTTAATACAGTATTATAATAAATAAAAATGAAATGAAATGCATACTCTAGTAGACCCAAGTCATGCAACACTCGTGGCTTGTGGGGAAAATGTATGCTACACTGAATGGTCCCGGGCTGAATTGTCATTCCTTTGCCTCTGTGAATGCTAAGCCAGGGTTTCAACAATCTTCATTTTATCTGTGTGTCACCCTTTCGTTACAGAGACACCAATTCTAACAAATATCCCGCTTCGTTGTTTCAGATTTCTCTGATCTTCACAGCGGACGATTAAAGCTTAAAATCTATCACACATTTGTATTTCGTGATGTAAATTCACTTGGACATTGAAGTTTGTAATTTGTTGCCGATTTCATTTTGATTGATTCATTCCGTGGACGGCATGTGACGATGCAAGTGCCAAATTCGACCGCGGAGGAGAAGAACCAAGATACAGCGTTCGGGCCCGACGGTCTTGTGCAAGAAGTTTTATCTCATCAACTCTGACAGTGTAAAATGTGTTTAACATGTGATCTATTGTTTACTGTCGAAGTACAGGTAACCAGAAAGTGTTGAAAAAGAATCATTTATATTATATCTGGTTTAAAATATAATCTTTAAATTACGCCAGATTATTTGAAATGATTTTCACATGTCCTTTTCCCTTGTCCATATCTTGTAGCACCAGGTGTTTATTTTATTGATAATTTCTAATAAACGATCGTGATCCATTTAATTGGTTGCATTTACAAGTTGAGCCACAATTCATTATCGAGTAGAATTTTTACTCGGGGAACAAGTAAAATCATTGAATGTTTAAATTCAAATATTACTAGGTGGTTTCCTTTCTCGGATAAAACTGGTTAGCAAGTTGGAAGGCATTTGTTTCCATAGCTTTTGGCAAAGCACTGTGAGGGTTAAAACTTAATATGATCTTATTATAAAATAATAATGAATGATTAATTATTTTTGTTCACACTTTATTAATATCTCCACGTTATATGTCAGGCCAACGTTGACCTTGAACTCCTTTACCGACATGGCGGCAAGTTTCAAAATACATTATTGCAGTTGCCTTCTTCTCGGGAAATGGAGGCTTTTGCCTGTTATTTTATATTTTTCACCCCACATGATCCTTGGCAATAAGTTGCACTTGCCTTTTCAAATTCTGACGGCGTCCATACCTACTTCTGCTTTTTCCACCCATTCTGCATTATGCACCTAATCTGTCCCCAAACTTCAAATCACAGCAATGGCTCATTTTTTTAACTAAATGTTAAATAACCCTTTACCTATTCAATGGATTTTAGTTTTTACAGGGATCAAGTCAACCCAAAACTAAACCCCATAATAACCAGTGTTGTGATTACATTGATTATATAATTTTTTATCTAGATAGATAACCTGCCAAAAATATCTCTAGATAAGAATAGATAAATTTCCAAGAAATCATCTAGATTTAGATAATTATTTTACCATATACTATTCGAGAAAGTAAGGAACACAACTGACCTCTGGTGGATTTTGTGGTACGGTAGTCAATGGTAGTACTAGGTAAATGGCGGCTATCAAGGGCGCATTTGCATAAATATAAATACAAATATTTGATATAGTTGTTTGGTTTGGCCAAAAAAGTAAATTTATAGCTAAATATCAATTTCATTTGTTTTTTGTTTTTCCACTGCTTTATGGAAACACGAAATGTAAAAACAAACAAATTAATATGTGGACCTGATAGTAGCCATCTTGCCAGAAGTGGCTCCATCACGTATCACTTATTTGTGGGAATACTGTTCCCTAATTATTTTGAAATTTTTAATTCGAAACTCGATTTTTTTTTAAACAAGTCAACTAATGCATGCAACTAAACGGAAATGATTTTCCTTTTCATATCATGTTGAGGTTTGTGCATGTTCATGCACAGGGGCGGTTCTAGGACCAAAAATGTGGGTGGGCAGACGAAATTTTGTGAAAAACACGACCCGCGGGGGGTTTGGGGGGCAAGACCCCCCAACCGCTCCGCAGGGATTTTTTTGAAAATTGATGATCCTAGAAGCGTTTTTGAGCGTTTTCGGAATAAATTTCCCTGAATTTGAAACTAAATTTAGAGACACCATCACATTAAATATAAAACAGCCACCTAATCTATAGCTTAGGGAGGAAAATACCCAACTTTTGGTTGCACTAAAAATATAATTTGTAGATTTTAGCCATATTTAAATATTTTTTTTTTTTGTAAATTGACTTTTTAATACAGAATGATACTACTTATAAGCAGGAAGAGAAAATTCTGGGTGGGCCACGGCCCACCCAGCCACCCCCTAGAACCGCGCCTGTTCATGCACACAAATGCATTTTGAATTTGCATTTTATATTTTTTTATCTAAACAGAAAATAATATTTTGTACCTATCTCGATAAATATAAAGATAACCAATTATGTAATTGAGCGAGCGTAGCGAGCGTCTCTACGGTACTCTTATGGCACTTTCTCTGTGTGTTTGTTTGTTTGTATTTTTTGTATTTTTTTGTGGTCACACCCCAGGTCAAACCGCTCAAGCAATCAATCTGAAATTTTGTACACATACTAACGTACTCTATGCGGCCCCTGTGATCGTTTTTGAACGGGATCCCGTGATTGGTTCAAATTTAAAAAAAATATCTTTCGATTGGTTTGTTTTATCAATTTGAAATTTTGACAAGTCATTCACTAACATTTTACCCAATCATACAAAGTTTCAGCCAAATCCTCCCATTGGTTAAAATTTAAAAAAATCTTTCATATGATTTTTGAAATTTAAACTAGAACCGTATGACCGATCAACTTAAAACTTTTTATGGCCATTGGGACCAATATTATCTGTATTTTTGACTATTTTCAGACTTATCTGTGTTTAAATCCAAAAGTTATTGACATTTTACTGACATTTTGCGTGTAATCTGTCAAATTTCTCGAAAATGTTGATCACGGCTACTTCGACTCTTTATAGTTCCAAGGTAGTTAGAGCAGACACTTTCAAACGTATGAAACTGATATGACCGTTCAACAGATCGTCTAATATTGTGTAAGTACACACACTTTTATCATATGAGTGGTCCCAGGTATATTTTTTTTAAATATATCCTATGATTTTTGAATTTTAACAAGGAACATTTTAATCATAAAGGTTCAATCGATCAACTTAAAACTTTGCATGGCTATTGGGATTAATACTTAAAGAATATTTGGAGATTTTTATACCTACAAGTCTGACGAATTTCAAGAATTGTTGGCTTTTAATGATATTTTCGATCGACATATTTTCGGTTCGAGGTGTTGCACGTGTCCGTGCTCGCTCTTCAACGCGTTACACTGAGCGTTTTCCTAGTTATCTAGAGTTAAAAAAATAATTATCTGCAAAAGTCGCAACACTGAAAAAAACCGACAAAAAGAAATGTCCGAGTATAAGCACCCCGGACGGGGTGTATGTTGCTACACCCCGTGTAGCAATATGTTGCTTTTTTTGCTGTATGTTGCTTTTTTTTGTATGTTGCTAACGCCCCCCCCCCCCCCCGCCCTCAGTCCGAAATAATTTTTCGGGAACCCCTCTCGGCGTCCGTGCTGATCAAATCGTAGACATCTTAAGTGTGATCAAACTTAGAAATTATATTCTGTATCGAAAGGAAAGTTTACAATATAGAATTACATCACTGATACATAGGAAGTGGTCGAATTGGAAGTCTGTCCATGGGGAGAGATGGTGTATTGTTTAAAAAAACATTGCACCGGGTCAATGGGCATGGGCGCCGGCATAATTTCTATCGGACGTGGTGTGTGTGTGTGTGGGGGGGGGGGGGGGGGGGGGGGGGCAAGATAAAGAAATGACTACCTATGCCATGGGATAAGGATGGAGTCGAGGCGCTCCCCACGCTATAGAGCGGTTTAGGAATTTTATGACACTTTTAAATCAATTTTGAGACGTTTTGAGATGTATTTTGTTGAATTATTCAACTTTTGTTTAACTTTGAACTTTGTAATGTATTAGCTGCATGGCTCCTTCTTGCCCCACAGATGCAGGGAAATTTTTCCTTTTTTGGCACTTTGAAATCAATTGTTTAACGTTTTTTGTTTACAAAATGCACTCGTAAAAACTACAACATTTTTATTTTCCCTGACGTCCAGGGCTCCTAGAACCTAGATTTATTCTAGAACTTTTACATTCCCAATTCTGATGGAATTCGATTCCATGTAATGTTAATCGTTATGACCGGGACCCGATTCCATCAGAATGGAATTGGGAAAACGTTTTAGAATAGGCCTCCTGGGGAAGGCTGGCCTGGACGCCCCCCCCCCCCCCCCCTCAACACTTCCATCGTCCATGAATAGAGGGTCGGGGGGAGGACCCCAGCAACATGCAAGTCCGGGGCGCACAGGCCCGGAAAAAGTTTTAATATCAGAAGTTATAATTTGGTGCGTTTCTACGTGATTTTGGCGCTATTTTATGCCTATTTGTATCTGCATCTATGCAAAAATTGACAAATACTCTGGAAATGATTGAAGTTCAAGTGTACAGTGCTGTTTTTGAATCTCTCGTGGTGCTGATACATGTATGAAACGTGGATCGAGATGGACTGCGAGTAAACATTTGAATGTTTGAGCCGTGTGGGATGGCATCGAACTCGGCACTGTGAAGTGTCTACGAACCAAGACGTCGTCGCTACGAACTGCTCTGAACCGGGACTTGCTCAGTCGCCGTCGATCTTCCACAGTGTCAACATCGCCAGCACTTCCGTACTTCACGGCAGTATGTGCGAAACAAGGAAATAAAAGTATCATCGTCTGATCTACTCCGTCAATCTCAGTGGAATTATTTTATTTATCCCTCAAGAATGGTTTCTCTTACACAGATAACGCAGGTAAGAAAAGAAAAGGAGAAAAGCATTTGGTAAATTCTGTAAACTGAAATATTAATTACATTCCGGTGATGTGCGTCAACAACTGACATTAAATTACAATCAATTTAAATACTCGGTGATAAAATGTGAATTTCCGAAATTCGATGAAATTTACCTCAATTAATACTCGTGTACCTACAATTTAAAATTTATCATTGTTACAAACTCGTTTGAAATCCCTCTTGCTTTTAAATTCCTATTTTCGTTTATTTTATTTTATTTCCTAACGGGAAAGAATGCCCTTTGGCTCTCTCATCGTTTTCCCTTGAACGTAATTATCAAAGTCGAAGTTACCTGTTCCCGCATACCGTTCTTGATCAGAGGTCTCCGTCAGCGGCCGCTTTGCCTCGTGTGGCACGGGCTCTTCAGATGTCGATGAACCTTGTACCTTACGAGACTCATTTAGGCGAAAGTGGGTGTACCGTTTTTTGGACATTTTTGTTGACACACCTTTCCTTTATTCCATTACGTGTCGTGGTGACATTGAAAGAGAAGAAGATGAATGACGCTCTTTTTTTAGAAATGTAGAAAATATTTATTTGATTTCTTTTTAGCTGGCAGGTATAAACTATCTGTGCAAAAGGGTAATATTCTACAAATGTATGAGCTACGAATGAATGATTATTATGAAGCGATGGAGGAGGTCGTTGGCTATTAATTAGTAAAGAGGACACATTCCTCAGCGATATCTGTCGACTGAAGAAAACAACTCAACTCAGCATTATGATACTGAATCTTCCAAAAGTGTCAGTAAGAATGTTACAAGGTATAGGCTGGTATAGGTATAATAAATTAATAAATCAATCAATCAATCAATCAATCAATCAATAATAAAGTCGAATTGTCTTGTTACATGGTAAAATTTATTTGAAGAAAAGATTTTATCAAAGACACTTCGACTTGACACTTTGACACTCGATTTGACACTTTTTATGTGGCAATAAGTCTTACCTATTCTGTAAATACTTGACCGATTGGCTGAAAAATTTGTATATTTGAAATTTAAACTTTATTGGAACATTATGATTTTCGATTTTTTAAATTTTAAGGAGAACTACAGAAAAAATTAAAGATTCGAGCCCAAAGAGTCAGAGGGGATAGTAATAATATGTAAACATATCGCTCAACTAGAGTTAATGCGCAGTGTGAAGAGAATCTTCCCGTTAGTTTCATTAAATCCAAACAGAATATTATGGCAGACGAATCATCCACATTATAGGTACTCTTTCTTCAAAAACAGTACGATCTCTGCTGGATGTATCATGTATATACCTATCAAGTGTGACATTTTTACATCAATTTTGAACCCGCAGGAGCATGGTTAAATCTTGCAATCTGTTCTGATCAAAATATTGGAGGCAAAAATGTCTACAAGAGGATGTAGAATCAAATATCTGTAATAATAGAAATACCCTCTTCCCTGTGAGTGCAATAGTTTGGCAATACCGTGTTTTACAACTTAGACATATGTATAGGTGCGGGGGGATTCAGACATATCAGAATCAGAAATATGACGAATGCCCTCAGATAATTAGTTGATGAGTGCGAGATCAATATCACTTTTCTGTGTTAGGCCGAGAAAGATGACATTTCGTTTTACAATGATATTATTCAATCAATGATATTATGTATCTATAGGATACTGCAATTTACATTTTTAAATGTAGGTATTTGAGAGTACAACAAACAGACTAACAAAGGATAATTGGTCATTTAAACCAGGGACCCGAACCGGAACCTAGAACCGGTATGAACCTTTATAATTTCGGAACCGGAACCGGAACCGTTATACTTTTTTCCCCAAGAACCGGAACCGGAACCCGAACCTTTATAATCAATTAGGTTCTTAAAGGTTCTTAAAGGTTCTTTAAGGTTCCTTAAACATGTTCGATTTAATTTTTTAGCACCTTGGCCATGATATTTTCAAAAAATATTGTTCCCAAAGTTGTAAAAAGTTTAATTTTTTGATAAAATGTCTATTAGTATTTTTTTATACTTTTTTTAATTCTTGAAAATCCTTCATTTTCATATGATGCTCGAGTTTTCAATTTTTGAATCTGACTTCTACTATGAGAACAGCATTGCTGACAATTATGAAGCTCTGGCAAAATGAATGTGACTTCTGTACGCATATTACAGACACTACACCAGTGATTCATTCATAGGACAAAATCCAAATCCAATAATTCCATTAAATTTGACATAATACTGAGAAGTGTTATAATCTACTTTGATTTAAAATTTGAGAACCGGAACCGAACCTTTAAGATTATTTGTTTAAGAACCGGAACCGGAACCCGAACCTTTATAAAGTAAAATTGTGGAACCGGAACCGGAACCTTTATTAATAAAGGTTCGGGTCCCTGATTTAAACTGATTAAAACTCATTTAAAGACTGCAATGAGTTCAATTTCTATGTGACAACTGTTAACGTAGTATAGCATATATTCTAACTAAAAACATCATAAAAATCTAATTACTGTGTCCTAAGTACACTCGATTAGTGAAAACCTGTGAAAACTAAATGCCATCATTCACGGCCCCACATCACATTACTTTTCAATGCTAGCTGTGCTCAGGCGCAATAGAAAGAATTATTCCATACCGCAGTTTACATCGAAATATTTCCAGCGCTCGAGCCCAGGTCAACTTGGTTCAGGCTAAAAGTGTGGCATTGTTGATTAATCTTGGCCCTAGAAGTTGTAAATAGTCGTTTCAAATAGCGGTATTTTGATTAAGGAGTTGTTAAATGCATTACATTGATGTCAAACATCTGGCGGAGCAAGCAATTAGCATTACTGATTGCCCAGAGAGTCTACCGGCAACAAATTCACTTCACTTCACTGAGCTTGGCACACATTCCTTCAGTGCTGTACCGAGGTTTGAAATTCATCGTGCAATTAACAGCAGTGACTCCGCTGAATTTCATCGCTCGAACAACGTTTTTTACTGTAAATAAATTGTCGGTGGATTAATGTGCTTTATTTTAATTATGAAGATCTAACAGCTAACTAAAACCACAACTAAAACGTTAATTGAGCGAGCGAAGCGAGCGTCTCCTTCTGGCTCTTTTGGCACGGACCTCTGTTTTTTTTTTGTTTTTTTTTTTTTTTTCTGTTACTGACGATATACAGGTCAGAGTTTTTCTTCGATCGAGCTGAAATTTTGCACACATGTACGTAACATTTCTGATTGTTGCAGACCCTAATTTTTTTGAAATCCATTGATTGGTTCAAATTTTAAAAAAATTAACTTTTGATTGGTTGTTTTGATCAAATTGAAATTTTGACAAGTCATTACCCCCAACATTGTACCCAATCAAACAAAGTTTCAGCCAAATCCTCCCATTGGTTAAAATTTAAAACCATCTTTCCTGTGTTTTTAGAAATTTAAACTATAACCGATTGAACGATCAACTTATAACTTCGCATGATGGTTGGGACCAACATTATCTGCATTTTTGACAATTTTCATACTAATCTGTGCTTAAATCCAAACGTTATTGACATTTTACGGACTATTTGCGTGTTGGCTGTCAAATTCACGGCGACTTCGACTCTTCAGTTCAAGGCAAGGTAGTTAGAGCAGAAACTTTCAAACGCAAATGAAACTGATAATGACCGTTCAACAGTCGATCTGATATTGTGTAGACACACTTATATCATATGAGTGGTCTCAGGTATATTTTTTGAAGGAGATCCTGTGATTTTTGAAAATTAACACGGAACAGTTCAATCATAAAGGTTCAATCGATCAACTTAAAGCTTTGCATGGTTATTTGGACCAATATTTTAGGAATGTTTTGAGATTTCTATACAAATCTGTGGCGAAATTTTAGAATTATTGGCTTTTAATGACATTTTCGATAGACAGAATTTCGGTTCGAGGTGTTGCGCGTATCCGTGCTCGCTCATCAACGCGTTACTCAGATTCATTGGTTAAAATTTAAATAAATATCTCCTGATAGGCTGAAAAATGAAAACGGTCTTCGATAATTCTGATCAAACTCATATTTTGCATGATCATTAAGACCAATATTGTCTCTTATTTTACAAAATTTCATCCCAATCAGTTAAGAACGTATGAAGTTATTTACATTTTTAATATCTGTCAGTAATGAAGTATCGAAATGAATGTTTTCCAGTGCCAATTGAAAATTGATTCTGATTTGCTTTATGAACCAGGTGCTTAGATGCTATTTTAAAGTTTCGATGAAAAGCAGACACTTGTAAGTTGATATCATAATCAATTCAATATGGATGTTACATATGTTTTCTGTGCGTTGTGTACGCATTTCCGGTTCGAGAATTTGCACGTACCCGTGCTCGCTCATCAACGCGTTACACTGAGCGTTTTCCTAGTGTAATTATTTAATAGGTACCTGTTTTTATTGAGCGAGCGAAGCGAGCGTCTCCATTTGGCTCTTTTGGCACGGACCTCTGTTTTTTTTTTGTTTGTTTTTTTTTTTCTGTTACTGACGATATACAGGTCAGAGTTTTTCTTCGATCGAGCTGAAATTTTGCACACATGTACGTAACATTTCTGATTGTTGCAGACCCTAATTTTTTTGAAATCCATTGATTGGTTCAAATTTAAAAAAAAATAACTTTCGATTGGTTGTTTTGATCAAATTGAAATTTTGACAAGTCATTACCCCCAACATTGTACCCAATCAAACAAAGTTTCAGCCAAATCCTCTCATTGGTTAAAATTTAAAACCATCTTTCCTGTGTTTTTAGAAATTTAAACTATAACCGATTGAACGATCAACTTATAACTTCGCATGATGGTTGGGTCCAACATTATCTGCATTTTTGACAATTTTCATACTAATCTGTGTTTAAATCCAAACGTTATTGACATTTTACGGACTATTAGCGTGTTGGCTGTCAAATTCACGGCGACTTCGACTCTTCAGTTCAAGGCAAGGTACCTAGATAGTGCAGAAACTTTCAAACGCAAATGAAACTGATAATGACCGTTCAACAGTCGATCTGATATTGTGTAGACACACTTATATCATATGAGTGGTCTCAGGTATATTTTTTGAAGGAGATCCTGTGATTTTTGAAAATTAACACGGAACAGTTCAATCATAAAGGTTCAATTGATCAACTTAAAGCTTTGCATGGTTATTTGGACCAATATTTTAGGAATGTTTTGAGATTTCTATACAAATCTGTGGCGAAATTTTAGAATTATTGGCTTTTAATGACATTTTCGATAGACAGAATTTCGGTTCGAGGTGTTGCGCGTATCCGTGCTCGCTCATCAACGCGTTACTCAGATTCATTGGTTAAAATTTAAATAAATATCTCCTGATCGGCTGAAAAATGAAAACGGTCTTCGATAATTCTGATCAAACTCATATTTTGCATGATCATTAAGACCAATATTGTCTCTTATTTTACAAAATTTCATCCCAATCAGTTAAGAACGTATGAAGTTATTTACATTTTTAATATCTGTCAGTAATGAAGTATCGAAATGAATGTTTTCCAGTGCCAATTGAAAATTGATTCTGATTTGCTTTATGAACCAGGTGCTTAGATGCTATTTTAAAGTTTCGATGAAAAGCATACACTTTTAAGTTGATATCATAATCAATTCCATATGGATGTATATGTTTTCTGTGCGTTGTGTACGCATTTCCGGTTCGAGAATTTGCACGTACCCGTGCTCGCTCATCAACGCGTTACACTGAGCGTTTTCCTAGTTATTTTATTCTTGTTGCAAGGCAGGTACGTTTCGAAAATAAATTGTTTATGTTGATATGTATCTACACTTGGCACAACTAAAATTGGTCGTTCAATAAATCTGATTGACTGAATGTAAGATCGCACCATCAGAATTCAGTCTAAGCGATCTCATTGTCTCACTCTAGTAGGTGACCTCACATTTCAATGATAACAACAAGTTTTGATTGTTACGGAACATGACCAGCAGTCATTCAAGTTTGTTTACTGACCAAATTTTGTTGTGCCGAGTGTACACCCACCTCCAAGTGTTCGTACTGTGCTACCAGTACGAACACTTGGAGGTGGGTGTACCTGCTAATGTATTTGCTCTGAAGAATCTGGATCTTGATGCATCATGTTACAATATTTCCTGTGATTCACAGGTTCTATAAATTTAGATTTTCTTACCCAACTAAATTACGGATTGGGTAAGTCTGGTGGATCTTGTTTTCGAACGAATCAATGCGTGATTCTTTCAAAAAGTATTTTTGGAAGCTAATACTACACAATTATATTTTTTTAACATCCGGTTTTACAATAACATACTGGCATGATGCAAGTCTCTGGGCATTGATTTAGGAACGGGACATAGAGTTAGTAGAGAATGTTGGTTATGTTCTATCGAATGATCTCAGTATATTGTTGTTCATACCTAAAATAATGACAGTTGTTCTGCAGCAAAATATACTTTGACTCGAAGGTCCGAAATGAAACGTCCTTATATTTTAAGGAATCCTTATTAAAGCTACTCTTATATCCATCTTATAATGTATTATATTGTGTGTAATTATACCGGGTGGCGCAAAAAAAAATCCCCGTGATTGAGAGGTCACTATATCGAAACTATTATAGATAGGATTCTGAAATTTTAACACATATTAGAAAACATACCAAAATTTAATATGTGCAAGTTTCAAAAACATTACTATCGTAGGAAAAAAGTAACAGCTCTTCAAACTCGGTTGTCAAAAAATTGATTATACGGAGCTCAAATAGCGCGCGTCGAGAAAACTTCCAATGGCCGGGACGCTGTTTCTTCAAAACTACGTACGATATCAAGCTGAAAATTTCAAATTATATTGAAGATATATTAAGATCGATTGTGTAAAAATTTCAGTCAATTTGAATGAATGGAACGAAAATTATGGAATCTTGAAGTTGAGCGTAAAATCAGAAAATGAAGGTTATTTCTAAACTATTACACACGTTATAAAAGTGATTCTTTTCCCACTATTCTGTTTTCAAGCTCAACTTCAAGATTCCATATTTTTCGTTCCATTGATTCAAATTGATTGAAATTTTTACACAATCGATCCTAATCTATTTTGAATATAATTTGAAATTTTCAGCTTGATATCGTACGCAGTTTTGAAGAAACAGCGTCCCGGCCATTGGAAGTTTTCTCCACGAGCGCTATTTGAGCTCCGTTTAATCTATTATTTGACAACCAAATTTGAACAGCTGTAACTTTTTTCCTAGAATAGTAATGTTTTTGAAACTTGCACATATTAAATTTTGGTATGTTTTCTAATATGCGTACAAATTTCAGAATCCTATCTATAATAGTTTCGATATAGTGACCTCTCAATCAGGGTTTTTTTTTTTGCGCCACCCGGTATAGTGGTGCACACAATGAACAAACAGCAACACATTATGACATATGAGGACAAATGTCCCCAAGGGTCATATCTTGTATGTTTTGTACCTGATGATTGGAAATAAAACTTACTACACACACTTTAGCTCTAGCACATCTGTCAAATAATGATTTTTTAATGGTAAAATCGCACTCGGGACGAGAATCATGTCTCAATAAATCGCGACAAGTTGCGATTCGACAGCATTTTGGCGCCATCTATCACCACGCGACTCCGACTCCTCCCCGTGCTCGTTGTTTTCCAATTAGTAAATCGCGTAAGTTGCGATTCGACAGCATTTTGGCGCCATCTATCACCACGCGACTCCGACTCCTCCCCGTGCTCGTTGTTTTCCAATGAGTAAATCGCGTAAGTTGCGATTCGACAGCATTTTGGCGCCATCTATCACCACGCGACTCCGACTCCTCCCCGTGCTCGTTGTTTTCCAATTAGTAAATCGCGTAAGTTGCGATTCGACAGCATTTTGGCGCCATCTATCACCACGCGACTCCGACTCCTCCCCGTGCTCGTTGTTTTCCAATTAGTAAATCGCGTAAGTGAGGGTTTGCGATCACTTGAACGTTTTAAAGATATTCTCTTACTTCTGTTATTTACAAAACTAATGCCCAGTTGTGAAATAACAAAAACAGACAAAAGATGCGAAAAGGGCCCGTGAATCGAAATGCCTGGGACTATTGTATACTATAAAGTTCCTGATTCGACGGACATCCGATTGACGGACATATGAATTATCTTTGCACTGAATCCATTTGAATCAGGAATGTTGCTCTTGGAAAATATTTTTCTGGCAAAGTTAATTCGTATATTTCTTCGTAAATGGAGATTTTTTAAAAATTAAAGTTTTAACGTTTTTAGAGTGAAATATTTGGTTCATAGAATAAGAGTTAGTTTTTAAATATCTTTGACAATAGCCCTGCGACGGAAATGAAGGCGTGAACACCATTAAAGAGTATTAAAAATTGTTGATTATTTAATTCGAAATTTATTTAGTAAAGTATAGTATTTAGTATTCACATTAGTATTTATTTAATTATTAGTATTAGTATTTATTAGTATTAATTAGTATTAAAGTCTAAGGTATTAATATTTAGTATTAATATCGTTCATTTTACTGTGTAATAGCGTCAGATCACAGCAGCACTACACTTTCGCACAACCAAGATCAGTTCTGCACTCTAGTGGTAGAGATGTGGTACTAGAGGAAAGGGTTCAACATTCAATTATCCATAAGGAACCTGTAGAGTTTGGATACCTCTACATCATACACTATTAAACATAGAACCATAAAAATTGTAAGTAGTATAGAAAAGATTATGCTTATTCGATCTGTCACCTCAGAAATGCATTTATTGTGTCTAAATAATTATAAAATAACTTTCCGTATGAAGCTAATACGGCTTATACTGTAGCCTGATTGGTCTGTTGAACCATTTCCTGTACTCTGATTGGCTGCTGCATTTCATGTTTGCATGATAATTACGCTGCAATTTAACCTCGGAGAAAAATTCTGAGGTGACAGATCGATAAAGCATAATCTTTTCTATACTCGTTACTTTTTTCAGGGTTCTATGTTTAATAGTGTATGAAGTAGAGGTATCCAAACTCTACAGGTTCCTTATGGAGAAATGAATGTTGAACCCTTTCCTCTAGTACCACATCTCCACCACAAGAGTGCAGAGCTGATCTTGATTGTGCGATATATTTTTCTCATTTACGAAGTCTTTGTCAGAAAAAATCTCGCACCCCGGGCCAGTCCGCCGCTGCTGGCAGTGAACTGCCCTCAGCATTCGGAAATAAATAACCCGTACTGGACTTTCATTTCTGAGACCTGGGTTCGGACCTAGTCCGCCATGTATAGACTTTCGTGTGTTTTCCCAAGTCGTTCATCGCCAATGACAGGCGCGAGCATCGCCTAGCTGTCGAGTCGCTTATAAATACTGTTTGTAGCAAATGAAAATATCTCTGAGCGTCTGGACTCTCACCTGTGTCGTAACTGCGTGCGTCGTTAATGCTCGTTATTACTGCTCGATTGCCAAGCCGAGATATTCCAAACATCGAAATGAGGATGTCATCTCTTAAGGCAATAAATCAAAAGGTTTCGGCAATAGAAAATGATTTTATTGCCCATTATAGTCTCACTTACCAAAAATTCGAATAATGTTATAATTTAAAAAAAATATATATTGCGGGGAAATGCGGCCAGAAGGGTGCGTAGGTACTACACGCGTAAAAAGTGTGTAAAAACATTGTAAAAAGCGTGCTTTGTGGGACCAACGTCCCCCCTAGTACACGATACAATTTTCTTTATTCACACCAAAAATACGCAAGATTATGAGATAAGATGAATTAAGATACAAGCGCTGGGCCGTTTGATGAAATTGAGAGAGATACGTTGTTTCATCAGTGGGTGTAACTGTGATAGGATGTTCACATGATCAGTCTGATTGTATATTAGTAGCTCTTTTTCATTTTTGCTTCGTGCCTTGTTAATTAGGCGCCGGTTATTCAACAAAACCGCGCAAAACAATGAAATTTCCGATACGATTGCGGATAGGAGACCATGCCCGTGAACCAATTGATCTCAAATTTTTATCATGATTAGATGAAAGACAAACCTAGGGTAATTACTTGACATATTTTTTAAATTAAATTTCATACGGCACCCAGCGAGACAAGAAAATATACAATTTTTCACCAAAAATCAACTAATTATCTAGTGGAGCGGTCGCTCCACGCCAGCCAAGTCGTACGGCGCGCGCACACACTCATTTAAAAAGGCTGGAGCAAACCCACTTTTACTGTAAGCATCAAAGTGGCATTTTCGGCCTACTGGATCTTAAAATTGGAAAATCTCACATTGTTGCGATATATCTTAATTTCGAGCTATGACCCACCCTACAACATATACCAAATTTGGGAACAATAGGTTACGCCCTTTGCGCGCTAGAGGGCCGTGAAAACAGTGTTTTAGGGCGGTTTTCATAATAATAATCTCAGTAGTAGTAGGGTGGAGCTAAAATATGGTAAACAGGCCACAGCATAAACGGCTTAACCGATTGATTTAAAAATTTTACCACATATGCACTTTTGGCGTCTGAGGTGCCTTTTGCCTTTTGCTTTTGCTTTTGCTTTTACTGGTTTTATGCCGCCATTTTGAAACCGGAAGTGACGTCATGTCTCGTCAACGGCTGGACCGATTGGAACGAAAATTGCGCCAAACGATCCAGACGGTCATCTTTATGCATGATAAGTAGCAAAAGACTAAACATTATGTTAAAGAAACCGGAAATGACGTAATGAAATTTGAAATACATCGATTGGCTTTTTGGCAACAAAGATTGATCCGACTATTTTGATATTTATGTAACGTATGTACTTTTGACGTCTCATGTGACTTGTTATAAAACCAACCGGAAGCCGCCATTTTGAAACCGGAAGTGACATCATATCTCAATAACGGCTCAATAGATTTCAACGAAACCAGCGCAAAACAATTTAGACGGTCAACTTTATGTATTATCATCAATAATATTTGCAGTTTCTCATACCTAAACCGGAAATGACGTCACACATTTTAATAATCTCACAAATTTTTATTTTGATGCAATAAATATACTATTTGAGACAGCTTATAAAATTATAATCATGTTTCAAATATACTTCAAGGGGTCAGAGATTTCAGCCGCCATTTTTAAACCGGAAGTAACGTCATATCTCAAAAACTGGTAGACAAATCGGTATGAAACTAGCGCCAAACGATTCGGATGGCCATCTCTATGGAATATGAACAGTACAAATAGAATTTTCCTATTTATGAGACCGGAAATGACGTCATTCAAATGTATAAATTATTATAATTCCCTCCTATACAATAAATACATATTCAGAAAGCTTAAAATGATACACATCATTTATAGAAATAAATTCTATGTGGCATTGCAGAAAGTTCAGCAGCCATTTTGAAAACCGAAGTGTTTCCATATCTCGGAACTGGGTTGACTGATTGGAATGAAACCTTTGCTATTCTTCGTGAAAGATCATTTAAAGCAATTATTTAGGACCATACGCTGCTATTCATTAGTGGTAACGAAATTGTAAAGGGTGATGATTTTTTAAAAGAATTTAGTAATTGTTCATTTCATATGTGTCACAAGTTGTTAGAATAAACTAAAAAAAGGAGTGATATCCCCATAAAAAACACTTCGTGTAAAAATACCAGCCAAGTCTCTTCAACTAAAAAAAAAATATGAAATCTAAAAATTCTGCACTGAAAAGTAGTGATATCAAAAAATTAGCCAAGTCAAAACTTTATTTGAAAATCAAAAAATACTTGGCGCATCGTTTTTTTTAGGGCATTATAGGTATACTATGTATATGTATATTTCATGTATAATTTATAATTGGCTTATACTTCCAAGCTATTTAAGTACACGATGCGCCAAGTATTTTTTGATTTTCAAATAAAGTTTTGACTTGGCTAATTTTTTGATATCACTACTTTTCAGTGCAGAATTTTTAGATTTCATATTTTTTTTTAGTTGAAGAGACTTGGCTGGTATTTTTACACGAAGTGTTTTTTATGGGGATTACTAATTACCGAAGCAAAACAGGGAGCAGAACCTTTATGAATAAAGGTTCGGGTTCCGGTTCCGGTTCTGAAACAAATATTCTTAAAGGTTCGGTTCCGGTCCCGGTTCCTGCATAAAGGTTCGGTTCCGGTTCCGGTTCTAAAATTTTAAATCAAACTATATTATAAAACTTCAGTATTTACCTATGTCAAATTTAATGGAATTATTGGATTTGGATTTTCGTATGAATGCAAGCACTGGTGTAGGCAGTGTCTGTATAAAATTCACAGGATGGTGCGCAGAGTAAATATCAGAGGAGACAGTATAGTGGCTGCAAGTTTCTCCATAAGACAACGTAAACATTCATTTTTCCTGAGCTATCATATTCAAATTGTCGGCAATGCAGTTCTCATCGCAGTAGTCAGATTCAAAAATTGAAAACTCGAGCAGCGTTTGCATAATGAAGAATTATTATTTCTTATCAAGAATTAAAAACTTCTACAAAAAATACATTTTGGAAATTTTATCAAAAAATAAACATTATACATCTTTGTGAATAATATTATATCCAACTAATATATATGATTTTTTTATTAAAAGAAGGAACCTTAAAGAACCTTTAAGAACCTTATTGATTATAAAGGTTCGGGTTCCGGTTCCGGTTTTTTGGGAAAAAAGTATAACGGTTCCGGTTCCGGTTTGGGTCCCTGGCAAAATATTAAAAATATACCAAGAGATAACCCTAAGTTTGTCTTTTATCAAATCAAGATTAAAATTTCAAATCATATCGTCAACTCACTTTGTCTGCAATCGCATCTGCAACACGCTGCAATATGTTCGCATTGTTTCCGCTGCTGATGTCGCCACAAGGGTCATCTCTGCTAATAACTGTTTCCCGCCTGGCACGGCACGAGGAAGTGGCGACACCGGCTGGTTGTACAGTTACTTCCCGATGTCCAGCTTGCGTGCTCTGCGCCGCCGTCAAACCGGTATGCACTTGATCCATGAACTTGAAACTGAAAGCCACCCTGATTCTCCAACTGTTTTCACTTGTCTTTCACGCGAGTGCTCATCAGCGCCGTAAGAGTTGCATGCAGTGAGACGATGTCGAAGATGGGGAAGTTACAGAATCAAACTCGCGAAGATTGTTGGATTTGATCAGGCGCGTAGAAACTACATTTGTAAGGGGGGGGGGGGATATACTTGTAAAAGAACTTAAACTGGAGAGTGTCTAAGAATACAGGGAGGGGGGGGGCCTGACAATTTCAGGTATGAATTTTGTGCATTTCTACGCGATTGTAACACATTTTTTTTTTTTATCTTGACATATAAATGTTCTAACACTGAGTTCTAAGAACATAGGGAGGGGAATTGGGTCAGAGGGTGGGGGATTCCCCCCCCCCCCTCTTCCTACGCGCCTGGATTTGATGAGGATTTTATTTTTGTTTTTTTCTAGTGAAGAACGGGATATTTTAGCTGTCGTTGTTCAATTGTTTCGTTGTTCATTGTTTCGTTGTTCATTGTTTCGTTGTGCATTGTTTCGTTGCAAATTTCTAAAATAAACTAAAACGGACGAGCCATATTCGTCTCTTTCTCGCTGTTTGCTTCATGTCGCACACTTTTCTGCAACTAGTTAAATGGCGACGGATGATTATTATGACGATGATACGATGATGATGATGATGATGATGATGATGATGATGATGATGATGACGATGATACGACGATGATGATGTAATATACGTAAGCTTAGTCGGTGCGGAAGGAGGCGGTCGTGACGACTAGGGAATCTTCCCAACATTGGCCTCTATGACTGAGAGCTAATTCCAATAAAAAGAAGGAAGGATGCCGCGGGAATCGAACCCGGGACATCTCGAGTGCAAGTCCATGCCTGAACCACTTGCTCCTGTATTTGAGTAGCAGTGTTTGCCATCAATAGCAAGTCTTCAAGCGCTCTGAAGATTTAGCATTTTACTTTTAGATTGATAATGAAGGTGTTTGGCAAAAAGAGGTCGTTGTCTATTAGTAGGTACACCACCTCCAAGTGTTCCTACCGCATTATACATTGTGCTCTTATGAGAAAGACAGTATACGAACACTTGCACGCCACTGTACATGCACCTCGTTCTCGACAGAGGAGAATCACGATAAATCCCCGATCATGAACACCGGCAGCGAGGATCGATCTCGCGACTTCGGAATGAAAGCCAATGAAATTGCTCCCGTGGCGAAGGATTCATCTAAATAGGTACTGGAAAAATGCTTTGTGTATAACGCGTTATTTGATATGTGTTTGCAAGTTTCTCTTTTATATGCCTTGGAACAGCATGAAGATGAGATAAAATATTGAAAATTCTTGGCATACATTTAAGATTATAGCAGAAAAACGTCCAAAATAACAATATCTTTTGAATATAACTACAAAATAGTCTGAAAATTGGCAAAATCACATAAAATGTTGTTCCCAATTACCTACCATGCAAAGTTTTAAGTTGATTGATCAAACGGTTCCAATTTAAATTTCAAAAATCCCAGGATCCTATTCCAAAACTGTCCCAGAGCAGTGACGCCGGAAGTGTATTTTGAGGGTGAAGGGGGAGGGGGGGGGGGGGGGGCTGGCTGCCCGGTGTCCCAAAGTAGCTGAAACACGGTACCTAATCGCGAACAAGTTTGCGTTTGACTACAATGGAAGGGGGGGTCTGGGGGGAGGGCCCCCCAGATATTTGCGTGTCCACTATCATTTTCGGGGATTTGCTCCCCTAAAATAATTTTATGATATCTTTCACCGAGAGTTTCTTATGAAGGATCTTATGAAGTCGCTCAATTTATTGAGTAGATTAGTATTTGTAATTACGCACAATATTACAGGGGGAGAGGCAAATTATGTCCCCTGTGCTTTCTTAAGGGGGTATTATCATTTGTGTTGATGTTTACAAATTTACTATAATTTTTTTTAAAGACTGTTAGTTGTTACTGTTTTTTGAGCTCACCGCAAACATCTTTGAACTTGACTTCCGCCCTTCTACCTCTGAGGCGATGTTCACAGGAAGTTGTCGGTCAAACTCCCAGAAGAAGTTCTGCACGTCATGAAATGGCACACAGAATGCATAATTTCAATGTGCTCTTTTCTATAACGGTGAATTGTTTTCAAAGCACTTCTCATAGATTAAATAAAATACTCATTATTTATTAATTCACACCTCTCATATTCTAAGGCATAAAACAATCTTTAAATCAGGCCCGCAGTTTGATGACGATGGGAAGTGGTTTTTGGTAACACGAAATAAAACTCAAAAGATTCATTCTCTGAATTCTTTAGAAATATTTTCGAACTTGTAACCTCTTTTCCCATTCAGCCAAGATATGATCCGCCGTAACATCTGGGGTAAAAATCGCACGTTCATTCCGCTAGTATTTGAGTGGAAATCCATGTAAACACAGCACAATGGGCAGCGGTTTCACGCTCGAGCACACCCGATCGTGCCCGCGTTTATCTCTGACGGTCGTGCGTCCGGTTCCAGCACACTTCGCGCGGTTTCGCGGATTGATTGTGGATAATGGGGGATTTGTGTACGGTTTTCGGCTGCAGGATGACAGCTGGATTGTTAAATGCCGTGACTTATTGCTTGTGGAATTGAAGATGATTGCAACAACAGAACACGTCACTTCCTTGCTAGATGGCCACTCGGGATAGACGGGTTCGATTCCCCTCATGTCATGATGTGTACTTAAGGAGGGGTGCCCAAGTAGATTTTCCGAAAATATTTTTTGTCGAATCGTACGACATTTATTAATTTTTTCAACTTTTCAACTACATTTTTATGTAAAAGTTTCATCAAATGTCTTGTAACTTGCAACTCTCGAATTATATTGAGTTTTCAATATGATGTCTTCGGAAGATTAAGAAATTTTAACACAGGAGGTATAGAAAAATTATTTAGAATTTGGCGCCTAACTTTTAAAAACGTACGGCTAGGTGTATATATATAAAAATCTTAATAAATACCTCTATGTCTAATACACATAATATTAGTTTTTGGAAAAAATCTATCGGTGGAAAATAGTTTAAATCTAATATTTACTAGGAAAATTACCGTGTTTTTTCGACTTACCATGTTAAAGATAGGGCTAACTCAAATTTATAAAGTGATATATCTTGGAAATTAGTTCGGCTACCCCACTTTTTCTTGCGTTTATTTGGTGCACAAGGAAATTATCTATTAAAGAAGCATATTAATTCAGATATCTATCGGAGACCTCTACTTGGGCATCCCCCCTTAATGTCATGATGGCTGGGACAGTTTTGAATGTAAGAATAATATAATTATTTTGGTTGTAGTAATACGAAATGGCGATGTTTAGCTTGTATAACACTGAGCTCTCTGGAGATGTAAATCGGTAATATTTGAAGGATCTTTAATAGTAACTGTTTTAGGCATTATGTGATGGTAATAAAAGATGACTCATGTAATGATATTATAGTTTTTCTGTACTAACTATTATTTTTGCGATCATGTAAAGAAATTGCATTCTCTAATGTATTGGCAACGAATGAAGCCCAGCTCCATGGGTCGAGCATGCTCCTATTCAAATGCGTTGGCCTCTGAGAGGTATTTTTGTTGCATGATTTGATTCATGAAATGAAAGGAGGCTGTGAAATAGGTATATCGATATCGAAATGGGAAACAAGCCACATTATCTTCGTGCATTATATTTGATTATAGGAGAGTATTAAACCCAAAGGCGGCTTTTCTGTATCGAAGTGAGCTACAGGTGGAGATTTCAATGCAAGGGTAGGAAGACAATGCATCACTGATCATTCCGAGCCAGTGCCCCCCCCCCCCCCCCCCCCCCCCGGGGATCCAGGAAAAAATCTGAATATGAAATATTCTGTTTCCATAGACACTTTCTTCTGTACTTATCTCAATTGACAAATAAGTCATGTCATGTTAAATTATAAAGAAACATCTTAAAACTTTTTTTACCTCAAATCATATGGCTCATTGAGTAGTGAATTCTCTGACTGATGCGGCGAATACCAGCTCACGGCATTTCATATTCTCCTAAACATTTTGCAAAAGCTACTTTTTCCCCTACTTAGACACCATTTGCACTGTCAATCTTGTCATTAGAACTCTATTAGATTGCAAATCTGACATACCCAACATGCTCTAAAATGATTTTAAACGAATTCAGTTTTAAAAAATTCGCTGCGCGGCAGTTTTATGGGGTGGGGAGTGGGGGGGGGGGCGAAGCCCTTAGATCCTCTTGCAGCCAGCGATAACTCTTTGTTTTTTGCATCATAATTTCCCCCCCCCCTCCCCCCCGGGCGAAAATGTCTGAATTCAACACTGTTAAAATTGGAGTCCATCTTCATATATTTTGAAAAAATAATGCCATGATTAAAAAAAATGTTTTATAACAATTGAAACAATAATAATTAATATTGTAATATGGTAAGTGTAAGTTTGTGAGCATTTCCTCTGCAAGTGCAAGAATGAAATGCATCGGATGCGAGTGAGGAATGACCTGGAGGCTGCGCAAGAAGGTGCGCCGTGTGTTATGAATGAAGTGGACGACGCTGAACTTGGTTCTCATTGTTGACGCAGTTAACACGCATTAGCACTCTCTTATCCACTCATCTGGCTGTGCTGACCAATCAGGTGGCACCGTGGATGACGCACCGTAACCAGCAGGAATGCTCCGACACTTCCGCTTCATTTTATAGCGCAGTTATTTAGAGAAAACAATACGAATAATTATTTAATTACACCACTCTTCATTTTTTATCTTGCTGATGGACGAATCTTTATCAATATTCGGATACAATCTAAAATTGGAACAATTCATTTATGTTCTTGAGCAATATCGCAGAACAAAATGTTTTGTAAATGTTCAGCTCGATCAGAGAAACTATGTTTGTATCACATTTCTCAGAACCCACCTGTAGCTTGTACGGATATCACGAGAGAAGCTGAGGTATATTTTATCCCAGAAAAAAACACTCCGTGTAAAAAAGGCAGCCAAGTCTCTTTACTTTAAAAAAATTCAACACCGAAAAGGAGTGATATCAAAAAAGGAGCCAAGTCAATGACATTTCCAAATATTTAATCGTATCTTTGAAATAAAAGTATAAACACCGAGAAATACTTTACAAAAGGACTTGGCGCATTGTTTTTTTAAAGACATCATTCTATCCTAAAAGTGGAAAGAAATTTACAAGTAGGTACATTTTCCTCTTTCTATTAGAGCCAGAATCTATGAATCAAGCTACTTTTAGTAATGACTATTTTATAGTTTTGTCAATGGCGATAGAAGCATGATTTTATGCTGTAATATATAAGTAATATAAGGGTGAAAGAATTACATAACAATTGGAAGTGGTGAGAATGTAGGTTTCTTTGGAAAACTTCCATGGAGTCAGGAGTCAGGATCCTCATCAGTGTGTTGTGTCTAATGTCCGCCCGTCCGATCGGGTAGCTCAGTTGGTAGAGCTCTCGCCCGGCAAGTGAGAGGTCCCAAGTTCGTGCCCCGGTTCGGTCGGATATTTTTCACAACACACATCCCTTCATATCAATTGGAAGTGGGCTCATACATATTCTTGCAGTACTGTTAATATGGCGATATTAGACTGGTATCTTTTCATAATTTGATCTTGACTGAAGGAAATCATGAAACGTTGTCAAATAATTACTAACTAATGGAACACAATTATATATTTTTGAAGTGTCAAGTGTATAAAGTTAAATTTTTTAATAGAAATTCAATATGACTGTCTTCTTTGTGAAATGTATTTTTATAAAATGTGTATTAATAGAAATTGTTACATGATGAGAAGGTATAACGCATGAGACTTAATTATATTCACCACGAAACAATATTACGAAGATTACTATTGTGTATATTTATAGAAAGCATAGACAACAAGTTTCATAGCGTATATATTCATATAGAAAATATTTTACAGAAGGTATGTATAATATGTACCTAATTGAAAGATGTTTCCCTATTATTCTAAACATTCAAAATGACGGTTGTATATAAATGGCACATGCTTATGAATAGAAAAATGTCTTTAAAAAAACGATGCGCCAAGTCCTTTTGTAAAGTATTTCTCGGTGTTTATACTTTTATTTCAAAGATACGATTAAATATTTGGAAATGTCATTGACTTGGCTCCTTTTTTGATATCACTCCTTTTCGGTGTTGAATTTTTTTAAAGTAAAGAGACTTGGCTGCCTTTTTTACACGGAGTGTTTTTTTCTGGGATATCACTTCTTTTGTTAGTTTATTCATACAGCTTGTAGCACAGCTTGTGTCCGTGCAAGAACTTATTTCTTTAAAAAAATACGCCTATGCCGATTTGGATACTTAGAAAAGTTGCGTTTGGTATATAAGATTAAAATAATTATCCAAGAAGAATAGCTTTAAGTTTCGTTACAATCGGTCCAGCCGTTTTCGATATATGACGTCACTTCCGGTTTTAGCAATGGCGGCCGAAAATAATGTCGTCTTGAATTCATAATTATTACTCCTACACATTTCCAAAATTTGGTTGCAATCGGTACAGCCGTTTTTGATATATGACGTCACTTCCGGTTTTAACAATGGCGGCCGAAAATAATGTCGTCTTGAATTCATAATTATTAGTACAACACATTTCCAAAATTTGGTTGCAATCGGTACAGCCATTTTCGATATATGACGTCACTTCCGGTTTTAACAATGGCGGCCGAAAATAAAATGTCGTCTTGAATTCATAATTATTAGTACAACACATTTCCAAAATTTGATTGCAATCGGTACAGCCATTTTCGATATTTGACGTCACTTCCGGTTTTAACAATGGCGGCCGAAAATAATGTCGTCTTGAATTCATAATTATTAGTCCAACACATTTCCAAACTTAGGTTGCAATCGGTACAACCGTTTACGATATATGACGTCACTTCCGGTTTTAAAAATGGCCGCCGAGAACACTGCAACCTTGAATTTATAATTATTTACAAAGTACGTTTACTTATATCTATTTTAAAGTATAAAGTGGTGAATTTAGCGTCATTTAGCATATTTATGACGTCATTTCCGGTATAGGTCATAAAATGTGTGACGTCATTTCCGGTTTCGATATTTGAATCATCAAATATTACTGATTACATAAAGTTGACCGTCTAAATCGTTTAGCGCTGGTTTTGTTCTAATCTGTTTAGCCGTTTTTTAGACATGATGTCACTTCCGGTTTCAAAATGGCGGCTTCCGGTTGGTTTTATAACAAGTCAAATGAAATATCAAAAGTACAAACGTTACATAAATATCAAGACAATCGGATCAACAGTTGTTGCTGAAATGCAAATCGATGTATATTAAATTTCATGACGTCATTTCCGGTTTATTTAAAATAATGTTCAGTCTTTTGATATTGATAATCCATATAGATGACCGTCTGAAACGATTGGCGCAAATTTCGTTCCGATCGGTCCAACCGTTGACGAGATATGACGTCACTTCCGGTTTCAAAATGGCGGCACAAAAAATTCATGGGGACAAGGTTAAATCAGACGCCAAAAGTGCACACGTGGTAAAAATGTGAGATCAATCGGTTCAGCCGCTTAGGCTGTGGCCTGTTTACCGGATTTGAGCTCCAGCCTACTACTACTAAGATTATTATTATGAAAACCGCCCTAAAACACAGTTTTCACGGCCCTCTAGCGCGCAAAGGGCGTAACCTATTGTTCCCAAATTTAGTATATGTTGTAGGGTGGGCCATAGCTCGAAATTAAGATATTTCGCAACAATGTGAGATTTCTCAATTTTAAGATCCAGTAGGCCGAAAATGCCACTTTGATGCTTACAGTAAAAGTGGGTTTGCTCCAGCCTTTATATGAGAGTGTGCGCGCGCCGTACGACTTGGCTGGCGTGGAGCGACCGCTCCACTAGATAAAGCATCAAATTCCAAAACTTTAATTAATTTAAATTTGCAGTCTGACAGTAAAATTAAATCATCGCTGGCTTCAATGTCCGGAATTAGATTTTTGAAAAGTTGACAACCCTATATCAATTCCATCTTCCTCCAAACATTGGACTGTGTTAAAGTACTTCCACCATTAGTCCGTGTTAAATAAAAATGCTTCAAATTTTCCTCAAATATGCCTCAAGCAATACCATTTGCAAATACGAAAAGAAAAACATGTGTCACGGGATTAATTTAAGAGATATCTTAAGGGGAAATCTTGGAATTTCCCATAAGATAACATGGTGAAGCTTCAAAATTACACTTATATCTTCTGTAGAAATCGTAATATAAACTACAAAGTAAAATTATTGATTTCATTTAAAGGCCGATTTTTTAAAAATATTTTAGCCGTTTAAAAATGTGGGGTTACGGGATTAAATAAAGAGATAATCAAGAATAATACCCTAATTTAGCCAGTTTCTACTAGAAACTGCTTAAAATCAAATCAAGTGCTTTATTCATACTGCATGAAATTAATTAAAATAATTGTAAATTATTTATAAAATATCGTATTTCTACAAAGTAATCTTATGATATTCATCAACAATGCATAGTTGTAAAATATTTATTTCAATGATTTGTAATTTAATTTGTGAGTCACTGACTTGAATTACGTGGACTATCGGTGGTACTACTTTAAACACTCATGATGACGTATGTTGCAGCTGCTGCGCATGATCGTGCTGGCTGCGTTCACCTTCACCTCCGCAGCCGCGCGCAGCAGCAGCAGATGCGAGGGCAGCCATCAGCAACTCAAGTACCTGTGGGGCGACGCCATGACAGACCCGCTGGACTGCATAGGACCCACTGGACTCCCTTACCCGTCGTAAGTGCAGAGCCCTTCGACCCTCATTGGCTTCTAATAAGGGTCAAATTACTAGCAGACAAATTAAAACAATATTAAATCGTGTTAAGAGTCTACGATACTTGATGAAATCCATGTTTGATGAAGCACAAAAAGGCGGCCCCTACTTTTTTCTAAACGGCTTTACCGATTGTCTTAAAATTTTTACAGGTTACAGATAAAGAGTAGATCTGTGTCTCTAGTGGCCCCAAAGTTTTATTTTTTGTTTAGTTATTTCGGGGCAGAGGTGCCAAAAAGACTCATATATTGCCCATGGTAGCACTTCCTCAAAACGAGAAAAAACATTTTTTATAATTTTTTTCGATCACTAGAGACACAGATTTACTCTTTATCTATATGCTGTTAAATTTTGAAAACAATCGGTCAAGCCGTGAAGAAAAAAGTAGGGGCCGCCTTTTTATGGTTTTTTGTGGTTTTCAATATTTGAATTAAAATAACTTACTTCACAGCAGTAAATGCAACATGCAACACACGATTAAATGTCACAAATGTCACGTACAACCCAGAGCTAATGCATTTTTATGCATTTTTGAAAAAAAAATTACATCGGAATCGAAATTTTCTGCGAGTCCTGTCGACTCTTAAATATTAAAATTGATTAGCCAATTTTTCCGGGCGTTATCTTTCCTTTTTATTAGAGAAAGCGGAGGAGAATGTTTAGTGATAGTGACAGAATGTGGAGACACAGAGGCCCATGGAAAATCGACACGGATATGAATTTGATATCTTATGTAATACTAACCGCAAGGGGTATCAATTTAAAGGGTGGCAGAATTTTCTCTTCCTATACTTATAATTGGTATAATTATTTATTTTTATTGTTTTAAACCCTGTTTCCAAAAACCATTTGGGTCAGGGGGTAGAAGTCTCGTGAAATTTTATTCCAGTTAATTTGTAATTATCAACATAAATAACAATAATAAACACACTTATCGTCAGCGAAATTTAACATTTTCATTCATAAAAATCAAATTCAAATGTCATTAGATATTTTGGCGGGAAAAACGGCAGGCAACGAGAATCAGAATTGTGATGTAATTTCCAAGCCTCCAACAATGTGTTACCATGGTGATTTCTTTGTTGCCATGGCAATATAGCTCATTATGATGTCACTGTCAATTTTCCTGTTTTAAAATTGTAAGAAATATATCAATCTTTGTAAATTAATTCCTTTAAAACTATTCATCTCACAACAAAAATAATACCAAATCTGTGTTCAGCAACATCTCAACTTTCATAAAATAACTATTATTCTAAAATCTAATTCTAATGAGACTTCCCTATTATACATTTTAAACATACACTCATAATTCATTCGCTAACCGCAGGCATAAAATGCCTGTGCAACCAAAGTCGGGTATTTTCCTTCCTATGATAGAAGGATATGTTTTATGTTTAAACGCTTCTATTATTATTTTATTATACACAAAATTCCCACGAAGCGGTCCCCCCCCCCCCCCCCCCCCCCCGTGGGAATTTTGTGTGTTGTGTGTCTTGCCCCCCAAACCCACCGCGGGTAGTGTTTTTCACATAATCTTATTATTAAGTCTATATTCTCAACAGAGCCGAGGCTCCACTAGTGAGAATGTAATAGAGAAGGGAGGAGAGGAAACCCGGTACCGGAATGTAGCCTACTCCTGACGAAAGATACCAAGGGGACCAACGGCTTAACGTCCCTTCCGAAGGACGGTGTGACATTCACAGCACGAGCCTCCACAACCCGCGCCGTCGAGAGACTGATAACAGGTGGAGGGAGGTCGTCACACTAACCCCCAAACACACCAGTCTCTCTGGCCCAACGGCAGCAACCTGGCAAGGCAGAGTTGAATGGTCACCCATCCAAGTACTGACCTCGCTCAATGTTGCTTAACACAACAGCCGTTGGGCACATATTTTTTAGTCCTTGCCGCAAATTCGAAGATTTGCTATGTGTGGGATTCTGCCCACGTCCCTGTTCACTGTCCACGTTCTAGCGTGTTATGTCTAACTATGTCTAACATGTGTCTTGCGTCCATGTCTATGTCTAACGAGTGTCTTGCGTCTATGTCTATTGTCTAACGTGTTGCTTGCGTTGCTTCTATGTCTAACTATGTCTAACAAGTCTAACGCTCAGTGTCTTGCGTCCATGTCTATGTCTAACGTGTTGCTTGCGTTGCGTCTATGTCTAACTATGTCTAACAAGTCTAACGCTCAGTGTCTTGCGTCCATGTCTATGTCTAACGTGTTGCTTGCGTTGCGTCTATGTCTAACTATGTCTAACAAGTCTAACGCTCAGTGTCTTGCGTCCATGTCTATGTCTAACGTGTTGTGTGTCTTGCGTCTATGTCTATGTCCAGAGCCAGTTGTTTGTGGTGATAAAAAATGCCAAAATTCGTTTTCAACTCTCTGAAAGTGGTGAATTGGTGGTGATAATTATGTTAATTTTCGCGATTGGTGGTGAAATGAAAAAAAAAAGATTGTTGTAAGAATAAGTGTGAAATATGACGCGCAAGCGACCTCTCACTAGCGAGCTGTTCAAGGTCATGTAGATACTCATTCCATGCTCAGCAGCCAACCAACTGGCACCCCCATACACTCTTTGGCTGGCATTAACAGCTGGCTTACGAAGAAAACAGTGTGATTCTTTCTATTTAGTGGTACTTTAGACACAGATCGAGGAAATTTTCGTAAAATATATACTACTCGGAATCGGGAAATGTTGCAAAACACGTAGGTTTGGGACAAAATCGCGTGAAATCGCGATAATTCGTCAACATCGCGTCAAAACACAAATTTCGCGAAAATTCGCGAGAAAAAGATACATATATTTGGAATCAGGAGTGTATGAAACGTAAAGATATGACAGAAAATTCATGCTTCTAAACATTTCGCGTTTATCGTGGAAACCATCAACAACTGGCCCTGTCTATGTCTAACGTGTGTCTTGCGTCTATGTCTATGTCTATGTCTAACGTGTTGATTGCGTCTATGTCTATGCCTAACGTGTTGCTTGCGTTGCGTCTATGTCTAACTATGTCTATGTCTAACGCGTGTCTTGCGTCTATGTCTATGTCTAACGAGTGTCTTGCGTCTATGTCTATGTCTAACGTGTTGATTGCGCAGGTCCGCCATCGCCAAGTCGTTCCGAATGAACGCCATGTGGAGCGGATCGTCACGCAGCGGGCGAGGCGCGAATCTCAACACTCTGGACCCGCATCTGACAGCCAAGACTCTTCTGCGCAACTACCAGATCGCCAACGACGCCGACACACTCTCCTCCAGGAGCGGTACGTTGCGTTGTCAGTGTTCAATCCAGGCATAACTGAGGGGCGGGGGCCCCCCGGGGAAAATATTCCATTTGCACAGACACTTTCTTATTTCTGTACTTCTCTCACGTCTTTTTAAATCGAAGTGTCTATTCGCACCGACACCGAACACCGAATATTCGGTGCGAATAGGACTGTCCGCGCGGCGCTGCGCGAATAGGACCGGCCTTTTTAATTACAAAGAAATCATGCAACAATTTTCATATCTCAAATTATAGCTCATATTGGGTGTGGATTTCTACATCTGATGCGAATACCAGCTCACGGCGTTTCATTCTCCAAAACATTAAGCAATTACCCTACTTTGACACCTATGCACTGTCAATCTTGTCATTAGACCTCCTTTCGATTGCAGATCTGACAGACCCAACATGCTCTAAAATGATTTAAAACTAATCTAAGATAATCAGTTTTCAAAAATGTCGCTGCGCGGCAGTTTTCTGGGGTGCAACCCCCCCCGACCCCCTCTTGAGTCCAACTATAACAATAATAATCCCCCCCCCCCCGGGGCTGAAATATCAGAATTAAACACTGGGCGTTGTTCTAGGAAAACACACGCCAATAAGTCTTTATTAATTATCCATGAATCGAATGTCTACATATTACATTACACATTGCATTACTCATTGAATAACTTAGTAATGCGATAACTTGACATTTTAACAAACATGTTAAAATTGCGCTGTGTCAAATGATTCGTTGTCCCAAATGTAAACATAATAACTCACAAAAAATCGACGATTACATTTTTAATAACTACTTGCTCACAGGCGCGTGGGAACAAAGTTGCAATGGGGGTCTGGGGGGTCTGTGGGGCCTGGGGGTGGACCCCTGGGGGTGGGGGGTATATCCCCCCCCTTCCTACGCGCCTGCTTGCTCATCACAATATGCTCATGTTCATTTGTGTGGAGTTTTGCAAGGTGCCGTTTTGGCAGCATAATGAATACCTAAAGAGTGTAATGATGATTGATGTGCAGGTCGACGCCAGGGGACGCCGGCGAGACTCTGCAAGACGCGCTACAACACCACGGCGCCGATGTACGGGGTCTCGTTGACCAGTGACTTACACTCTGATTGCTTGACATGATGTGCAGGTCGCACCAGCATGGCAGGGGGGTTCAGTGCGCGGGAGAGCTGCCAGGGGACGCCGGCGAGACTCTGCAAGACGCGCTACAACACCACGGCGCCGATGTACGGGGTCTCGTTGACCAGTGACTTACACTCTGATTGCTTGACATGATGTGCAGGTCGCACCAGCATGGCAGGGGGGTTCAGTGCGCGGGAGAGCTGCCAGGGGACGCCGGCGAGACTCTGCAAGACGCGCTACAACACCACGGCGCCGATGTACGGGGTCTCGTTGACCAGTGACTTACACTCTGATTGCTTGACATGATGTGCAGGTCGCACCAGCATGGCAGGGGGGTTCAGTGCGCGGGAGAGCTGCCAGGGGACGCCGGCGAGACTCTGCAAGACGCGCTACAACACCACGGCGCCGATGTACGGGGTCTCGTTGACCAGTGACTTACACTCTGATTGCTTGACATGATGTGCAGGTCGCACCAGCATGGCAGGGGGGTTCAGTGCGCGGGAGAGCTGCCAGGGGACGCCGGCGAGACTCTGCAAGACGCGCTACAACACCACGGCGCCGATGTACGGGGTCTCGTTGACCAGTGACTTACACTCTGATTGCTTGACATGATGTGCAGGTCGCACCAGCATGGCAGGGGGGTTCAGTGCGCGGGAGAGCTGCCAGGGGACGCCGGCGAGACTCTGCAAGACGCGCTACAACACCACGGCGCCGATGTACGGGGTCTCGTTGACCAGTGGGCAGCCCGTCACCATCGTGCAGAAGTTCCCGGACCTGTTGCAGCAAGTAGTCTTCGAGACGTGCGAGTGAGTTGACATGAGTTCGCAGACACAAACAGGCGCGTAGGAACCCCCCCATCCCTGGAGCAGTTTAGTGTCTAAGAATCACTTAAAACTTGTTTAAATTCTAAATAAAGTGCCCTGCCGGGCAATAATAGGGAGTTATTTGTTGTAATTTGAGCATCCCAGATTCGATTTAAAAATAAACTTTATATTCGTAACAATGCCATAAGGGCTAAAACTGGGGGGCTTGCCCCCCCCCCCGTCCAGGCGCGTAAAAACTAAATTTGCAAGGGGGGGGGGAAATAATATTGTTTAAAAGAACTTGAGCTGGAAATACTAGTGTCTACGAAGACAATAGGGGGACTGGGGGAGGGCCCCCCAGAAAAATGCGGGTCCGGGGCGCACAGCCCCGGATTTTTTTTGAATTTCAGACATCAATTTGGAGCATTTTTACGCGATTTTAACACTTTTCAAGCAATTTTTTTTTCTTGACACATAAATTTATAAGAACATATAGGGAGGGAAATTGAATCAGAGGGGGGGAGGGATTCCCCCCCCCCCCCTCCTACGCGCCTGCCCCAGCCCCCCTTCCGGGTGTCGACCCCCCCCCCCCCACCCCCACGATGAAAGTATAGTTCCTACGCGCCTGGCCACAAATTTGTAGTACAGTCAAATAATGAGAGTTTTACATTTGGTTTTTTGGGTCATTCTCTTCAG
The DNA here is from genome assembly GCA_934045905.1 of Leuctra nigra. Classification (NCBI taxonomy): domain Eukaryota; kingdom Metazoa; phylum Arthropoda; class Insecta; order Plecoptera; family Leuctridae; genus Leuctra; species Leuctra nigra. The sequence goes on from OW203769.1 coordinate 33,025,982, forward strand.
AAAAATGCAATCTCTGCTAAAAATAAAATATCCGATAAAATCCACACACCGGAAGTATTTTTTAGTCAATTTTTAAGTCAATTCCTTATGCTTATTCCATCTTGTAAAATAATCATGTAAATCCGATTTTGACGAAACTTGGCAGAATTGTTCACCATTCATTTCAGTGAACACAAAAAACTCTTGTAATTTTTTTTCTCTAAATTTAATCATTCGAGAAAATTATGGACCTCGCATAACTTCAAATTACACTCCAAGTGTCCTAAATCGTCGAAAAATTACTAAAATATGACTTTTCGATGGGCCATATTTCCTAAACGATGAGATTTAGAGAAAAACGCTCCAAAGCTATTTGTGTTCATTTAGATGGTGAACAATTCTGCCAAGTTTCGTCAAAGTCGGGGTTACACGTTTTTTTTTTTGCAAAATGGAGTTAACCTGGGAAATTAATTTTAAAAGTGATTAAAAAGTAAGTATTTCTAGTTAACGGATTTTGGCAGATTTTGGATATTTTGTAGAGGGCATTTTTCTGAACAGAATAACACCAAAAAGACCAAATGTTGCAAAGCCTGATTTGACTCCACTATTGGACTGATACTAATTCCTTGTCGAGTTGGGCGGGACCTTAGAGTGTACAATGAGATTTTCTTTGCATTAGGTCACTTTATTGAGAAAATAATTATATCCAGGGACCCGAACCTTTATTAATAAAGGTTCCGGTTCCGGTTCCACAATTTTACTTTATAAAGGTTCGGGTTCCGGTTCTTAAACAAATAATCTTAAAGGTTCGGTTCCGGTTCCTGCATAAAGGTTCCGGGTTCCGGTTCTCAAATTTTAAATCAAACTAGATTATAACACTTCAGTATTATGTCAAATATAAAGGAATGATTGGATTTGGATTTTGTCCTATGAATGAAGCACTGGTGTAGTGTTTGTAATGCGTACAGAAGTCAGAGGATGGTGAGCAGACTAACTAAATCTCAGAGTCAGAAGAGACAATGGCGGCAATTTTCTCCATAAGACGGCGTAAACATTCATTTTGCCAGAGCTTCATAATTGTCAGCAATGCAGTTCTCATCGCAGTAGTCAGATTCAAAAATTGAAAACTCGAGCATCATTTGAAAATGAAGGATTTTCAAGAATTAAAAAAAGTCTACAAAAAATACTAATAGAAATTTTATCAAAAAATAAAACTTTTTGCAACTTTGGAAATAATATTTTTTGAAAATATCATAATATTAATATCCAAGTGTTAAAAAATTAAATCGTACATGTTTCTTTTATTAAAAGAAGGAACCTTAAAGAACCTTTAAGAACCTTATTGATTATAAAGGTTCGGGTTCCGGTTCCGGTTCTTGGGGAAACAAGTATAACGGTTCCGGTTCTGGTTCCAAAATTATAAAGGTTCATACCGGTTCTAGGTTCCGGTTCCGGTTCGGGTCCCTGATTATATCCATAAATTGCCAAAAGATAATTTTGTATAATTAAGTATTGTCCTGGTATTAATTGCATGCTGCATTTTGTTTTATTACTAAAAAAATAAGGTAACAAATTCTATGCCAAAACAAAAAGTAAACGAAAAAAAACGTGATTTTACGCATTATGACTTGTTTAGCAATAACAAGAACCCCGGTTCACCCTAAAGTCCATTTTCCCAAACCGCGTCACTTTATGTTTCTACTGTGAGGGGCAGGATGGGATTCTAAGAAGACAATACCCCTCACACTACCTAGGAGTAGGGGTATTTAACTGATTTTTAGTATTGTTAGAATCGTATTTTTAATTTTAAATGGACATTGACGACTTTAAAGTAGTACCTTCATTATACATATATATAAAAAAAAAAATCTTGAAATTACAAGTTCAGAAAACGTTTTCCTACATTTCAACTATATTTAAGTATAAATGAATCATAAAATGTCATTTAACTTGCAACCCCTGTCGTATAGCGAGGTTTCAATTTATTGCCTTCCGAGAATGAACAAAACTGTAACACAGGAGGTATAGGGAAATCATTTAGTTTTTGGTTGATAACTTTTAAAATAGCACACGTTGGTATTGTTTTCAATTTTTTTCCTAATAGAATGTCCAACTATCTATCTAGAAATCAGTTTTTTGAAAAAACGTTGAATCTCAGTAAAATTCAAAACTCAAAAATAGCATGGAAATCGTCATAATTTTAATGGCCCCCATAAGACTACATGTTAAAAATAGGAATTTATAACTACAATATCTCAAAATCTAGACACGAGAAGTTGTTCATATTTCACAGTATCGTGAATATAGTGATTATTGATACCTCTGCCAAAAATAGGCTTATTTGGAAGATATGAGATATCAGTTGTGCTACCTTAAAGTCCACAAAGAAAGGAACCTTTTTATGTAGATGTTATTCATCATATCTGGTAATATAGCCAATCATCATAACCACAATTGCACATGCGACCTTTTTTGAACACAATCTGCTGATTGCTTTAATATGCTTATTTAATTGATAATTTCCTTCTGCACCATATAAATGCAAGAAAAAGTAGGGTAGCCGAACTAATGTTCAAAATATCTATATCACTTTATAAATTTGAGTTAGCCTTATAACTCACATACACAAAACACTTGACATAGCAACCAGCAAATCGAAAAACACAGTAAATTTCGTAGTAAATTTTAGATTTACCTATACTATACTTTCCGACGATTTATTTATTTTTTATTTATTTGTACAATACAACAGAGTAAAACTCCACAAGTGGACATAACATATAAAATAACGACAAATTATGAAAAACTAACAGAGAAAAGCAATTGATACAATAAGTTAAAAATTAAAACAGGAAAAATTTAAATAATCAACACAAACTAAATTATACTAATCTAATGCTAATCTATGAACCTAATCTAAACTGGGGCTAAACAAATATAAATTTATTAAAAGTGGACCTAATGTTTTCAATAGAATTGTTAAAAATATCTAATGTGTAATCAATTTTGAAGTTAAAATTATCAAAAGTATACATCATTCTAACACAAGAATGTTTCAAAATATTTATCCTACTTTTATGAGTTTTAAATGATGATTTGTGGCGAGTGAGGCGGGAAGGAACTGAAAATTTGATTTTAGACAGATTCTAACCAAAAACTAATATTGTGTGCAATATTATAATGGTATTTAATATTTATTAAGATTTTTATGTCACCTACCCTTACGTTTTAAAAGCTAGGAACCAAATCTAAATAATTTTCATAAACCTCGAGGTTTCCTCATTTTCTGAAGACAAAAAATTGAAAACTCAATAAAAGTTGAGAGTTGCAGGTTACAAGACATTTGATTAATCTTTTAGATAAAAATATAGTTGAAATGTTGAAAAATTAATAAAAATTGTTAATTTCAATAAAACAATATTTTCGTAAAATCTACTTGGTCATTTTGAAGATCTAATTTGAAATATATTTTGTTTCAGATCTGGCGAATGCGACGTTGTACGAGGGGAATGCACGCAGACCTACGTTCCCTATTTGTTCTTAGTGATCCCATTGGGCCCTGTTACATTAACAGGCCAGGATTACGTGTTAGTCGAGAGCGGCTGCGTCTGCAAGCCGAAGTACGCAGCTTCCAGTGTCGAGCCCAGTTCTCAGTCAGCGATTCCCAGCCTCTGAAGCAACGCCATAGTGAATAATAACATTATTTATCACATCTAATTTATGTAATAGTAATAGTTTTATTGTTTAAGTAGTTTATACTACACTCAATTCGCTTAAAATATTGTAAAATCTATTTATAAGGTACCATTAAAACATTATACTGCAGGTTCATATTTTTTGTTTTCATTCCCATTACCTCCTCTTCATGTGCGTTCACGACGTACAAAAATCACTTTCCAAAGCTTTGCAACGGAAAAGTGCTGTAACACCTACGGCCAAGTCAGGTCTGTAGAGAAAGGTTTTTATAATCAGTTGATTAATGTTTAGATTTTGATTGATTATTAGAGTTTAACGGCGCGTCAACGACGAGGTTATATTGCGCACATTAATTTTAACTTTGTTGAACTAAGTGGAGGACATCGGGAGGGGTCGACCTAACGGGCCCGATCTGGGGGAGTCTGAAACTGGTGGGAAAGCCAGGTCAGAATGGGGACAGACCGGGGGGTGGAGAGCTTCGGGCCGGTGGGACTCGATTTCAGGGGGATCACCATCTCGAGGGGGGAGGCCGGCCCGAGGGGCCCGCGAATTTGGGGAGGGCATGGGACTAGGTCGACCCTGGACTGCACTTGGTTGGGGCCAACTCGTATGTGAGCCGGCCCCTTAAGCCCCACCACCACGTCAAGGTGGCAGTCCATTGGTGGGGTTTAGATTTTGGTTAATCCCAAAAACCAATCAAGACGTCAAACGAAACGCGTCTTCGGGGGGGGGGGGGTAAGCGCCCTCCCCCTTGCCCAAAAGTCAGGAAAACATTAAATGTTTGTGGTGTTTTACATATAGTTTCAATTTGTAAACAAAAAACTCAAAAATATAATATCAAAGTGTAAAAAAAAAAACAATGACAAATTTAAAAAGTATTGAATATCTCAACAAAATATATCTCACAACGTCTCAAAATTGAAGTGTCCAAAGTCCAAAAAACGCCCTGCGGGGTTGGGTATGGGGCGGGCGCCCCCCGTAATTCTTGGAATATTGTTTTCCTTTGCAGAAATCTTGCGGACGCCTATGGCTAGCTAGGTAATTACTAAAAGTAAAATTTTGTGTTGATTTTTTTTTTGAAAAAGTACTAGGTAGTAATTATTTTGCAATTCGTTTTTCTATGTTTTAAGAGCAAGGGATACTTACCTAATAATATTGTAGGCATGGTATGTTATTAGATAAAGATAACTGGGGATATTATAGCCTGAATAGCCTCTCCAGACGGGGGGGGGGTTATTATTTAAACACTTTTGCAATTTGGCTTAGTGGACATATGTATGATTATTGATGACGATTGTAAGATGATTCAGTGGGAAAAAAAAACGACTTTTGTACCAAAAATGTCAAAATTTAGTTTTATGAAAAGACTCGAGAAAAATCATTTGCGAAATAAAATTTAGAAAATTGTTATTAATAACATATATAATTTGTGATAAGTACACCATGGTAGGTAGTAGTACTTATTTGGCATTGCCCATTGGCATATATTTTCCGAAATTAAAATGAGTCGAAAGATGAATAAAAATATACAAGATAGGTACGTACCTACCTATATACCTACCTAAGTACCGACTTATTAAAGTGTCATATGAATTAGGTACCTAGTACATTAGATCGATCTTTTCTGATGCACTTCAGTACAAACCGCATTATTGTAGTCATCACCACTATAAAGAAAATTGTACTGAAAGGTAACCCCTTTTTCTACTGGGGAGTAAAATGGCGTACACCGTGGGCTTGCAGGCTAGTCAGATCAAACGTAATATCAAACTGGTCCCGTGGGGAAGAGTCGCTTTAAGTTTCAAATGGGGGTGCTCGCTTGATAAACAGAACTAAAGTGTGATTTCTTCCTTTCCGAACAAATTCAAAGTTGATCTTGCCCTTAGCATAAGATCAGATGGCTTTCTCTTTTTAAATATTATTTGGAAATTAATTATAAATTAAAATATTTAGGCCTGGAATAACCAAAGTTAAATTGTGCTGGATTAACTAACTTTTGGATTAATTCAATTGTTTCACTCATTTTGAGGTATCTGATTGGCTGTGCCGCCAATTTAGTCCAATATTTAGTTAATCCGGCTCAGATTAACTTTGGTTATACCGGCCCTTTACAGGTTATATCGGCCCTTAGGTAGGTAACCTACGTACCGAAAAAAACTCAGTCTGCAAAGAGCGTAACCATTTCAACGGAAGCTTTTTGACAGGAAAGTCTTTTTAGATTATTGCAGTTTTCTCCAATGACAGCAAAAACTTCCACACAGCTGATACATCGCATTTCCAAACTCTCGATGTTCACCAGCTTGCCGACATGCTGCAGCCAGAAATCCAGGTGACTTGCAACCTCTTCTGTAAATGGCCTTGGTGGTGGCTCATAAGTGTAGCGGTAACGGTAAAACCCGCTACACTTGCTCAACTCGCACAACGGCTCGACAACTAGGTAGCTTCTTCATGTTTCTGTGCACCAACGTAGCGTAGATGACTCGACTATCCTTCAACTTCACACGGTCTTGTGATGCTTCTCGGAACACAACATCACACATGGTGTCCCACTCGCTTGCAGGAATATTTTCCACCAACAATGCCTGGAGACTGTCAAATTCTTCCTGCCACGATGGTTCATTATAACTGTAGCTTGAATCAATATCAATACAAGTCTTCAACACTTGTTTCCCTACCTCATTGCGAGCGAGATCTAACAAGCTTTTAGGTTGTTTATGAGGCGCCATGAAAACAAATTCACATGAATTTTTTTTAGAAAATATAATATCCACAACTCCACAATTTGAGGTTAACCGTTAAATTAAAGAAAGACTCGGGATGACTCGGGAGGAATGGAATCAAAGCAATGATGGAAATGGAACTAGTACAAATAATATTTCCCACCTAAACCAAAGTCAGCGCCTTCGAAATTTGCTTTGGTTGGTCAAGGTATGTAGAATGTGCATTAATTATAATCACCGAACCTCTACCCAAAGAACCTAAAATCTAATATCTAAAGTCTTTGCACCAAGACAAGATGGCAAAGCATCGGTAGTGGTTATTTGTGTTTCTGCACGACTTATTTACATTAAATAAATGTATTTAAGAGCCCGTGGCCGCTATTAGATTGTATGGTATGTATACTGCATTTCCTAAGCTTTATACAAAAAAATCATGCGATATTATTGTCTCAAACTGGAGGTGAGGTAACGTGACACCGAATCTCCTAAACTTACGTGGGTCATACTTTTTGCATGATTCTTCAGGTTGCTTGGTATTTCAAATTGTAAGTAAATTGTACCTACACACTTGTCAACATAATAATCATGTTTGATATGGGAACTTGATATATTGAGGGGCTAGGTAGTCCAGCCCGAAACATTTCATTGATGTCCCTGGCGATTATATAGTAGGTACCTACCTACCTACACTTGGCATGTTGTAGGTACCTTGTATAACTACTGTTACCTATCTACCTGCAGCTTGTGACTGCTACAGATGTATACTCAACGCATTAAGTTGTGATAAAACTTACCCCCTATCGCGACTACCTGTCATACACAGAAGTAGTATAAGTTGCCTAAAATACAGATATTTGTATACAGAGGGGTGATTTGCAAGACTGGTTTTATCATTGGCTTGATCACGACTTAATGCGTTGGCTGTACCTAGCTAATTGCAGAAAATAGAAACATTTGGAAACAGTGGCATGTCAGTTTAATTAAAAGTTCCTATATTTAATGTCAGTAATTCTTGTGGTTCACACCTGTGGGAGACCACACGATCTGATTTGCTTACTACTATTGCTCTAGCCCTTCACTCCGCTCCAGAACTTTACTCTCATGTCTTGTGCTTTGTCACTGGTATTATTATAGTTTGTTACACTGCAACTCAATACTGATTTTGCACAGAAAATCAAAGTAAGTTTACTTTGATTTTCTTTGTAAGTTTAACAAATTCGACATTACCACGTATAGTAGCACTTTCAAACTGCATTGAAACCGCTTTAGTCAAATCGGTTTGACTAAACTCGGTTATAAACCTGTGACATACGCATCGAATTTAACTCGATTCGCATTTGATCCACTTCACTTCTGAAAGTGTGCTGGAAGTTTCAAATTGGTTTGAAATAGCGTGATATACAGTTCAATCCGCATTAAAGACGTCCCCGCATTCGTTCCTCCACAGAAACGTCGTCAAGCAGGTTGTGGGTAGCTGTCATTTACTTGATTGTCATTTGTTTAGTTAATAATTAGTTTTACACGTTTTTGTAGCTAAAGTCATCAAAACCCATTGCAGCACCCAGGAACTTAGGAAGTGGGTAGGTAATATTAATTACTAGGAAAACGCTCAGTGTAACGCGTTGATGAGCGAGCACGGGTAAGTGCAAATTCTCGAACCGGAAATGCGTACACAACGCGCAGAAAACATAATCAATTCAATATGGATGTATACATACATAATCAATTCAATATGGATGTTGAATATATTGAATTATTATTTCCATATTTCCATATTGAATTGATTATGATATCAGCTTAATATGCTTTTCATCGAAACTTTAAAATAGCATCTAAGCACCTGGTTCATAAAGCAAATCAGAATCAATAGACCATTTTTTAAATATTATCTCAGTGGCTCTGCTTTCTAAGAAAAATCATATGCAGTTTGATTTCCAGATAACTTAGTCCCTGTTTCAACAATAGGTAAAACAGGGACTAAGGTGTCTGGAAATAATACTGCGTATGATTTTTCTTAGAAAGCAGAGCCACCGAGATAATATTTAAAATGGTCTATTCAATTGGCACTGGAAAACATTCATTTCGATACTACTTCATTACTGACAGATATTAAAAATTTCAATACATTCATACGTTCTTAACTGATTGGGATGAAATTTTTTAAAATAAGAGACAATATTGGTCTTAATGATCATGCAAAATATGAGTTTGATCAGAATTATCGAAGACCGTTTTCATTTTTCAGCCTATCAGGAGATAATAATAATAATAATTATTATTATTATTATCTGTTGGTTCCAATTTAATGGGTCAGGGGGTGGGTGTTCCCACCAACACAAGGGCCGTAGGACTACTGGAGACCGGCTGGCCACGCCTGGCATCTCCTCCTCGTCTTCTTCTTCTTCCTCCGCTTCCAATTGTTCCACAAATTGCCTCCACCTTGTTCTGTCCTCCCACTGTCTCTCAGCCTCCAACTCACTCCAACTTCCTCCTCTCTCCAAAACATTGTCCTTAATAACTCCAATCCATCTCTCTCTTGGTCTTCCTACTCTAAGTGGTCCAGAAGTAGCCGACTCAAACACCCGCCGTGGCACTCGCCCTGTTCCCATCCTCTTCATGTGGCCAAACCACCTAAGCCTCTCTCTGCCCAATTTAAACCCCAATCTCTCTACCCCCAGCTCACTTCTTATCTTCTTACTTCGGATCTTGTCCATTCTTGTGACTCCCTTCACACTCCTCAGGATCTTCATCTCCGCTGCCTGAAGCTGATCCATTTCCTGTCCTCCCGCTGACCACGTCACTGCCCCGTATGTTAGAATTGGCAGGAAATACATTTTATACATTATCATTTTACACACTTTTGAAAACTTCTCATGCCAAAGCAACTTCCTCACTGCCTGATAGAAACACTCCGCTTTCCTTCTTCTTTCCTGTACTTCTCTATCTACTTTTGCCTTGTTGGTGTACAGGCTCCACAGGTACTTAAATTCCTCTACTTCCTTCAACCATCCATCTCTCATCTTGATTCTGGCATGACCTTGTCTTATCTTCTTCCGTTCCATTGTCATTACTTCACTCTTCTCTTCGCTTATTCTCAAACCCATCTTCTCTGTCTCTTCACTCCACTTATCAATCTTTAACTGCACTTCCTCCCTAGTTTCTCCCCACACCACCACATCATCCGCATAAATTAGTGTTCGTGTATCATCCCCCTCATTTGGCTCCACTTTCTTCAGCAACTTTCTTCAGGAGATAATAATAATAATCTTCCTCCCGGTTCCAAGAGTTGGGTCGGGGGGTGGCGAAGCCACCATTACTAGGGCCCGGACTCCTAAGCTAGCTGGCCAGGCTTGGCTCTTCCTCTTCGTTCTTCTTCTCTACCAGTTTTTTCCACTTCTTCCTGTCTTCCCACCACCTTCCTTCTTCCACTTCTTCCCACTTCTCCAGTCTCTCTTGTACATCTTCTGCTACCAGCTCTCTCCACTTTTCCCTCGGTCTTCCAACTCTCCTTTTATCACTTCTCGCAGCTTCGAACTCCCGACGCGGTATTCTCTCCCTCTGCATTCTCTTCATGTGGCCAAACCACCGTAGCCGCTCTCTCCCCATTTTAAATGCCAACCTCTCTACCTTCAAGTCTCCTCTAATCTTTTCACTCCTGATCTTGTCCATCTTAGTTACTCCTTGTATGCTTCGTAAAAATTTCATTTCTGCTGCCTGCAACTGGCTCTCCTCCTTTCCTCCAATCGCCCACGTTACGGAACCATAGGTGAGTATTGGCAGGAAATAGCTTTTGAAAAGGAGTATCTTGCATTTCTGGGGGAACTGCTCATTCCAAAGAAGTTTCCTGACTAACTGGAAAAATGTGTTAGCCTGTTGTACTCTTGATGTTATCTCTCTTCCTATTTTTCCATCCTTAGTTAGCCAGCTCCCCAGATACTTAAACTCTCCTCTCTCCGCCAGTTCCAAGCCCCGTAGCCTGATCTTCACATTTCTTGTTGCCTTCCTCTCCACTACTAGTGTCTCACTCTTTTCCTGACTTATTCGCATACCGTATTCTTCAGTCATCTGGCTCCATCTATCAATCTTTTCTTGAACACATTCGCTGGTTCCTCCCCACACTACGATATCATCTGCATATACCAGTGTATTCGTCTCCTGGTCTTCGCTTGGTTCTACTTTTCTCAGCAGCTCATCCATGACAATGACAAATAGTGTCGGGGAAAGAACGCTGCCCTGTCGAAGTCCTTCCTTCACCTCAAACCATCCTGACTTCCCCTCCACTGTTTGTACACAGCTCTCGTTCTTCTCATATGTGCTCTTGATTCTCTCAATCAGACCCAATCCCACCCCCTTCCGCTTCAGACATTCCCATACTTTCTTCCTTGGTAGGCGATCGTAGGCCTTTTCCAAGTCTAGAAAAACCATGTACAGTTTTTCTCCACTCTCCCACTTTCTCTCCATGACTTGTCGGATAGTGAATATTGGATCAATGGTTGATCTACCTGGCCTGAACCCATATTGTTCCTCCCTGAGCTTTTCCTCTACTACTTCTTTCAGTCTAAATTCCACCACTTTTTCGAATACTTTGGCACACTGACACATCAAAGTAATTCCCCTGTAGTTGCTGCACTTCTTCCTGTCACCCTTTTTGTAGATCGGTACAATCACTCCCTTTCTCCAATCGTCCGGTATGGTCCTCTGTTTCCATGCCGCACTCATTACTCGAAACAACCATCTTTTTCCAATTTCCCCAGCAGCTCTTACCATCTCCACTGTTATCTCATCTATTCCGGGTGATCGACCATTCTTCATCTCGTTTAGCGCTTTCTCCACTTCTCCCTCTCTCAAAGCACACTCCTCCTCTTCCTCGTTCTCACTCTGTAGTATTCTACTACTTTCTGGTAGTGCCACTCCATCAACATTCAGTAGTTCCTTGAAGTACTCTTTCCACAGTGCCTGTACTTCTACTGGGTCATTGATCAATCCTCCGCAAGCATCCACCATGCATGCCTGTCCAACTTTTCTTGTCCTCTTTTCCTTTATTATGCCATAAAGCATCTTTTTATTGCCTTCAAAATCCGTTTCTAGTTTACCAGCAAGTTCTTCCATGGACTTCTTCTTTTCTTCTTCTACTGTCTCTCTTACTCGTATTTTCCACCTTCGGTATTCGGCCTTGTTGAGGGTAGATCTATCGGCCTCGTACGTCTGCCAGGCGGTTCTCTTCTGATGCACTGCTTCTCGGACTATTTCATTCCACCATGGTGTTTCCTTCTTCTTGCTTTTCCCACTTGATCGCCCACAGACTTCCTCTGCACAGTCAACAAATACCTTCTTAAATGCTTGCCATTCCACTTCCACCAGTCCAACCTCTCCTCTTCTCTCTTTACTAGCTATCTTCTCTCTAAACTCTTGTTGTACTGTACCGTGTTGCAGCTTCCACACTCTTATTCTGCCATTCTTTTTGCTTCTCTTCTTGGTTGGTCTATCTTTTTTGAAGTTAAACTTTCCCACTAGAAGTCTATGGTCGCTATCTAGAGCCACTGAAGGGATAACCTCAACATCCTCCAAGAATCTCCGTAACTCATTCCCCACACATATGAAATCTATAACGGACTCGGTCGCCTCTTCGCCGTGTCCATATCGTGTAATCTTCTTTCTTTTTTCCTTCTGAAACATACTGTTTCCCACTTGCAGTCCGCTTCTTCCACACATTTCTAACATCTTCTCTCCATCTACATTCCTCTTTCCCCATCCATGGTGCCCCATGACCCCTTCAACTCCTGTCCTGTCCTCCCCAATCTGCGCGTTAAAATCCCCCATCACTATTATGGCATTGGATGTGATGTTGCTCTCCAGCTCCTGGATGAAGATCTCCTTCTCCGCTGCTGGCCGTCCTGTCTGTGGCGCATACACTTGTATTATGTCGATTTTCACCTTGTTCTTCATTAAGAGGCTAGCTTTGATGCTTCTTTCACTATGGTTTTCCACTTCAACAATTAACTCCTTCAGACTCGGGCCAACCATAAACCCCACTCCATTTCTTCCCGCAATCCCCCCTGACCAGAATAGCTTATATCCTCCTCTACAATCCTTCTCGCCCACTCCTTTCCACTTTGTTTCACTGATGCCCAAAATCTCTATTCTTCTTTCCTCCATCATGTCTATTATCTCTTCAATTTTACCATTTAATGTCACGATGTTCAGTGTACCAATCTTAATCGCATCACCCTTCCTCCTCTTCTTCATCGACTGTTTTCTTCTGTTCTCCTTTCCTACTATCTTTCCCACTCTGCCAGGTCCTACGCTGGCTTCCCCCACACCACTCGACTCCAAAAACCCACTGCCTTTTGCCTATCAGTTTTCTCCTCAATGGTCTTTCGCAAGCTGGTTCCAATGCTTTGGTGCCACTCCCATCTCCTTTCTTCAAGTTTGGCTCTCATTCCACTTATGTGCCACACCCCTGTTTCGTGGCATAAGTCCCTGAGTTTAGCATTAACCTCTCTGGGCCATATGCCACGAGATGTCAGCATCCCTGACAAGAACAGTTTTGCTTCTGGGCCAAACTTTCTCTCGGCTGCTCTTATCAAGTGCCGGGTATCCTCTAGTATCTCTGTCATATCCTTCCCATCCCTCATGTCCCTATTCCCAACAAACAGCACAACATTCTTCGGTGTATCCCGGATTACATATTTCTCCACTTCCTCTGCCAGGCCCCTTGTGCTGATTCCGGGGAATGTGTCCGCTCGGAAATCATCCTCGCCGCAGAAACCAGTACCTGTTCCTCCACTGATGTCACCGATCAGCAGGGCCTTGATGCTGCTGCATCCAGCGTCGCATGGTGTTACTTGCTCCTGTTGGATGCTCATCGCGGCCGGGATCTCTCCGGGAAATGTGTCCGCTCGGAAATCATCCTCGCCGCAGAAACCAGTACCTGTTCCTACACTGATGTCACTGATCAGCAGGGCCTTGATGCAGCTGCGTCCAGTGTGGCATGGTGTTACTTGCTCCTGTTGGATGCTCATCGCGGCCGGGATCTCTCCGGGGAATGTGTCCGCTTGGAAATCATCCTCGCAGAAACCAGTACCTGTTCCTCCACTGATGGCACCGATCGGCAGGGCCCTGATGCTGCTGCATCCAGCGTCGCATGGTGTTACTTGCTCCTGTTGGATGCTCATCGCGGCCGGGATCTCTCCGGGGAATGTGTCCGCTCGGAAATCATCCTCGCCGCAGAAACCAGTACTACCTGTTCCTCCACTGATGTCACCGATGTCACTCATCGCGGCCGGGATCTCTCCGGGGAATGTGTCCGCTCGGAAATCATCCTCGCCGCAGAAACCAGTACCTGTTCCTCCACTGATGTCACCGATCAGCAGGGCCTTGATGCAGCTGCGTCCAGAGTGGCATGGTGTTACTTGCTCCTGTTGGATGCTCTCATCTTGTGTCATGTCTTTCTGGTCCGCTGAGTACAACTCCACTATATTGACCTGCGTCACATTCGGGATCTCTTCTATGTTGTTTTCCACCTCTTCCGTCTGTGTCACGTTCAGACTCTCTTCAGCGTTGTTCTCCACTTCTTCTGTCTGCATCGCGGCCGGGATCGTGATCCTGTAGTCTTTTGTCATCCATTGTTTTAGTTCTTCGTACTTCTCTTCCATCTCAAGGAGCCTTTTCTTGGTCCCAGCTAACTGGCCTGCCACATTTCTACATGATTTCATGATTCTCTTCACAATACCTTTGTACTCTTTCCTCATCTGATGTTCTCTGTAGATCTTTATTCCTATTTTGTATCTACCTATCACTCCTTTTCCCATTTGGGAAGCACCTTTCCCGCCTGCACCACTGAGCACTTCCTTTTGCCTAATTTCTTTGCCATTACTCTCACCACCCATGTCAGATTGCTTTGCACATTGGTCCACTTCTTCATTATCACACTTCTTCACTTCTTCTTCATTCACTTCTTCTTCTTCATTAACACTGGTAACTCCATTCACCTCACTGCCTTTTTCTTGCATGCTGCTCTTCCTAACCTCACTTCTACAGCCACATTCCCAGCCACTCTTTTCACCATCCTTGTAGCCTGACTTCTTCGCTCCCACACAACGAAAATGGTACCAAACCTGGCACAACTCGCACCTCAACCCTCCAATCACTCCAATATTGCACAAAGGGCACTTATATCCTCTTTTCACTACTTTTTTGACTGCCTGCCCTGAACTCACACACACTTCGTCCGCCATCTTTTTTTTTTTTGGAGATATTTATTCAGGAGATATTTATTTAAATTTTAACCAATGAATGGATTTCAAAAAAAAAATGGTATGCAAACAGAGAAGGTTGGTTATACATGTGTGCAAAATTTCAGCTCGATCAAAGAAAAACTCTGACCTGTATAGTCAAAATATGAGTTTGATCAGATTTATCGAAGACCAGTTTCATTTTTCAATCTACCATCAGGAGATGTTTATTTAAATTTTAGCCAATGAATGGATTTAAAAAAAATTTGGGGTCTGCAAACAGAAAAGGTTGTCTCCACATGTGTGCAAAATTTCAGCTCGATCGAAGAAAAACTCTGACTTGTATACAGTCAGGTAACGGAAAAAAACAACAAAAAAAAACCCAAAAAAAACAGAGGTCTGTGCCAAAAGAGCCAAAAGGAGACGCTCGCTTCGCTCGCTCAATTAACCCAAACCATTTAATACAACCACTAGTAATTTTAATGGACAGAAAGCTGTAAGAATCATTCTATTTAAACTTCATGGCGGGAAAATTTGATCTCAATCCGATTGCACTCATCGATCTTGCATACCCCACCATGGGGCACATGTACCTAAACAAAATGGTACTATGTTACTTATATTTTTAGAAAATTAATTGTCAACCCTACCTATGGAATGATTATTAAAATATTTTTAAAATGTGTTTATAAAGAAACATGTTTGATGTAGTACCTTGAATACATCCTAGCCTTTTTGATGAAGATACTAAATTGCTTATTTGGTGCAAGTTGGGCAATTTACTACTGTTTTTCTCAAATAGTTGGTACGTAAGGTAATAGGTAAATAGAGCCAAGATTATATGGTTTTATCACTTTTAATCACGAAATTACGCTTTAAAATCAAACATTTTGAAAATTTATATTTTGTGATTGTATATTATTTGTGTTGATTTACATAAAACTAAGAGAAATTATATCAAAAAACCACCAAAACGCGAAATTGCCAATATTTAAAATGAAATTTAGACAATTTTAAAACCATATAATCTTGGCTCTAGTAATAAATCATCTTGATGTTTTTCAGCGTTCTGAAGGAATCATCGTTACCAAGCCAGTAATCTGGATATACCACAAAGTCTGCATGTGAATATTAGGAAATGGAGCCATACTTTCAAGATCAAAATGGTACCATTATGACAGTAGATCAAGTGCGTCAGCTATGTCCAAACTTTCAAATTAGCGATGAGTTGGGCAATGAAAATGTATACGTAATGAATCCAAATGGTATTGATTACCAACCTCACGAGCAAGTACTCTTTGATTCGAGTACGGGACAACCAATTCAATTGGGCTATCATCCTGGCAATGCCCAGTGCCAACAACCACAGTAAGTTTTAATTCAATATCACTACCTTTAAAGGTGGTAGGTCTACTATAAAGACGTTTTTTTTTACTTTTGGTCTCACTCGAAGCCTTTTTTATTCAATCTATCATTTGTTGAGACCTTGTAGGTTGGCTATTCTGCTAGAGCTGTGAGAAGGCATTGAAATCAAGTCTTCATTTACCTATAATTTTTTAATTTTTTGTTCAAACATGTCTAAAAATGATACCTATTATATTATGTTTCATGTGTTCCTGATTTTCAAAAATAAGTGTTTTATTTTGCCTGAAAATGATTTTTTTATTCTATAAATCCAGACCTTTTCTTGCTATTTTAAGGTATTTTTGTCCTTTTATAAATTATTGGGGAAATTGATATCAAATATTTGTTTCTTCAAGTTATAGTTGTCTCCTCCACTTGGATGTCCAACAATGACACAAGTGACACATTGACACATTCATACAGTAATTTAAGTTAATTTTACTATCAAGCTCCAAATTCAACTCTTAAACCAATAAATCGAATAATATGTTGACGAATATTACAAAGCATAACATTTCATTGGTCCTTTTTCCGGGATTTTATTCCCCTTTTTAAATAGTTTTAAGCTACTATTGCCTATTTTATTGGACGTTTTATAAGTCCTAAACATCCTAGCCTTAGTCATGATTTTTGTGCCACTGATGTCTGCCGACATTCAATTAATTCGAACCATTTTTCAGGATTATAGCAGTTGTTCAGCAAGATGTGACGGAAACTTGCGGACCGACGATGGAGAACATGGAGACTCAAACCGTACCAATGTCAGGCCATCAAATAATATATCATCAACAAGACCAACTCGAACGATTAGCTCAACAGCAACAGCAACAGCACCAGTTGCAACAGCAACTTCAACTGGAACAGCAACAGAGGCAACAGCTCATTCACGAGCATCAAGTACAGCAACAGATGGAGCAACAGCAACGGTTGCAACAGCAACTGCATCCCGATCAACAGCGCCTGCAACTTCAGGAACAGCAGTCGCTTCAACAGCAAATGCAACAGAAACTTCAGGAGCAAATTCAGCAACACTTCCGCGAACAGGAGCTCAGGCAACAACAGGAGCAACAGCAACATCAACAGGAACAACAGAAAATGCAACAAATCCAACAGACACAACAGAAAATGCAACAGGAACAAAAGCTTCAGGTGCAGCAGAAACTTCAGGAACAACAGAAGATTCAGCAAATGCAACAGGAACAACAGAAGATAGCTCATCTTCAACAGCAGCATTTGCAGCACGGGCAAGTGCAGTACTACACCGAGAGCAACGGGTTCGTCACGACCAATCAGGAGGCGGTTCAGATGCGATTAGAATCTCAATCATTGAACACTCTTCAAGGCAAGTGCTTCAAACATAACCATTTGAATAGCTTACAGGGGGGGGGGGGGGGGGGGTCATAATATTCTCGGACTCCAAAGGGTTTGGTATAGTAGAGACGTTAGTTTCTAGAGCACGTAGTTCAATTGTATGACCTTTTTTTTAGAAAATACCAAATTTTAGCATAATTGTGTTACTTGTATAAGTTATTGCCGAATAAAATGTTCGTCAAAGAACATTTATATGGTAAAATTTAATGTCGCGCAGTCATAAAATTCATTCAAAATCAAAGAAAAACACCTCAAATCACCTCAAACCATTTTGGAAGATATTTGAGTGTTACGGGGACTGTTGCATGATCTTCCATAGAAAAATCTTTTCCAATATGTTTGAGGTGATTTTCATTGATTTTGAAGAACTTGATGACGGTGCAACACTCAATGTGTCAATTGAAATGTTCTCGAGGTTGTCTTACTTATTTGGCAATATCTTATTACAATAATGACACAATTATGCTAAAATTTGGTACCTACCTAGGTTTCCTAAAAAAGGTCAAACAATTGAACTCGAGAAACTCACATCTCTACTATAACCCTTTGAGTCCGCGAATAAATGACCCCCCTTCGTACCTGGAGGGATCTTTCATGTCTAATCTTTGCCTCTTTTCAGAAGAAGTACGAAGCGCAACTTTTGTCCCGGCCGGTACTCAGCTACTCATTCCGGCTGCGAACGTTCTGTCGCTGCCCGGCGGAAGAAAGATCCCGTTGCGCGATTGGCGGAAGACGACGACCGTCATGACGCAACCAACCAATCAGGTGTCGACGATTCAGTCCACGGCCAATCACGTAGCTACTATTCAAATGTCGGTCCCGTCCAATCAAGTCTCCACGATCCAGTCTACGATCTCCAATCACGTGTCGACGATACACTCTCCGGCCAATCCGATGGCTTCGAATCACATCTCGGACGGAACTAGTGTCATTACGCCGTTGAGACCGGGAATTCTTCATCGGCCCGTGCAACAGAGGTGAGATTTCAACAAAACTTCCTTAGTTCACGGTGGTGTAACAGATTTCTCGTCCCCAAGCAGGATATTTAGGGCCATTAAAATATTCTATTTGGCTCTTTTGGGAAGGATCTAGCTGTTTTTTTTCTAAATAGGTAATGATACAGGAGGGTTATTTCTGTTCGTTGACATTCAACAAACTCGAGAATATGCCCCCAGGGGGCCAATTCTTGAGATTCACGTTTTGAAACATGTACGTTTTCACTGTTTAATACGTAAAAAAGTTGAAGGCTAAGCAATAGTTGTCAACTGTTTCAAGATGTGTATAACTATTGACTACAATGCAAACGTAAAACGGTTTGAAAGCGTGAATCTTGAGAATTGGCCTCCAGAAAAGTTCACAGAAAATTTAAACATTTTCTCTTAATTGTTCATTGCCGAGATTGTTGCTGCAAAGTGTTGTAAAAGACTGAGTTTGACGTCGGCTTATGTTGGTACAATTCATGAACCAATTTCCATTGGCCTTACAATTCAAATACCGTTTTAATCTTTCAAATTTGGCTTTATGTGGGTATCCTTTTTTGGGCAGGGTTTCACTTAAAGGATTTAATTTTAGAAATCGTGTCTTTAAACTATGAATTATTTTAGTTATAATTTAATTTTTTTTTTCTCAGGCCCAGCTTCTCGTATCGCAGTGCCACGCCGGCGCCGCGCCAGCCCGTGCTGATGGAGAGCACGCCGCGCCGCCCCACCTCCCTGCCGGTGGCGAAGCGAGCGCCTGTGGCGCGGCGCAGCGCCGGGCGCGGGGGCAGGCGATGCGCCATCGACGATCTCACGGAGAGGGAGCTGCAGCTGGAGGCGGAACGAACGGTGAGGCTAACCCTGTCGTTTAGATCGGCACATAATGCGTCTGTACCGGTCTGTACAAAATGACAGCTAGATGACAGCTCACTTATAACTTCTTGTATTTAAAATATAATGCCAAACTGTATTACCTGCACAACGTCCATACAAAAACAAGGTATATCTTGCCTGCATCCCCTCCATCAATAATCCATCACTTAACCCTTTAACTAGTGAGTTAATTTGTAGGTAGGTAGAGGTAAAAATTCTATATCCTTTTTGCGATTTGTTAGGAAGCATATTTTTGTATAAAGCTTTCAAATATTAATCAAATTTTTAAAATTTCCCAAAAAAAATAATAAAAAAAAATCGCATTTTTTTCTTCTATACAATGTAGAATGCCGGCACGTACGAGATACGTGCATACGCGTTAAAGGGTTAACCAGCATTCTGATGCAATTACTAACAATGAATTTACATACATACCAATTATTGGTTGGGAATGTTGAGATTTGGGAAATATTAATAAATATTAATAATAATAATAATCTATCCACTGGTTTCAATTTAATGGGTCAGGGGGTGGGTGTTCCCACCAACACTAGGGCCGCAGGACTACTGGAGACCGGCTGGCCACGCCTGGCGTCTCCTCCTCGTCTTCTTCTTCCTTTACTTCAAATTAATTTTAATTTTTTTTCTTACCCGCGTTTAGGTACCCGGTTTGTACCCGGGTACCCTAACTGACCTCTAGTAAGAACGTGTCGGTATTGTTTGTCACTAGACATCGACGACAGTCTCGCAAATCCCATATAGAGCGGAAGTCAATGCTCTAACTGTCTCATACATGGCCAACTGCGTACTGACGTAACACTGTTACCAATCCCGCCCCAAGTTATAGTCCTAGGTATTTGCCTGCGTGAGATGAGAATGATGGATGTTGCAGGCGCAGTACATCTTGAACACGCACCGACAGAGCGAGGCGGCGAAGCGCGCGCAGCACACGCCGCAGCGCTCCGTCATCCGACATCACCAGCCCGCGCCGCAGCACAGGCCGGTGGACCAGCGCCTCGTGCAGAACCAAACGTGAGGACGGACCAGTGTTGTCGGCCATCTTAACGTGGCGCGAGCACTGGATATAGAACGTTTTTATTTATTTTTGAAATTACCATTTCAAGAGACTTTTTACAACAGTTCAACTATATTGAAGTATAAAATACTCATTTATTGTCCTGTAGTTTGCAACTGCCGCCCAATAATAAGTTTTCAATTGTATGTCTTTTGAGAATGAACAAAACTTATCATGGGAGGTATAGGAAAATCTTTTCGAATTTGGTGTACCACTTTTAAAATAGCACACGTTGGTATCGTTTTCAATTTATTTCCTGAGATTATATCTGTATGTCTACCAAAAAAAAGGTTTTTTGTTTAAATCTAATAGTACAAAAAATTAGAAACTTCATTTTAGCTTAAAAGGACCCGATTTTACTTCTCTGCCATAAGATAACATTGAGTTTGGAAGATAACTCAAATTATCTCATAAACTAGACACAAGAAGTGTTTAATTTTTTCAGGGATTGTGTATGGCATGCAAGGGGGGGGGGGGGGGGGAGGGCGAAGGGGGCAATGCCCCCACCCCCCACCCGAAATCGGGATTTTATCTAAGAATATAAGAACATTTAAAATAATATGTGAAAAAAACACTGAAAAATAGACAGAAACGTTCCAAAATGGTTAGAATTCAGTTCAAATTCCCAAATTTTCCGGGGCTATGCGCCCCGGACTTGCATACTGTCCTCATGAGTTCAATAAATTTACCTATTGGACTAATTTTTGGATATTTTGTAGCAAAAAAGCAATTCCGTGTCTTCGCTCTGGTTTTTGTCACATATGTGTTGTTTCCAGCCACATGGTTCGAGCGCCCGCGCCGCCTCCTCCGCCGAGGGACGAATCCACCAACATCATGATCATCTTGCCCAACGGAACTTCCCTGACCGTCGACAATCCACACCGGCTGTCCATCCCCGAGGTGCTGAAGCAGGTGAGTCGTCCACAACGTTCTCCGGGGTTAAGGAGCGACATAAACACGCTCTTCTCGAAATCCCGCTTTTACTTCTCTGCCATAAGATAACATTGAGTTTGGAAGATAACTTAAATTATCTCATAAACTAGACACAAGAAGCGTTTAATTTTTTCAGGGATTGTGTATGGCATGTGTATCTACACTAATTTGTGGATGTAAAACATAATTTTACAAGGAAATTTGCACTCTTCATTAGCAAAAACTTTGAAATTTAGCAGTTACATAGCTCGGTAAAACATCCACGAACAAGTAGGTACATTTAAAAATGTCAATAAACATTGCAACTGATACAATTAATATAGTAGTTTTCAAAGAAATCTATCGGTGGTAAGCACTTTTGTAAATATCACTTCTTTTCTGTGCGGTCGCAAATCACAATGTTAAACTGAAAGAAATACAGTTACTCTGGAGTGATATCTTGAAAATTTGTTCTCGTTGACCACTTTTTCTTGCCATATTGTGGCACAGAACACAAAAGTTTATTCTTGTGGATTTTGAAGGATTTCTCATAAAGAGTTTTCGCTCTTCCCCCGTCGGGGTCTACTCTCAATCTGACTTTTCACCAACACTTTTCATTTATATCTAGAAAATAATCATTATGTAACACTTAAAAGTTCTCACGGTTCCAAGAGAATAGGGAAGTCTCATGAAATTTTATTCTAGTAAATTTCTATAAATAAACACAAATAATAATGACAAATACACTTATTACCTATGAAATCTTAAATTTTCATTCATAAAAATCGAGTTCAAATATCATAGGATTTTTGGCGGGAAAAACGGCCTGTAACAAGAATCAGAACTGTGATGTCATTTCCAAGTCATTAACATTGTGTTGACATGGGCATTCCCTTGTTGCCATGGCAATACTATAGCAAACTGTGATGCCATTGCCAATTTTCCTGTTTTTAAATGAGAGGAGATCTATCAAACTTCGTAAATTAATTACATGAGAACTATTTGTCCAACAACAAAAATAATACCACATCTGTGTTCAGCAACATCTCAACTTTCATAAAATAAATATTATTCTGAATTCAAATCTTCACGAGACTTCCCTATTGGGTCGGGAGTGGCGAAGGACACCATTTGCTAGGGCCTTGGACTCCTGAGCCAGCTGGCCAAGCTTGGCTCTTCCTCTTCTCCTTTCTTCCACCAGCTTCTTCCACTTCTCCCTGTCTTCCCACCACCTTCTTCATCCATGATTAATGCAATGTTCTATATTTGATCAGCCTATACAAATAGAAACTAGAATGTGAAAATGACCGTAGCATTCTGTAGCGTTAAGATTCCCAAAGCTTTTCCGCCGGGGAATTGATGGTTCACCTCACTGGCTGAAGGGGAAGAATATGGACCCTGATGTTATCAGTAGAGCCCCGTGAAAATGGGTTTGTTATTTTACCAATTTCGTTTTTAAAAACCCAAATTTCGTTTTTTAGCGGTTTTATAGAATTTAGTGGCAAATCAATAAAGTAATATTTCTGTCAAAAATTATATAGTAACCAATCCCTAGATTCAATGCTAA
Organism: Leuctra nigra; assembly: GCA_934045905.1. Taxonomy (NCBI): domain Eukaryota; kingdom Metazoa; phylum Arthropoda; class Insecta; order Plecoptera; family Leuctridae; genus Leuctra; species Leuctra nigra. Next base: position 33,048,790 of record OW203769.1, read on the forward strand.
ACATTAACCACTAAACATTACAGGCAATCTAAGTAACAAATAAGAACACAAACAAGAGTTTAGAGTAAATAAAAGTGTATTTATTTAAGTAGGAACTCTGAATGGCGTTTACATGCGACGTGTTTCATCAGTGTGTCCTTGCACTTGAGTTCTAGTCTGCAGTTGCAAAACCGGCACATCAAAAGTTTTCCGTCACTCACGTAAAACCCGTCACTCCTGAACTCTGAAGCCCTAGACGCGGCTGTAACTGTTGGTTTCAGCATTGTGTACAAAGTAAAAAACACAAGTAAAATTGTTTTGTGCACAATAATGATAATAATAATTTAATAATACAGTGGCACTACAACTAAAATGGCCGCCCGCCGCCGTATCGCTGCCTCGCTCGCGCGATGGGAACAGCTGATTCTTAGCACCTGCGCAGTTACCAAATGTATGAGGGGTTTAACCTTGAAATGTCACCAACAAGCGCGCTTGCTTTCTCCGCGGAATGTGGATATTTCCATGAATTATGCGTAAAATAGGAAGTTTTAGGTTGAGTTTCAACATTTTTTGTAAACATTTCTGAAAACTGAACAACATTTGTGGGATTTCGCGATGTATTACAAAAATATAGTCGATTTCGGTGTTATTTCGCAATAATGGCATATTTCGTTTTATTTCGCGATTCAAATCTTGCAGAATTGGGTTTAGAATGACGTAATTCGTGCTCATATTCCAAGAAAATACAAGATATAAAGATATCGCGTTATCGCGATGTGCGAAATATACGGAGCTCTAGTTATCAGTTATTTTATTCCTTTTTAACAATAGGTAGTAGGTACATTGTTGTTTCCACATGCAAATGTTATATATTGACCTATAAAATCTATTATAATAAAATAATAGATTTTTTTAAGGTAGGTACTACTATAAGGAATTCAAATTCAAATAGACCAAAACAGAAATGACTAGTGTCATCTATATCCGGTTTGGAACTACTTACCATTCCGTGTGTTCCGGTGGTGACAAATAATATCAATTTAGTTTCAATTCACACTTTTAAATAAATGGAATTCAAAGTTCCCTATCTATAATTAAATAGTAGTATTCTTGATATCAATGCATTATATAAAATATTATTTGTTTAAATAATTTTATAACAGCCAAAGACAAATTTTAAAAAACAAAAAAGCAACAATCAAAAATTAAAAAGCAGCCTTCTTATTGCATTATAATTTTCGTATGCAGAAGGCAGTGATTTAGAGATGTCACACGGATCAAGGTGTAAAACTGTCAACTTCACGCATGCGCAGGAATTTCTGTTTTGGTCTATTAACTTGTATTCGAGAAAATAAGGAACACGACTGACCTCTTGTGGATTCTTTGGTACTATCCATAATGGAGGATATAAAGGGTTTATTTATGTAAATAAATGATATAAAATTTGCTTTAGTTGTTTGTTATACCCCGTTCTCACTACAGTCTCAACCGCGGTTGACTTCAACTGCAGTTCAAATAAAAATGGCGTTGATCTGTGTTGATCTACCAAATCTGACACATGCGTTCACACACAGAATCAAGCTCAACTGCAATTGAACCCTGTAATCTACGCAACCCGCCTGACAACCAGCTGTTTTTGAACAATAAACAACATGGCGCTCACCGAAAGTGAAAGTATTTATTTATTTGCTTTGAAGCAAATTATCAACGCCAATATAATCAACAAATTACTAAGTAAACACAGGAGTAAACTTACAATACCTACGGGAATGTCGGCAATGACGAAAATGTCAGGTAGGACTAGGTTAGCTGTCAAATGTCCAAAGATTTTATAGTGGTGCGCGCATATTTCCTGTGAACTGCTTTGGCTAACTGCAGTTCAGATCTCAACTGAGTTGTAGAAACACGATCGAGTTTTCGATCGCGGTTGAACTCGATTGTGTTGCGTTCACACTGATGTTCAACTGCGATTGAGATTCTCAACTGCGGTTGAAACTTGTAGTGGGAACGGGGTATTACAGTTTTATTTGATAATTTCCAATTGATATTTTTGTCCTACTTTTTGTAAAAAATTTCCTACTTTTTCCCACATTTAGTCCTACTTTTCCTACTTTTCAATTTGCATTAAATTGGCTGGGAGGCCTGCCTTACACTTTAGACCAAAGAGTTTCCTTGTTGTCTTCCTCTGCATCATCCGATGAACGTTTGTCCGCAGATCGGCATCTCCACCGACAACTTCCAGGTGATGGACTCGCACGAACACCTCATGGCCCAGACGCAGCACGCGCCGGAGGAGTACGTCCCGCCGCAGCCAATCCCGGAGGAGCAATGTCCGCCCAGCGAGGAGAGCCAGCCGATCCCGGAGGAGCCTCCGTCTGCGCGCGAGAACGGGAAGGAGGAGAAGGGGCAGGTGTGTGTTGTCTCTCTCTCTCTATCCTCCTCGGTCCTGTCTTCTCTCTCCCGACTCATCCCTCTCCTCTCTCCTAGTTGTTTGGCGTCGCCTCCATCACGCTGGACTACACGTGCGTCCTGGAGCCTCGTCTGCGTGTGGTAATGTCTCCCCTAACACTCCAGTCATGTTCTCCAGTCATGTTCAATGTGCAACTCTCACGGCAGGAAATTATTTAATCATGAGGTAAAAGTAGAGTCATCAATAATCTTGAATCAATATTCCACACCCACTTCTATAACTAGTTTCGTTTAGAATTCCAATCACAGTATGCCTGTGATTCCCTTTCTCATTGTAAATGTAGTGTATTTATTATTTATTGAAATGATTGGTATTCATTTAGTCAGTTTTCGACGATTTAGGTCCCTATAAAAGTATAATTTGACGTTTTGCAAGGTCCATATTCTCCAATCGATGAGATTTAGAGGAAAATGCTTGAAGAGCTATTTGTGTTCTTTAGATTGGTGAACAATTCTGCCAAGTTTCGTCAAAATTGGAGTTAGGTACTTGATTTTTTTTTGCAAGATGGAATTAAAAAGTGATTAAAAAGTACTTCGGTGCACGGATTTTGGCGATTTTGGATCTGTTGTGAGGGCATTTTTCTGAAAACCAAAAACCAAATGTTGCAATTTGTTCTGTGTTTGGACATGATTTGACTCCAATACTGGAGTGCCACATTAATCTAGAAATAACTCAAGAGAAACTGCAGATGATGAAAATAATGAAAATGTTGATAAAGGTTTTCTATACATGTTACCTCTGGCTTGCTTTTTCGATATTCATAACCGTTTGCCAAATATGGCAATTTATATTTTGTATTTCGCTCTAAAACCGCTCAAAACCGACCGTTGACGGGAAAACATATATGACCAGCCTTAAATTTGAATTTGAATGTCGTCTCCTATAGATATCTGAATTAATATGCTTAATTAATAGATAATTTCCTTGTGCATCATATAAACACAAGAAAAAGTAGTCAAGCTGAACTAATTTCGAAGATATATCACTTTATAAATTTGAGTTAGCCCTATCTTTAACAAGGCATGTTGAAAAAACGCGGTAATTTTCCTAGTAAATTTAAGATGTTAACTATTTGCCGCCTATAGATTTTTTCCAAAAACTAATATTATGTGCATTAGGCATTAAAGTAAATTTATTAAGATTTTTATACCTACACCTACCTGTGAGTTTTTATAAGTTAGAAACCAAAATCTAAATAATTTTGCTATACCTCCTGTGTTAAAATATCCTCATATTCTGGAGACATCAAATTGAAACCTCAATATAAGTCGAGAGTTGCAAGTTACAGGACATTTGATGAATCTTTTACATTAAAATATAGTTGAATTGTTGAAAAAATTAATAAAAATTGTCAATTTCAACAATTTTTTTTTTCGGAGATCTCAACAAGGATCCCTCCTTAAAATGTTATTTATAAGTGTACAAATAATTTATTTAAAAGTGCACAGATTTTGGTGATTTTGGATCTGTTGTAGAGGGCATTTTTCTGATGAGAATGACACCAAGAACCAAATGTTGCAATTTGTTCCGGCTAAAACTCTCATTCGACTAATAACGTAGACACCGCGTAGAGAACAGCTATCTTCACACTATTAAATTTAAGGTGAGATCAGATGGGCTTGAGACGTGAAACAGGCTCCAATGCTAAATATGGCCAGGTCTATAGAGTGGATTGGCTGCGGCTACCAGCCGTTCGCAGCGCTCTCTAAGCACCATGGTTGGTGTTAGAAAATCGAACTAATCTGAATTTTAGCGGGTGAATTCAAAATCAAATGTATAAATTAGAACTTCAACAACTTGGATAACGATCAGATGAAATTAAAAGGGTTGATATCAGTGTAAAAATGTGTTTTGTTTATTGATTGTAATAATTAACATGTAATACAAGCATTTTCACTTACTTATTATTCTCCAAACAGAAAATAACCTAAAAGATGGCATTTGACAGCTCGCGCCATTGACTATCACTCAAGAAATAAAATGACTGCGTATTTTAGTTCCGGGATCGCCACCAGCGAACTTAGCGCTGCGATCGGCTAGGGTGCAGACTGACCAAGGGTCGATTTTATAGCATTTTTTTCTGCGTATTCCACCCGTAGTCCGTATTCACGGGAGCCAATGGTAGATCATTGAAGTGTTCACACCGTAAGCTTAATAGTGTGAAGATAGCTGTTCTCTACGCGGTGACGTAGACATCCACTCAAGCCATCTTGTGTTGTTTCCAGGAGACTGTGATAACTTCTGCCGGCAAGAAGACGACCTTGACGCCGTCCCTCGAGGAGCAGAAGTAAGTGCTTGACCTTGACCCTGACCAAGACAAGAGGACGGGATCTAAACACCTTGACTGTTTCAGGCGAGTGGCCACAACTGCAGCTGAACCACCCATAGAGGCCACGCCAGTCAAGAAGGTGAGTAACTCAATTCCGCAGTTAGGATTTAACGGAATGGACCGAGTGACATTGCCTATGACATAGAACAGTAGTCATCTATTACCTAAATCACTATACTAAATAAGAAAATAAATCCCAGCACTTAAAATTTTATAAATAAGGAAGCGCTAAGTGGCAGATTTTTTTTAAACCTTCGATTGGTTCAAATTTAAAAAAAAAACTTATCTTCTGATTGGTTAATTTTGTCAATTTGAAATTTAGTTAGGTCATTTAAGACTAACATTGTCTCAAATTTTACAAAGTTTCAGCCAAATACAGTTCGTTTTTCCTATGTTTGAACTCACACCAGATGGAGCCACAGTCAGTTGTTCTGTAAGGCCGAGAAAGACTTCATTGCGCGCTCACCTTGCAATGTTGTCTTTCTCGGCCTTACAGAACAAATGACGGTGTCTCGGTCTGTAGAGAGTTCAAACATAGGAAAAACTAACTGCACCTACTCCAATTGGAAATTTTTTAAAAGAGGTCGAAAATCAAAAAGCTACGATTAATTTCAAATTTGGCATGGTTATCAAGACCAACATTATATCATATTGTACACAGTTTCATACTGGTTTGATTATCGGTCAAGTATTTTTACAGACTTGTTGCCATTTTAATAGATTAAAACGAGTTCAAAAGCGATGTTTGGAAAAGTTCCTAAGTCACAACTCATGGATCTGTTCGTCCAGAACCAGATGGTATAGTATTTGAAAGTTGCAAAGAAAATCGTGTCGTGTATCCCGATTGGCTTGGGATGTTGCATGTATCAACGCGTTACACTGAGCGTTTGCCGTTTTCCTAGTGTAGGTACACAAAAGCACAATCTTAGATCATAATGTCTCTTGTCGCAAATAAAGAAAGGCAGAAGGTTCCAAGTAAATACATTTTCTATTTTACATTGCACACTTATGGAATGATGTAATCAAGCTCTATCACTTGCCATACCCGTGAACCATACCCGTGAAACCATACATACCATACCCGTGAACCAATTGATCTCAAATTGTAATCATGATTAGATGAAAGACAAACCTAGGGTAATTACTTGACATATTTTTTAAATTAAATTTCATACGGCACCCAGCGAGACAAGAAAATATTCAATTTTCCACCAAAAATCAACTAATTATTACTAATTAACGAAGCAACAAATTGAAATGTACCAAGTGATAACCCTGAGTTTGCATTTTATCTAATCATGATTAAAATGTCAATTCATTTCGTCAACCCATTTTGTTTCCAATCGTATCCAAACAAGTGCCTGCAACACGCGGCAAAATCGCTTGCGCTTCCATCAGCCTATGTTGTGTCCTGATGACGCGACGTGGTATTGCAGGAGTACGTGCCGCAGCTGGTGCCCGGCATGCTGGCTGTGTGCGGCGCGTGCGGCTACTCCTCGGTGGACTTCAACCTCTGCCAGCGCTGCCGCCGCGCCCTGCCGGCCGACTGCAAGCGAGTCTCCAGCGCGGAGAGGCGCAAGCCGGCCCAGGTGGTCAAGGAGGAGGCCCCGCAGGAGGTGAGACGAGAATCACAACTTTGAGGGGGGATGCCCGAGTAGAGGTCTCCGATAGACATCTGAACCTTGAGAATGTAGGTTTCTGTGGAAAACTTCCATGGAGTCAGGATGATACGAAGGGATGTGCGTTGTGAAAAATATCAGACCGAACCGGGGCTCGAACCCGGGACCTCTCACTTGCCGGGTGAGAGCTCTACCAACTGAGCTACCCGGTCGGACGGACGGACATTAGACACAACGCACTGATGAGGGTTAGAGATCTCCTAGGAGAATGGAATGAAGGTAATGATTGGACATTACAAGCTATCAGACCATCGGTAACGATCTCCTCGGAGATCTCTAACCCTCATCAGTGCGTTGTGTCTAATGTCCGTCCGTCCGACCGGGTAGCTCAGTTGGTAGAGCTCTCACCCGGCAAGTGAGAGGTCCCAAGTTCGAGCCCCGGTTCGGTCGAATATTTTTCACAACACACATCCCTTCGTATCGGAACCTTGTATGATAAACTAGGAAAACGCTCAGTGCTACGCGTTGATGAGCGAGCACGGGTATGTGCAAATTCTCCAACAGGAAATGTGTACACAACGCACATAAAACATATCCATATTGAATTGAAATATGAGCCACTCAATCAACATAAAAATATTATGCTTTTCATCGAAACTTGAAAATAGCATTTAAGTACCCTGGTAACTTAGCAAATCAGATGCAATTCAATTGGCTCTGGAAAACATTCATTTCGATAGGTACCTACTTCATATCTGACAGTTATTAAAAATGTCAATAAGTTCATGCGTTCTTAACCGATTGGGATGAAATTTTTTAAAATAAGAGACAATGTTGGTCTTAATGACCATGCAAAATATGAGTTTGATCACATATCGAAGACCATTTTCATTTTTCAACGTATCAGGAGATGTTTATTTAAATTTTAACCAATGAATGGATTTCAAAAAAATTATGGTCTGCAAACTGAAAAGGTTGTCTCTACATGTGTGCACAATTTCAGCTCGATCGAAGAAAAGCTGTGACCTGTATAGCATCACCCAACAGAAAAAAACACAAAAAACAGAGGTCCGTGCCAAAAGAGCCAAAAAGAGTCGCTCGCTTCGCTCTCTCAATAATTTCATTGTGCATATAAACGCAAGAAAAAGTGGGCTAGCTGAACGAATTTCCAAGATTAATGTACACTTTATAAATTTGAGTTAGCCCTATCTTTATCATGGCAAGTTAAAAAAACACAGTAATTTTCCTAGTAAATATTAGATTTAAACTATTGAACTATCGAAATTGTTTTCTGACTCTGCCACTTTTTATTAGAATAGGGAAGTCTCCTCGAATTTTATTCCGGTAAATTTGTAAATTACAATATAAATAATAGGTAATCACAAACACTCTGATCACTTGAAGAATGGAAAAGTTTAATTCATAAAAATCAATTTCAAATGTCACGGGACATTTTGGCGGGAAAAAAGGCATGTAATGAGAATCAGGAAAGTGATGTAATTTCTAGGTCCACAACAATGTGTCCCTATGGTCATATGCTTTGTTGCCGTGGCAACATATGAATTATGATGTCAATGTCAATTTTCCTGTTTTAAAGTTAGGTAGAAGAAATCTATCAAACTTTGTAAATCAATTACGAGACAACTATTACACCCACAAGAAAAGTATTAGCATATCTGTGTTCAGCAACGTCTCAACTAACATAATAATACAATTATTTTGAAATCTAATTTAGAGGAGAATTCCCTATTGAATTTGGTACATAGTTACATTGTATAGATACACATAGTTTTATTTGAGAGCTCTAATTGGCTTTAATTAAGGTGGCTCATCCAATCGGACATGGTCTCAGATTTTCATAATTTTTTGTCTACTTATTGATAATCATGCCACACACAATCCTTGAAAAAATTAAACACTTCTCGTGTCTGGTTTTTGAGATAAATTGAGTTTTCTTCCCCATGTTATCTTATGGCAGACAGGTAAAATAGTGTCACATTTAGGCTAATAATGAAGATCTAATTTTTATGTTGTCCCAACTTTGATCAAAAAACTTTTTTTCTGGTAGATATATGGATATCCTATTAGGGAAAAAATTGAAAACAATACCAACGTGTGCTATTTTAGAAGTTATAAGCCAAAAACGCAATGATTTTCCTATAACTTCCTGTGTTAAAGTTTTGTTCATTCTCGGGAGACAATAATTTTAAACCTCGCTGTAAGACAGGAGTTGCAATTTAAGGGGGGATGCCCAAGTAGAGGTCTCCGATAGATATTTGAATTAATATGCTTATTTAATAGATAATTTCCTTGTGCACCAAATAAACGCAAGAAAAAGTGGGGTAGCCGAACTAATTTCCAAGATATATCACTTTATAAATTTGAGTTAGCCCTATCTTTAACATGGTAAGTCGAAAAAACACGGTAATTTTCCTAGTAAATATTAGATTTAAACTATTTTCCACCGATAGATTTTTTCCAAAAACTAATATTATGTGTATTAGACATAGAGGTATTTATTAAGATTTTTATATATATACACCTATTCGTACATTTTTAAAAGTTAGACGCCAAATTCTAAATAATTTTCCTATACCTCCTGTGTTAAAATTTCTTAATCTTCCGTAGACATCATATTGAAAACTCAATATAATTGGAGAGTTGCAAGTTACAAGACATTTGATGAAACTTTTACATAAAAATATAGTTGAAATGTTGAAAAAATTAATAAAAGTCGTACCTACATTTCAACAAAAAATATTTTCGGAAAATCTACTTGGGCATCCCTCCTTAAATGACATTTTATGATTTGTTTATAGGTACTTAAATAGATTTCAAATGTTGGAAAAAGTAATTCATGATGGTAGTTTCAAAAAATAAATATTTTGGAATGTTCGATCGGTTGAACCACGTTAACATAATAGGGTGATTTGTCTCACCCGTAACACCGTGGACTGGCACTTTAACTGTTTCGCCTGTGAGGCAACCAAACACGAGTTCATATTCTCTCTGGGATGAGCCTGATTGACAGGTTGAATGAAATAAGTGGCCAGCCTGTGGATTGACGAGTTGAGCTCGCCAGATAAACAATCCCATCTTACACTAAGGCTGCGTTTCACCAAGATTCCAAACCCGGGTTAGAGGCGGTAAACCTGGTTTAGGAGCCTCTAAACCAGGTTTACCGCCTCTAACCCGGGTTTGGAATCTTGGTGAAATGCAGCCTAATAGTACCAAGTTTTGGTCACAGATAGCGTATGCATATTGATTCTTAGGCCTTGTGGAACCTTTATCAACACATTTTGTCTTATTTTATATTGAGTTGGTAGTGATATTTGCTCTGAAACTCATCTCACACTGTATCGAAACAGAAGAAAAATGGCGACATGAAATATTGTTGTCTATAAGTTGTCATAAATCAATTACTAGTGGAGTGTGCTGATGACTTTAATGAGAGTAATTATTCGGAAAGTGATAGTGATAATAAATCAAGTGAACAGTGGTTGGTTGGATCAGAAATTGACAGAAAAAACATTTATTGTTTGGTTGCTTTGACAACACACGCAATTTTTTGGTTGCTATGTGTTTACCTTTTTGTTTCAAGGCCTACTAATTATAGTGGAACTCCTAAAATATCACAAGCAAATTATTAATTTGTACTAATGTTTATTCACCTTTATTAAAAAAAATCATGAAAAAGTATCACTGTTTAGGAAAGTTATTGTAATTTTTGTGATCCATTGGAACACCTTGAAATTAATTCCCATTTCTAGCCCCTTTTATTTCTTGAAAAATCAGAAGCCAATGGGTTAAATAAAAATGCTTCACACTTTCCTCAAATATGCCTCAAGCAATACCATTTGCAAATACGAAAAGATATAAACATGTGTCACGGGATTAATTTAAGAGATATCTTAAAAGGAAATCTTGAAATTTCCCATAAGATAACATGGTGAAGCTTCAAAATTAGTAATTACACTTATATCTTCTATAGAAATTGTAATATAAACTACAAAGTAAAAATATTGATTTCATTTTAAAGGCCGATTTTTTTCAATATTTTAGCCGTTTAAAAATGTGGGGTTACTGGATTAAATAAAGAGATAATCAATAATAATACCCTAATTTAGCCACTTTCTACTAGAAACTGCTTAAAATCAAATCAAGTAGGTACTTAATTCGTACTGCATGAAATTAATTAAAATAATTGTAAATTCTTTATAAAATATCGTATTTCTACAAAGTAATATTATGATATTCATCAACAATGCAAAATATAGTTGTAAAATATTTATTTCATTGATTTGTAATTTAATTTGTGAGTCACTGACTTGAATTACGTGGAATATCGATGGTACTACTTTAAGGAGGGACAATCGATATAATCACGGTCTTCTTGAAATTTCCACTAATTTTCAAAAAAATATGAATTTCTAGAAGACCGTTTCACCATGGCAACACAATTTTATCAGTAAAACTGCTCTCTTTATAAGGAAAAGAGCCGAAATAAAGCAGTAAAACCCTCATATCTCAGTAAATCATCCAGGTATGTGTACATTTAAAACTGTTAGAATTAAATTTGTACTTGATACACGATTTAGTAGTTTTTTAAAGAAATCTTAGGATGGGAAAGCAGCTTAATACACTTTTGAAAATATCAGCATTGAAAGAAAAACTGTAACTTTGAAGTGATAAAATAATAATCTTCTGGTTCCGACAATGTTGTCGGATCAGACAGTGGGAGCTCCCACTGGGTCTAGGGTCTCGGATCTCTTCCAAACCGGCTGGCCAGGCCTGACGTTTCGTCCTCCTCCTCCTCTTCTTCATCCTCATCACCTTCCTCTAACTTCTCCACCAGCGCCCTCCAGATCCTCCTGTCCTCCCACCACTTATCTGCTTCCACTTTCTGCCACCTTTGCTGCCTGTCCTCAACGTCTTCTCTGATAAGACCACTCCACTTCTCTCTTGGTCTCCCCACTCTTCTTCTTCTTCCCACCACTGTTTCTTTAAACTCCTGTCTTGGGATTCTCTTGAGATCCATTCTTGAGAAATCTAGGAAATTAGTTCGGCTTGCCAATACTTTTTCTTGGCATATTATGGTGAAGAATGCAATTTTCTATAGCAGAATTTTGACGATTTCTTAGGAAAGGGGAAATATGATGGTCCCTCCTTAAAACATTTTTCACATCTCAAATTATAGCTCATACCATACTGGCAGTGAATTTCTACATCTGATGCGAATTCCAGCTCACATCTTACAACCCCTACTTTTTCCCCTACTTTGACACCTTTTTGCACTGTCAATCTTGTCATTAGACCTCATTTAGATGGCAGATCTGACAGACCCAACATGCTAGTAACAATTTTACCCTCCCCCCCCCCCCCCCCCTCCGGGACGAAATGTCTGAATTGAACACTGGTGACACACAAAAGTTAGAACCAGTGTTGGGGAAGAAACTTCATGAGAACTTTTGAGTGTATAGGTACTTTTGTATGCACATGCAGGTAAAGTGAAGTGGTTAAAAATTCGTTATACTTATAGACAAGACTTTTGCATAACATTCACCCATTACTAATTAATAGGTACCTAATGAGGTTGCAAGAATTTATAAGAACTTTAATTCAAAAGAAAATAATTTTTGACGGTAAAACACACTATTTAGTATTTTCACACTCAAGAGTGTAAATTTTCATTCATATATAAAATTGAAAATCAGTTGACATTTTGGCAGGAAAACAGTATTTCTGACATTTTTTAACAAGTGACATCATTTGTATCAAGCAACAATGATGCTGAATGAAAATTTTACACTTTTAGTTTGAAAACAAAGTGTTTTACCAACATTTATGTTGTTAATTTGAAAAATTGTACTTATGCCTACCTTAATGCTTTAAAAACTTTTGCATATTCTCTTATAATTTAAAAATTAGCAATTTTTATGTAATTTTGTATGAATTGTCAAGTAATTTTGTATGAACTATGAATTGGCAAGTAATTAATGATAAAAAGCATAAAAATGTATAGTTCCATAAGAAATATGAATGGATTATCGTGTCCTCATATTTCAACGGCGTACCTGGTATATTGTAGGTAAATGTTCTATGTTTGTTTGTTGCAGATGGTGCTCGTGCCCCTCTCGACCCCCGGCAAGACTCTGCCCCCTGTGTTCGTGGAGGTGGCGTCCCCCCGCGTCCGCAAGACCCCCCGCCCCCCCACGCGCCGCTTGAAGACCAAACAGCCCGAGGAGCCGGGTACGTGTAACAATATCAGTCCCAGCTTCCGATTGGAGGCCCACAAGCGACTGCGCATCTGACCTCATTCCAATGTTGTACATAATTACATTGCCGGCTGTTGAAAGTTACCAGCATTGTGTAATAATGTGAATCTATGTTTGGGCTGTGAGATACTCGAAACCTGTGAAATTGCACTTATTTCAGTTCCTTTAGATTGCACTTGTATGTTAGCACTTGTACTCTGTTATATTATTTACACTTTATCAGTTCAATTAAAATTATATTCAATTTACTTCAATTTTCTTTTAATTTCCTTTGCTTCCTAGTTAATTAATCATTTAGATTGATTTCTTTAATCATTTGCTGCATGTTCATAAAGATTTTTTCCCACAGCCTTCTAAATTGCAATTTCCCGCCATTTCTGTTTAAAGTTTGAATCCACAGCCTTCTCTATTAATTTCCCGCCATTTGCATTTGAATGATAAACTAATGTTTTTGTGTCTGCTTGTGTGTGTATCGGACGTTGCAATGACCGTGCGGTTTGCCTGCAGTTCTGCTGACCCTGTCTTCGGACGACGAAGCGGCGGAAGCAGACGCCGCACCCGAGCCGCTTCTGTTCAGCAGCCCGGGCATGATGGCCGCCAGTATGTCGACAGTCAGTCATTCCTTGGGCAAAAAGGAGCCGCCCATCCCGGCAGCGGAATCGTCCTGCGAGAAGTGCGGTGGTGAGTCACATAAATACATCGCTGTAAATTACAGATTTAGACTTTAAACTTGGTTTTTAGTTGATATTTGCAGTCGGCGACACAGGTGCCAAAATCCACAGGTGAATGTTATTTATATTATCATTAATTTTATAAAGTATCTTTGTTTCATTGACTGGAGTTAATTATATTATTTTATAACGTATTTCAAGATAATAATATTTGAAAAATTTCCAATTTTCAAATTTTCCCGCTCATTTCCCACAATGCTTGCCAGACTGCCGTGTTGCCCCACTCTGCGCGCGCATGTGTCTGTAGGGTTGCCATCCAATATGGAGTCTGGAACCACTCATTATGTAGATGAAACTGAGTTTTTTAAGAAAGTAAGCAGTGCCCGTACCGAAGAATTGCTTCGATTATTACAGGACGAAAATATCGCGAGTGAAAGTGTAGTAAATGAAGGTAATTGTGATCAGGATTTGCTTTGCGCGTGAGGAACGGTTTTACTCTGTGCTTACTCAGGCCGGTTTACCTATTTTCATCATTCATGACACCTAATTTCTTATTAGATTATTGATTAGGAATTCATAACTTGCATGCTGCACATTTTGATGTAATATTGATTGAAACTTTGTTGAATTCTTCTTGATTAGCCACATTAAATAACAAGTATACCTACTTGGCTGTAAAACCAAGTTGTCATCATGTTCATTGTGCTCATGAAATATGCACAGTGTCAATGTATTTTTTGGTTGTACTTGTACTATGCTTTTAGCAACAGGTTCTTCCCAATACCTTCAACAAATTAAAGATCAAATGAGGTAACATACGAGGCTAGATTATATACCTACATACTTTTGCTGTTTTGTAGTAATGAAGCCTGAGAAGGATATGATAAAATCAATAGGACCTTCTAGTTCCTATAAATCATCATCAACAAGCTGATCGCCAGGCCCAAAGATGAACGAGAGCTTTTTAAGAAAGTAGCCAATGCCAATACCGAAGAAATGCTTAAATTATTACAGGATTATTAGGACACGAGTGAAAGTGAAGTAAATGAAGGTAATGTAATAGTAATCAGGATTTGCTCTGCGCGGGAGGAACGGTTTTACTCAGTGCCCACTCAGGCCGGTTTACCTATTTTCATAATTATTAACAGGAAATGTTATTATTATTATAATAATAATTTATTATTAATAATAATCATCTATCCGCTGGTTCCAGTTTTATGGGTCAGGGGGTGGGTGTTCCCACCAACACTAGGGCCGCAGGACTACTCGAGACCGGCTGGCCACGCCTGGCATCTCCTCCTCGTCTTCTTCTTCTTCTTCCTCCACTTCTAATTGTTCCACAAATTGCCTCCACCCTGTTCTGTCCTCCCACTGTCTCTCAGCCTCCAACTCACTCCAACTTCCTCCTCTCTCCAACACATCCTCCTTATGCATGACCTTATTCATCATTCATGACACAAAATTTCTTATTAGATTATTGTTTAGGATTTCATTAGTTACATGCTGCACATTTTGATGAAATATTGATTGAAACTTTGTTGAATTCTTCTTGATTACGTGGCTAGATTATATAGACACATACTTTTGCTGTTTTGTAGGAATGAAGCAAGCTGCAGGTAATCTTAATGGAAATATGATAAAATCAATAGTACCTTCTACTTTCTATAAATCATCATCACAGAGTGTGAAACCGTTAAACAAAGGCCCGCCCATTCAAGTAAAGAACAATCCGATCGCACGGTCCAAAGCTCCGAGTTTACTTGAAGGTAAGTGCGACAAGTCAAGTCAAATTGACACGGAACGTTGCAATGGTCGAGTAAATGCTCTGAATTATATCGTTGACAGGGATAGATTTACCAAAAGATTTCCATGTAAACAAGTGCAAAAGAAAGCAATACGCCAGCCCTAGAGTAGCGCCTTCTAAACCAGAGGAACAAAGTCGTCCTGTGAAAACTGACAAAGGTAAGTGCGACCAGTCAAGTCAAATTGACACGGAACGTTGCAATGGTCGAGTAAATGCTCTGAATTATATCGTTGACAGGGATAGATTTACCGAAAGCTTTCCATGTAAACAAGTGCAAAAGAAAGCAATACGCCAGCCCTAGAGTAGCGCCTTCTAAACCAGAGAAACAAAGTCGTCCTGTGAAAACTGACGACGGTAAGTGCAAACCCAAAGCAAAACATCACCCCACTAATTTTCTCAGTAGGCTAACCTCTACCAAAGATTAATAAATCCTCTACTACCTGGGCATTCTTCTGGTAAAATTTGCTGTATAGTAAGGTATGTACACTTTCAACTAAAATTGATCGTTCAATAAATTCTGATTGACTAAATGTTAGATCGCACCATCCGAAGTGAGTCCAAGCAATCTCCTTGTCTCACTCTAGTAGATGACCTCAAATTTTAATGATAATAACAAGCATTGATTTGTATGGGTCATGACCAGCAGTCATTCAAATTTGGTCACCAATGAATTTTTGTTGTGCCGAGTGTACATACCATAGATTTCTGTTTTGTTCGAAACATGTTAATAGTGTCTGCCACTACCTGTGGCTCGTACCAAGTTAAGTTAAATCCGCTTTGACACAGGGACTGAATGTTTTGAGTTGTGCTAATCTACCAGGAGTGTATGACTTGTAACATGTGGCTTATCCAATAGGATTGGTGGATGTTCTTTTGTCCACCCAACCTTACTGACAATGATATCCCTGCACCCTGATAACCTACAGGATCTGGGTTCGATTCCTATTCAAGTGTGCAATTTAGTTCACATCACGTTTGGATTTTTTTTTTTTAATTTTAGGCCATTGATTTTTTTGAACTTTTTGAGTTTTTGGTTTTGAATGTACCTACTACCTAGCTACATTTGGAAGGTAGTACCTACAGTTCGCACAGTTCGCAAGTTCGCAAAATTAATTTGCACTACCTTAGGTACCTAACTTTATTTTTGTATTGATCATGTTCATAAAATCCTCTGCTTACAAGTATTTCCAGTAGGCCACTAGATAGGTAGGTACATAAAAAAAATGTGAATGGCAGTGAAAGTAGGTGTGAAAACGCTTTAAATGCATGGAATCCATCTAAAGGCCAACCAAATTTTTCCGAAACAATGTGCCCCAGACCCAAGTAAAGTAATTGGGTCCCCTCCTCTCACTTATTTCTTCTCGCACTCATGTTTTTTATTTACTATCAGAATACCTAATTATTTTTTGTGAAACTCAATGTCAACTTGACCACTATAGATGAGTTAGTCAATACCACCACCTACTAGATCTTTCCCCCTCCCCTCCCTTCCCTGTTCACTGCCTGGAAACTCAGGGGTATCTAACGAAATTTAAATATGGCGCTCTTCTCTCTCTTCTTTACCGACATGTCTGTACCAGAGCGCTGTCAGTGGCGAGGTGGCAGAGAAAGGAACTAAAGGAACTATTTGAATTGAACAATAGAATGAACCCAAACCCAAAGCAAAACATCACCCCACTAATTTTCTCAGTAGGCTAACCTCTACCAAAGATTAATAAATCCTCTACTACCTGGGCATTCTTCTGGTAAAATTTGCTGTATAGTAAGGTATGTACACTTTCAACTAAAATTGATCGTTCAATAAATTCTGATTGACTAAATGTTAGATCGCACCATCCGAAGTGAGTCCAAGCAATCTCCTTGTCTCACTCTAGTAGATGACCTCAAATTTTAATGATAATAACAAGCATTGATTTGTATGGGTCATGACCAGCAGTCATTCAAATTTGGTCACCAATGAATTTTTGTTGTGCCGAGTGTACATACCATAGATTTCTGTTTTGTTCGAAACATGTTAATAGTGTCTGCCACTACCTGTGGCTCGTACCAAGTTAAGTTAAATCCGCTTTGACACAGGGACTGAATGTTTTGAGTTGTGCTAATCTACCAGGAGTGTATGACTTGTAACATGTGGCTTATCCAATAGGATTGGTGGATGTTCTTTTGTCCACCCAACCTTACTGACAATGATATCCCTGCACCCTGATAACCTACAGGATCTGGGTTCGATTCCTATTCAAGTGTGCAATTTAGTTCACATCACGTTTGGATTTTTTTTTTTTAATTTTAGGCCATTGATTTTTTTGAACTTTTTGAGTTTTTGGTTTTGAATGTACCTACTACCTAGCTACATTTGGAAGGTAGTACCTACAGTTCGCACAGTTCGCAAGTTCGCAAAATTAATTTGCACTACCTTAGGTACCTAACTTTATTTTTGTATTGATCATGTTCATAAAATCCTCTGCTTACAAGTATTTCCAGTAGGCCACTAGATAGGTAGGTACATAAAAAAAATGTGAATGGCAGTGAAAGTAGGTGTGAAAACGCTTTAAATGCATGGAATCCATCTAAAGGCCAACCAAATTTTTCCGAAACAATGTGCCCCAGACCCAAGTAAAGTAATTGGGTCCCCTCCTCTCACTTATTTCTTCTCGCACTCATGTTTTTTATTTACTATCAGAATACCTAATTATTTTTTGTGAAACTCAATGTCAACTTGACCACTATAGATGAGTTAGTCAATACCACCACCTACTAGATCTTTCCCCCTCCCCTCCCTTCCCTGTTCACTGCCTGGAAACTCAGGGGTATCTAACGAAATTTAAATATGGCGCTCTTCTCTCTCTTCTTTACCGACATGTCTGTACCAGAGCGCTGTCAGTGGCGAGGTGGCAGAGAAAGGAACTAAAGGAACTATTTGAATTGAACAATAGAATGTACACTATACAATGTCTTACATCTTTCCTTTTGCATTTCAGCATTGTTTTTAATCACAAATATATAATAATAATAGGTAATATGGATTATTATCGTCAGTAACTGAAAATACTTATCTTGTTCTTTATTAGAAATCGAACTATTGACATTTTGAATTTTGAAAATTCACCGCCCTTTATGAAAATAGAGCTAAGAGCAGGCTGTAATGTCGGTAAAGTAGTCTATGTGAGTACACGTGAGACATCTGTTGGCGGATTTATGAACTAAATGTTGTTTTTCAAATAGCATTGGTTCATCAGCCAGTGCTACGGCAGGGAAGGGAGGGGAGGGGAGGGGGAAGATCTAGTAGGTGGTGGTCAATACTAACTTGTGTCTGCACTTTATTTGTGTGCATTCCAAAATGTTAATTCAAAATGGAGGGGACTTATTCCCCCCCCCTCCCCCTGGACCTTCCTAAAGACATTTCCCACTGTATTTTTCTATGATCAAAGAATCGTTCCACCACGTCAAGTTTATTTGGTTGAAAAGGGGAATATGCCTGAATTAATTTATTAAAAACTAAGTTTCAAAATAACAACATATTTGTTTGTAAATCACACTATTTTCACACTAAAAAGTGTACATTTTCATTCATAAATATGAAATTGAAAATCAGCTGACATTTTGGCGGGAGAAAGGTATTCCTGACATTTCCTAAGGAGTGACGTCATTTTTATCAACCAACACAAAATGTTCTATGAATTTAAATGTCATAAATTTATGAAATGTTTGGAAGAGATCCGAGGCCCTAGACCCAGTGGGAGCTCCCACTGTCTGACCTGACAACATTGTCGGAACCAGAAGAAGATTATTATTATTTATTATTATTATTTTATTTATGAAATCAATGAAAATGTACACTTTTGAGTTTGATAATAGTAGTGTATTTACCACATTTATGTTGTTAATTTGAAAAATTTATATTCCCTATTGTGTACTTGAATGAAAAATTGTTTGCATGTATTAACGCAACACTTAATGTCTCCAGCTGGAGAACATGATGAAGAGCTGGAGAAGATCATGGACGGCTCCGACGGCGGACCGTTTGTCGTGCTGGAGTGTCGCACCGTGCGCATCGGCTCGTACAAGGTCGTGCCCGCCGACAAGGTGCTCATATCTGCCAAGGGGATCAAGATGGTCGTGCCGCATCTAGACGACGGTGAGTCTAACAGCTCGCGCATGCATTGGTTATCTACACATGTTGGCTTGATAACATTTTAATGTAGTGACCCAAAAGGGAGACAATTTGTTACATGACACAAAGACGTAGGGTGCTTGAAAATTAATGTGACTCGTCTGTACATAAAAAATTATACCTAGTATCCTACTTATAATTTTTTTTTAATGTCTTTTATCTTCTAGAATGGTAGTACTAATTGAAGTACTACAATGATGACTCCAATTGCCAAAGTACTTTCTTTACTATGAGTAGGTACTACTAATTTTTACCTTTACTACAAAAATCCACAGCGTATAGACACAACTGGATTTACAATTACTAGAGAAGGGGTATAAACCATTTAAAAAAATACATATTTATTTTTTCAAAATGTTTAAAATAGGTCAACACTTTTTTAGTTTATTAAATCCAGTTGCTGGGGATTTTTGTAGTAAAGGTAGGTTATAGTAGAAGGTAAAATGTTATAACCTCAGCTCCAATTTGAGTCTCGGGAAGGGTTTTCATTCGCCCTTGATCCATCGTTGAAATGCGCTCATCCCAAAGACGTCTTCTCTCCCCAATTCAATCAGCCGCATCTTATTTTGTCTGCGGTCGAATCTCTGGAGGATGCAAACAGTTTCTGTCTGTCTTGATGGAACATTGTGCTTGTTGCAGAGAGCTCTCGGGTGAACGTCATCCTGCCGACGTGCGAGATCCAGAAGGTGCTGATGCACTTCGGCAAGCAGATGCCGGTGATGTTCGTGTACGCCAAGCCCTGTGCGGCCATCCGCTTCTGCGCCCAGCTCAAGATGAACGTGAAGAACGGACACTTCTACTCGCCGCTGGGCAAGGGTGAGTCCGCACGGTCACTGCACCAATACCATATCATTGGGGGGCTGGCAGTTTATTAATCTTGAAAAGCACAAAACTGCTCCTTAAGGCGGCTGGGTGGTGAGATTGACCTTGAAGAGTTTTTTAATTGATTTGTATCAATATCTTTTACGAATGTAATTGTTAAACAAAATAAGGCTTTGTACGAGTACCTATTCAGAACAGTTCAATGAAAATAATTCCATAGCTTGTAATGGTTTATTAAATTTACTTTGTCCTACAGATGTTTACCCGAAAATGGTAAAATTATGGCACTTAACATCTGCTGGACAAAATAAAACTAATAGCTTATTCCAAACTATGAAATTATTTTTATTGAACTATACTGAATGCTTATACAAAGTTCTATTTTATAAACAATAACATTGGTAAAAGATATTGATAAAAATCAATTAAAAACTCGACGAGGCCACGCCCACTACTCAGCCCTCTTAAGACGTTTCTTTGTAATTTAACATGACAATATGACTTATTTGTCATTTGAGATAAGTACAGAAGAAAGTGTCTGGAAACAGAATATTTCAGGTTCAGATTCAGATTTCTTCCTGAATCCCCGGGGAGGGGGGCACTAGCTCGGCCCCGGGTGGGGGGGGGGGGAGACAATCGCCCCTCCCAGTCATCACATTAAGGGAAAATTACAAAAATGTTAAAAACCCTTATTTATGCACTTATATGCGCTATCATAGCCGTTTTATGCACACTTTTTGCAATTATTTCAAAAAAGGGTCAAAATATGCAACATTAAGTTTGCTTTATTTGCATCTTTGAGACATGAAATGCATCCATCTCAAGTCACATGACTCTAAAATGCATTTGAAATATTATGATAATGCATACCAAACTATCCTGTCTCTAGTGATTACCTAGGTATATCACTTATCCCTCCTTAATGTAATCAACACTTTCTCAAGGTCTCCGAAAGTCATGATTTGAAATCAGTGTGTTGTACTTTTCCTTGAGTGAGATCATTTTCACTGCTTGTTGAGTTGCAAGTACTTTTCTTCCGTCTCCTCTGTGAATTTGTCCTGAGTTGAGTTTTCCTCCAGCAGAAGTGAACCGCCGGATAACCATCCTGCCGATGAGAATCCCGGAGGAGACGAAGATCCTCATGAAGAACATTCTTCCCGCGGAGATCCTGACGGAGCTGTCGCATGCGGAGGCCAACGACATTCTCATCCGAGCCTCGCCCACGCATCAGGTACGTCGACATTCCCTTGTGCCGCGGGCGGGAACCCTGGGAAAACTGCAGTGTTTTATCACTAAGGCTAGGATGTTTAGAACACATCCTTTTTTCGTTTTTTGTTCAGAAACGTCTAAAATGATTTATAAATATGTTTCATGTGTTCCTGATTTCAAAAATTTGTGTTTCACTTTGCATGAAAATGCCTTTTTTTAAATTTTTTTTCTTGCTGTTTTAAGGTATTTTTATGTCATTTTATTTAAATTATTGGGGAAAATAATATGAAATGTTTGTTGCAAGTTACAACAACTGTGGTCTAGACAACAATTCGTAAAGTATCCATCCACCATTTGGATGGCCATCAACAAGTGACACTTGATACATTGACATTCATACAATAATTTATGTTAATTTTAATATATTTCTCCAAGTACAACTCCTAAACTGATAAATCGAATAACATGTTGACAAATATTACATAATATATTAACATACCATAAAATTTCATTGGTTCTTTTTCGAGATTTTTTGGTCCTTTTTTAATAGTCCTTTTTTTATAAGGTAGGTACTATTTTTCTACCTTTTTGGACGTTTCATAGGTCCGAAACATCCTAGCCCTAATTATTACCTACCTAACTCTTGGCTAACACTGCTGAAAATATGGGCAAGATCCTATCAACATCATACAAAAGGTGGTACAAATCAAGATTGAATATCAGTAGTTTGGGGCTCACGGAAATTGTAACCTGAAACAAAATAACTGGCAGTGCTCACTGAAATAGCTGTTCCTGTGAAGGTCTGGTTTTGTGTTGTTATATCCACTGATATCTTTGTGACTGCTAACGAAAGGCATTAAGGCCCGACAAACTCGAGCCCAAAGTCGCCCACCAATCAGATTCCTTATGCTGATGTCATTGTGTTCAAGCTCATTGGAAACTGGATTGAATTGGCATCATGTTCGGTGGACCTTCACACTTTCATATTGACTTCAACTTTTCCAACGGATGGTTTGAATGTTGTAGAACTGTTCCGCGACTGATGACGATTTTGTTTCACAGTCTGCGACGGCCGGAGTTCCAGGAGCAGTGAAGCAAGTTCGACCTGAAGTTCGACAGTAAGTAGCTACTCTGTTTGTGTTCAGGAGCGTTGTTCTAAATGTCCTCCTCTCGTCTCACTTGACACTGCACACTTATTTAACACGGCAGTGACAACGTATCAATTGATATGACACGACAAGGGAATTTAGAATAACCGCCCAGGGATGATTTCATGTCTCCCTGTGTTATCTAATGGGGTAAATAAAAGTATAACTTCAATGAAGAATTTGTAACTTATGGAAAGTGGAAAATATTATTTCGGAGTTGTAGGTATGTGGCATGGTTTTCAAGATGAATGTCCTATGAGAAACCATTGAATTGAATCCACCTAATAAATCAATGGACTTGAACTATCCAAAGTTCTGAATACCAAAGGTATTTTCCCTTGCCTGTTCTGTCCATGAAGTCATAAGACCTCGCATGATCCTCTCCCTCCTTTCCCTCTCCCTCCAGATGTTGGGCCGAGATTGCCAAGGTCAAGATAATGGCGGCCATCAAGAAGATCTGTCAAGTCCGGGAGAAGAGAAAGAAGAAGAAGAAGGGAGACGCATTGGTCGAGGGGGAAGGTGATGTCGAAAAGGAAGAGAAAGTCAAGAAGACTCGCAAGAAGAGAAAGGGGATGGAAGTTTGCATCAATGAAATTGAAGATGCGATGGACACAGTGGCCACAGAGCTCATCGAGGACGAGATCGATTCAGTTAAAAAAGTAAAGAAGGCTGGTAGACCGAAGAAGGTGAATGGCGCGAAGGCTGGTAGACCGAAGAAGGCGAAGGGCGCGAAGGCCGGTAGACCGAAGAAGGCGGTGCAACTGCCCCTGTGCGACGCCCGGTCGCCCTACCGAACGCGCCAGGCGGTGCTGATGGAGCGGATGAGAAGGTAGGTGTTGTGATCGCGTTGCCACGGAGACAGCGGCTGACGGCTTGTCTGTTGCAGGATCATGGTCTACCCGCCGCCGCCCGAGACCGGGGGCATCTCCATCAACACCGAGGACTACTCGTGCCTCGGCGCTATGCAGTTCCTAAACGACGTCATCATAGACTTCTACCTCAAGTCAGTCTCTCTCTCTCTCATTCACAATACAACGGTCATTCAATTACATATTCATATTACAAGAGTATATTTTTGTTTTTCTGATGCCAGTTTGTTCAGATTTTCCAAATTCTGATGAATTTTAAATAGTTTATGACATGACAACAACCAATGACCATTCCTCGAATGATCGTTTAAACCTAATTAGTAATTACTGTTTTTTTTAACAGAGTATTGAAAAACCGACCCTTAATCTCTTGTCAAATCATATGAAATTTCTTTATTCTTTGTTTCATAATTCATACCATTTAAAATTTCTGCTGAATTTTCCCAAACCCAACAAATCTTGTTTAATTACCAAATAATATTAATGAAAACCTGGCTCAATGACTCTTGGAACTATGCTTGTTGCATTACCTAATGGATGGCTATTATCAATTTATCAGTAACTTATTGATTATGTACCAAATACCATTATCTTTGCCCTCAGAGAATGGGAATGGATTAATACCTGCATAGGCTCAATTTCTTTGCTTAGCGTATGATGCACATACATTTTAACAGCTTGTAAGTTGTCAGAAATCTGCTCAGTAGTCCAGTAACTAAATCCAGTACTAGTTTAACTTTTCTACTTATTAGCAACAATTTACCAATGCGGTTAAAATATAATATTAATAATAAATATCCCAATATGGGCTGGTATCTCAATCTCTGGATTAAAGTTATTTTCTCATAATTATATCTACATATATTTCTCATATCTACTATTTTTCTGTTAGCGTGAAGAGAAATTTCAAAAACCGCTTTGACAAACCGTGAGTTTCCCTTTCACGTACCCAGGCCTCTTAGGGAGAGGTGGAGCTATTCTCTCACTGTTGTATTGAGCGTGAACGTGGATGTCCTCGCAGGTACCTGACGCTCTCGGTCCTGAGCCCCGCCGACAGGAAGCGGACCCATATCTTTAGCACCTTCTTCTACAAGCGGCTGACCACGAGGCCCAAGAAGAACAAGAAGTCCACCATCGAGGAGGACCCCAAGCTCACCGCCGCGGAGAAGAGGCACTTCCGCGTCCGCAGCTGGACCAAGAAGGTCAATCTGTTCGAAAAAGACTTCATCATCATCCCAATCAACGAGCAGTAAGTGTTCAGATGTATCATGGCATGTTTACCCCCGAGCAAAATAATTCAAAAGATTCAAAGTAGATTTATTTTTCAACTTAAGAGCAGTTACATAGTAAATTATGAAGTAGTTAAGTTGTATGTTACATTGCAGGATTAGATTAGATTAGATTCATTTTACTTTTTAGCAGTTCTGCTATTAAAATATACATAAATACATAAAACACATACAATTGAATATACATTCATTGTCAAAAGCACAATAAAATCAATGTTAAATACATAGATATAACAATAGAATACATAAATAACATTGGAACAGCAGGTAATGAAAAATGAAAATGAAATTCAGTCAAAGAAAGAAAGAATGAAATATAGGAGGCAGGCTTGTAATATTGCAAGTTATTTGTTAAAATATGTCCCAAAATCCATACACAGTTGTCGATAACAGCTTATTTTCTTTAATGAATTTGCAACATCCCTTTCTGAATTCATGTGGTGACTCACTATTTCTAATGGTAATAGGGATGCGGTTATACAATCTAATACCTTTATGAAAATTTTATTGTCTATAAATGTAGAATGCAGGCCTTCGGTTGTTGAAGTAGTAAGATTATGAAGAAGATTATGTACAATAATAAATCCGATTAAACCTAATTGTAACTAGTCATATAGGTAGTTAATGTTTGAAACCTAATCTACTGTACATAGTCTAATATTTCTTGCATCTGCTTCTGATCTGGAAAACTTTTGAGTTTAAAGTTTTCAAGAAGGTTGTAAGAAGAAAAAAGTAAGAAAAATCGGGTATTTTCAATCTTGTGTACAATCTTGAAACCTAAAGCCCCATTTACACGGTGCAATTTCTTGAACAACTTCTGTGCCACAGAGGTTCTGCTCGTGCGCAGTATCACTTTTGAGATGATAAAGGGAATCTGCACATGTGCAGAACTTCTGTGACACAGAAGTTGTTCAAGAAATTGCACCGTGTAAATGGGGCTTTAGGCAGGCTGATATTCTCATATGGCTCATAGAAACTGCATACCAAGTGTTTAAAAAAATACTTCAAAAAACTGGGGTGAGTCTTAAATTGGAGTAAATACTCTAGCTGCTATTGTTGTCCAGCTCAGTCGAACTGAAGTTGTGCTTTGAGAGCCGAGGTCTAGACGCTCTGGACGTTGTGTTGCAGCTCGCACTGGTTCCTAGCCATCATCTGCTACCCGGGTCTGACCGGGCCGGTGCGGATGTCGGACGAGTCCCCCGTGGCCGTGGAGAGCGCCCCGGCAGCGCGGCGCGTGTCCGAGCGCCCCACGCGGCCCCCGGTCAAGCTGGAGCCCGGGGAGATACGACCCATCCCGCTCGACATGACAGCCGAGGGCTCGGACAGAGACGAGGCCGACGAGGAAGAGGAGGACCTCGAGCAGAGCGACGACGAGGTCAGCTGACCGTTATTACGTTGTCCAGATAAAGATAAAGATAAAGATATTTCCCAAAAAATTATCTTTATGAGGATAATAGATAAATATTTAAAAAATTATCAGATATATTATCTAGATAAATTAGTTAAGATAAAGATAAAAAAATAAATGTTGAGCAAGGCTGAAAAAATATATTCTGTTTTAGAAAGGAAACCAATTGTTCACTGGGAATTATAATTATATTCAAGCATATTTTAAAGGTTCAATGAATAAATGCGGGTAGATTCACAAAATACTTATTCTCAAGTTATTCTCGTTAGTTCAGAATACAAAAAAAATCAATGCTTTTTCCGATTTTCGTTATCTAGGTAAATCTTAGATAAAAGATGAACATTTTATTTATCTAGATCTAAGATAAAGATAACAAAATATCTAATTGTCTAGACAAGTCACAACACTGCTTACCAAAAGACCTTTGCACAAGGAAGATCAACATGAAAGTCGATTTCTTAATTCATGTGACATTTTATCACATAATGAGGTGTTTTAAAGTCTTCTCTGAAAATGTCTGTTTTGTTGCTTTTTGAATCAAAGTGGACTTTGGCAACTTCCAATCTGGTAAATGTTGCCACTGTTGCAAATTTCAGTTTTGGCAAATCTTTTCAGTTTGCAGCTAGAATTTAAAATGTATTACTCAAAGAATGGAGCCTTTCTATGTAGATTCTTCCTCCCCAATCTCATTGTATTTGCCCGACAAGAGAAAGCGTGATTGTTGAAATGTCTGTTTCCAGGAGGCCGCGGCGCCTGGGGAACCTGTTGAGGCGCCAGTAGAGGCGCAGGCACCTGTCGCGCCGCCCGACAGCCCCACCACGCCCACGCCCAAGGTCAAGACGAGAAGCCGCACGGTACAGGAGCCAATTAAACAGTGAGTTCTCAACCTTTTATACGGATTCTATGCCCCTTGTATGTGGGCAACAAATCGGACAGCTGCCATCCAATCCTCGTGTATAGAGTCAACGAAAGAGAAGTAATACAAGATAATAATAATTAGGAACATGTATCCAACTATCCATACACATTTTCCAGTTAAATACTCATCTGAGAAAAGTTACCTAGGTACCTACCTAGGGTAAATGTATCAGTAATTGACACTTCGTCACTTAATTAATATTTTTAGTTTTTACTAATTATTAAAGAGTCAAAAACTAATATTGAATAATATTTGTAGTCAGATGAAGGTAGTAGCTTTAACTGTCAATAGTCATACCTATTCATCATTAATATCTGGTAGAAGGCAGTAGAAATTTTGTTTCAAGTCTGCCTGGGATTTGTGTCATTTACTTGCCTCGTCTTAACAAGAGGCTAGTTTGCAATAGACTCAATTGAAACCTATGTTCTGTCTTATTATCTATACCAATTTCAAAACAAAAGTGATGATCATTGTACAGAAGGCATTGAAGTTTCAACATAGAGTATCATTTGTGTTATTTCCAATGGTTTTGGTATAATTTGGGTGTGTCACTGGAACACTGGAACACCGACTGCTTACGAGTAGATTCCTAGATGTATTCTTATTACATACTTAGTTCAAGTTTGAAGTTGATCTAACAATAAATCACACATTTATGACATTATTTGTTCTTGTTTGATTCTTAAGAGGGCTTGGTAGTGAGCGTGGCCTTGACGAGTTTTTTAATCGATTTTTATCAATATCTTTTTCCAGTGTACCTAATTGTTAACAAAATAGGGCTATGGACGTGAATTCAGAACAGTTCAATGAAAATAATTTCATAGTTTGGAATAAGCTATTAGTTTTATTGTGTCCAACAGGTGTTTAGAACCCGAAAATTACTAAATTTTCGGGTTCTAAACACTTGCTGATTACTGAAATTACAAAATTTTCTGGTTCTAAACACTTGCTGGACACAATAAAACTAATAACTTATTCCAAACTATGAAATTATTTTCATTGAACTATTCTGAATTCACGTCCATAGCCCTATTTTGTTAACAATTACACTGGAAAAAGATATTGATAAAAATCGATTAAAAAACTCTTCAAGGTCAAACTCACTACCCAGCCGTCTTAAGCAGCCAATTACTGGTACCTTTACCCTACTAATGCTTTTAGCCTGAAAGCCTTTGCTCTTCCATCTTAATGTGACATCACGTGCAAGACATAATTGGTACTTAGTATAAATGTGTTAAATGTGTGACATTCTACATTTAGACGCATGAAAATGAGATTGTTCAGCTTTCCCTGCAACAGTTCATAGAATGCCTTTGTATTGGACCTTGATATTGGACGTTGAGGAAAGAGTTGTGCTCTGTTTTGTTCAGGCCCTGCATCTTGATATTCGACTCGCTGGCCGGCGCGATGCGCCATCGCATCGTGGCCACCTTGCGCGACTACCTGCGCATCGAGTACAAGGCCAAGATGAAGATTGACAGGGAGTTCAACAAGGACACAATCAAAGGGGCGTCCCCCAAGGTCCCCCAGCAGAATAACTTCTACGACTGCGGCCTCTATGTGTTGCAATACGTCGAGAGCTTTTTCCAGGTGAGTTAAATCCAACAGCAGGCAGAGAATAAACATTTTCAATGACAGGCTTCACAGCTAATGTGGCAAAAGTACATAAACACATAAAGTACATGGACATTATTAATTGTCAGAAATAAGAAGTTTTCTTAGCAGGGATTTTACTTCATTAACTAATGGCGTTTTCGATTGTCACACTGGGGCTGCACTGAAATGACGTCACCATACAAAACCCAATGCACATTTCAAACCGAGTGCAAACCCAGTGCGGCCAGTCGAAAACGCCATAAATCAAATTCATTTTGCCCATCTTTGCCCTGCCCAGTGGCATAATCAACCTTTTGTACACTTGTTAGTACTAAAAAGCAACTTCGCTGACATATTATGTTCGTCAAAACGATGCAAAAGTGGTGATCAAATCAACTATCAAATTAATTAAACCACACTAAAGTTATATGAATGCATAATTTGATGTACGAAATAAAAACGTTTATTTAAACGTTTTCCTAACTCACTGCTCCAAGTGAACGTGACATAGAATTATCAATGTCACATCGCAGCCCTGAGTCATCTCTTGTTTCATCATTTGTATTCTTGTGAAGAATGAAGGCCCCTCCGCAATGTTTTACATTTTCCAGTGGTTAGTTTGTGAAATAATAAGCAGTGAGACTATCAATAATCTTCAAGGGAAAAGGTTTTGCTGAAGAAAACAATTGCCTCACCAACCCACCATGTCCATTTACATGCCGGTTCGGGACGCATAGCTCCTGAAAAATTTTGAATTTCCGGACTTTATCTAGTGCATTCCTTCTCGAATTTTAGTCAATTTTAAGACAACTTTAAATGAAGCGAATGGAAATGAATTAAACATATTTTTTTATTGAAGTGGGCTCTTATTAAAGTGGCACTTTCGTAGGCCCTCGGCACTCTGCCTATAGGCACCGAGTGTTTACTCTCTTTTGTTTCTGAAAATGAGAGACGCGCTGGCATAAAATAGCAACTCTTGACATGATCCTCATACCCTTAGTTGCAGCAGTTAGTAAATATTACTCATTGTATGCATTCTTACAATAATACGACACAGGATATTTTGCTGTGCAAAATGTATGAAGTGTAAACAATTCCACTGAATCTGTTAAAATTATTAGTTTGCTCCTCTCTTTTATCAATTCTGAGTTCTTTTGAGTTATCTGTTGATTCTTATCGGTTGCTAGGGCCACGGCCAATGAGAGATTATAAAATTGCTGATTCTTCGCCTCACAGTTTTGCCGATTTCTCTCGCTAGTGGCGCTGGGGGTATGAAATGAGCGCACGGTTCCTGTATTGCCATGTCTGTTGCTTCAGAGGCCCATCCGAGACTACCGGCTGCCTATGAGAGAGCTGGCGGCGTGGTTCGACGACGAGACCGTGAACCGGAAGCGCGAGGAGCTGGCCGCGCTGCTGCTGAGGCTCATGACGGAGAACAACGTCAACATCGACGCGCTGCAGCTGCCGACCCTGTCATTCCAAGTGCTGGACGACACGCCCCCCGACGAGGGTGAGTCTGCCAGGGGCTTGGAACCTACGCTCTCACGACCTCGAAGTCTACTGTCAACTGTTCAGCTTAATTATAACCCATAAAAAACACTCCGTGTAAAAATACCAGCCAAGTCTCTTCAACTATAAAAAAATAGAAGAAATCTAACGGCACAGAAAAGTAGTGAGATCAAAAAATGGGCCAAGTCAAAATTTAATTTTAAAAACCAAAATATACTTGGCGCATCGTATATATTAATAGTATAGAAGAATATGCCAAATATCCAATGTATGTACACTCCCCCAAATAATAAACGGTACTTGGTACAAAACGTATTGGCTGCTGGGCCGGTTCCTTGACAATCAATCCTTGTTATTATCAATGAAATCAGAGCTCACCTAAAAGAGTTAGATAATGCGTTAGCACTGACTTCATGGGATGATGCCATCAAACCTTACAGTCAATTCATTTTCTTTCGAGTACCGTTTATTATTTGGGGGAGTGTACCTATATAATATACCTAATGCCATTAAAAACGATGCGCCAAGTAAACCTATTACTCATTTAACACATGATTAGGCAAGGTGCCGGCAGATGACTGAACCAACAGGAGAAAGCAAAGTGAATGCACACAAATTGGCTCAATTTCTCGTGAAATAAATCTCTTCTCGAATTTCCCTCAAATTATCTCGAAGGGACTCTATTTCCCTTCTGTTCTCGTACTTCCGGGCTCAAACGCTGGGAACTAGGCAGTTTCTGCTCCTATTCTATAACGATGTCGAAAACGAAATCATTTCACTTCCACAAGGATAGCTTGGTGTGAAATGGTTTTGTTTCCTAAAGAGTTGATTCCTAATGAAACCTGTTTCCCCAGCAGCCGACGCCGTGCTCCACCCCACCGAGACCATCTTCACGCGGGAGGCCATCGTGAACGACTTCATCGAGGAGGAGCCCACGGAGTTCAGCTCGGTCACCACGGTGGAGGTGCCGTGCGGGAACCACCAAGAGGAGGAAGACGACGAGGAAGAGGACCAAAACCTGTTCAAGAAGTTCCCCAACCTGAAGCGCTTAGTTCCTAACCAGGACCTGTTGCACACGAAAGCCAAGCGGATTCGCTCCGTACGCGAAGTCAGCGAATGAACACTCGAGCGTCAGTGTCGTTTCCTACTGAACGTCGGTTCCACATTTCACTTTGATTTGTATACTCTTGTTTTGTAGACAGGCTGAACTGAGAATCTTGCAAAGTGATTTTGTTACGAAGTCTTAACTCAGGTGATAATGTTTTTTTGTTGCCATCTGTTTATTTTTTGTTTCTTGTTGGAGGTAAACTATTCAAACACATGGCATCTTTAATGAAAATCTGTGTGCTCATTGTTTTAAATTGTAAATTAATTAAGTTATTGAAGAAAAGAAATGAAGGGAGTACTTTCAACCTAACAACATTTGTACCTATAGAGATATCAATTTTCATTCTTATGTGGAATGTGTAATTAAATCGATTCTTCCACTATGTACTTGTAACACTGTGTATTATTTTCCCTTGATTCCTCGATACCAGCTGGTCATGATTATGATCATGATTGATCCAGCAGCGCAATTGTGTAAGCTTCACGTCCGAGTCAGATGAGCATCGTCTAATCTTGTCCATCGTCCATCTCCTAGATGCTGAGTGTGTAACTCACTTTAGAGACGGAGTCCTGCACCTCTAGCCAGAGTTAGATGGACTACATCTCTAAAGTGATTTACACATTCAGCATCTAGGAGATGGACGAGATTAGACGATGCTTGTCGAACTCGGAAGTGAAGCTTACACAATCGCACTGCACTTTCTTCAGTTTCTGTTAAGAATGGTTTTGCAGGTTTTGTGTCTCAATTTGCACCAACTTCAACTAGTTGGGTTGCATATTATTATAAAGTTTCCCATGGTCATAGCTTTCTTATCCAATGGCAGCTGAGCTAGTAGATAAGTTTAGTTCTTCATTACGAGTGTTTGTCTTTTATTGTAATTGGTGATTGCTTAAGAGGCAAACGGAAGCGAACGGGAATCGCACGGTTTGTCAGAGCGTTTTTTGAAATTTTGTCTTCCCACTAAATAATTTTAAAAAATCAGATAGTAACGACCCATTACAGCCTAATAGACTAAATAATGCCGCACACTGGAGTTCATTATGACCTTTGGTACGACCTCAAAGTGTTAAATACGATATTTTGAGTAAAATAATAAAAATAATCGTATTTAACACTTTGAGGTCGCACCAGAGGTCATAAAGTACTCCAGTGTGCGGCAATATTTAGGCTGTAATGGGTCGTTACTATCTGATTTTTTAAAATTATTTAGTGGGAAGACAAAATTTCAAAAAACCGCTCTGACAAACCGTGCGATTCCCGCTCGCTTCCGTTTGCCTCTTAACAAACGGAGTTTTTGTACCTCTCGCTCGAGTTCTTGACGACTATTTGACGGATAAATTTAATTTCATCCTCGAGCTAACACTATCAAGAAGTTGAAAGACGTTTCCTAACGCTCTCAAGAACTCTGTCCGGTAGCTAACTTTAGAAAGAGGTATAAAAACCGGCCCTAACCAAAAGAGATGACGCATTTGATTTAGGTAGAAAATCTAAATGTCTACATGTCTACATGTCGCCAAGCGTATGTAAGTATAGTAGTATCTTTATTTAGCTATTACATGTTTAGGTATTATACACTCAATACTATAAGGTTTTTGTCAAATAATAAATTTTTAACAATTATAACACAATTAAGAGATAATTAAGAGAAGGTTAATAAGAGATACACAATTTCACCTATTCCAAAAACCTTGGCTTAGGGCCTATCCCAAAAGCCTACATTTATATTTGCTAGTGGGTCTGAAAGCCAATTTCCTTTTTTATTACCTCAACGCACATCCTTCTAAATTTTTCTGTACACTTTTCGTTTCTTATTATCTCTGGGATGCGATTATACAATTTCAAGACTTTCGAAAATAAGGTATTGTTTCCAAATTTTGTTTTACATCTAGATACAGGTAAGTTATTTGAATGTCTAGTTTTATAGCATGGTTCGGCGAAAGTAGATGAGACGTTAGGTTTAAAGACCAATTCAGACCAGCAACATTTGGTTGATAACTTCATGATTCTGCTCGTGTACAAGAATCTAGTGATGATAATGCATATACTGCACATGTGCAGTTAAACCGAAAGGTGCTAGTATAGACCAGGCTTGCCAACTTGACAAGAATCCAATTCCGGACGATGCAGCTTTAAAATACTTGGGGTGAAAAGTTCTCAAAAATTGGTATTTTTTTTAGAAAACGCGTAAACCTACGAAAAGACGATCTCACACAATTGATTGGGGGGGGGGGGGGGGGGGGGGGGGGGGTCTGAGGGAGGGCTCTCCAGTATTTTCCAGTATTGTACAAGCATCTGCTGATGTATTTTGAGGACGCCGTCAAGAGGGTGGTGAGTTTACTAGTGGAATATGTTAAATAAGCTTCATCTTCAAGCTTGTATTTGGTTATAGTTACTTTCTAGTGTTGCACAAGCATTTGCTGATATATTTTGAGGACGCCGTCAAGAGGGTGGTGAGTTTACTAGTGGATTATGTTAATTAAGCTTCATCTTCAAGTATGTATTTGGTTATAGTTACTTTCTAGTGTGGTACAAGCATCTGCTGATGTATATTGAGGACGCCGTCAAGAGGGTGGTGAGTTTACTAGTGGAATATGTTAAATAAGGGTCATCTTCAAGCTTGTATTTGGTTATAGTTACTTTCTAGTATTGTACAAGCATCTGCTGATGTATATTGAGGACGCCGTCAAGAGGGTGGTGAGTTTACTAGTGGAATATGTTAAATAAGCGTCATCTTCAAGCTTGTATTTGGTAATAGTTACTTTCTAGTATTGTACAAGCATCTGCTGATGTACTTTGAGGACGCCGTCAAGAGGGTGGTGAGTTTACTAGTGGTTTATGTTAAATACGCTTCATCTTCTAGTATGCATTTGGTTGTAGTTACTTTCTAATATTGTACAAGCATTTGCTGATGTATTTTGAGGACGCCGTCAAGAGGGGGGTGAGTTTACTAGTGGTTTATGTTAAATACGCTTCATCTTCTAGTATGCATTTGGTTGTAGTAACTTTCTAATATTGTACAAGCATTTGCTGATGTATTTTGAGGACGCCGTCAAGAGGGTGGTGAGTTTACTAGTGGATTATGTTAATTAAGCTTCATCTTCAAGTATGTATTTTGTTATAGTTACTTTCTAGTGTGGTACAAGCATCTGCTGATGTATATTGAGGACGCCGTCAAGAGGGTGGTGAGTTTACTAGTGGAATATGTTAAATAAGCGTCATCTTCAAGCTTGTATTTGGTTATAGTTGCTTTCTAGTGTGGTACAAGCAACTGCTGATGTATATTGAGGACGCCGTCAAGAGGGTGGTGAGTTTACTAGTGGAATATGTTAAATATGCTTCATCTTCAAGTATGCATTTGGTTATAGTTACTTTCTAATATTGTACAAGCATTTGCTGATGTATTTTGAGGACGCCGTCAAGAGGGTGGTGAGTTTACTAGTGGATTATGTTAATTAAGCTTCATCTTCAAGTATGTATTTGGTTAAAGTTACTTTCTAGTGTGGTACAAGCATCTGCTGATGTATATTGAGGACGCCGTCAAAAGGGTGGTGAGTTTACTAGTGGAATATGTTAAATAAGCGTCATCTTCAAGTATGTATTTGGTTATAGTTACTTTCTAGTATTGTACAAGCAACTGCTGATGTATTTTGAGGACGCCGTCAAGAGGGTGGTGAGTTTACTAGTGGAATATGTTAAATATGCTTCATCTTCAAGTATGCATTTGGTTATAGTTACTTTCTAGTATTTTACAAGCAACTGCTGATGTATATTGAGGACGCCGTCAAGAGGGTGGTGAGTTTACTAGTAGAATATGTTAAATAAGCGTCATCTTCAAGCTTGTATTTGGTTAAAGTTACTTTCTAGTATTGTACAAACAACTGCTGATGTATATTGAGGACGCCGTCAAGAGGGTGGTGAGTTTACTAGTGGATTATGTTAAATACGCTTCATCTTCTAGTATGTATTTGGTTATAGTTACTTTCTAGTATTGTACAAGCATCTGCTGATGTATTTTGAGGACGCCGTCAAGAGGGTGGTGAGTTTACTAGTGGATTATGTTAATTAAGCTTCATCTTCAAGCTTGTATTTGGTTATAGACTTTCTAGTATTGTACAAGCATCTGCTGATGTATTTTGAGGACGCCGTCAAGAGGGTGGTGAGTTAACTAGTGGATTATGTTAAATAAGCTTCATCTTCAAGCTTGTATTTGGTTATAGTTACTTTCTAGTGTTGCACAAGCATTTGCTGATGTATTTTGAGGACGCCGTCAAGAGGGTGGTGAGTTTACTAGTGGATTATGTTAATTAAGCTTCATCTTCAAGTATGTATTTGGTTATAGTTACTTTCTAGTGTGGTACAAGCATCTGCTGATGTATATTGAGGACGCCGTCAAGAGGGTGGTGAGTTTACTAGTGGAATATGTTAAATAAGCGTCATCTTCAAGTATGAATTTGGTTATAGTTACTTTCTAGTATTGTACAAGCAACTGCTGATGTATTTTGAGGACGCCGTCAAGAGGGTGGTGAGTTTACTAGTGGAATATGTTAAATATGCTTCATCTTCAAGTATGCATTTGGTTATAGTTACTTTCTAGTGTGGTACAAGCAACTGCTGATGTATATTGAGGACGCCGTCAAGAGGGTGGTGA
The DNA here is from genome assembly GCA_934045905.1 of Leuctra nigra. Taxonomy (NCBI): domain Eukaryota; kingdom Metazoa; phylum Arthropoda; class Insecta; order Plecoptera; family Leuctridae; genus Leuctra; species Leuctra nigra. The sequence goes on from OW203769.1 coordinate 33,084,633, forward strand.
GTTTACTAGTGGAATATGTTAAATATGCTTCATCTTCAAGTATGCATTTGGTTATAGTTACTTTCTAATATTGTACAAGCATTTGCTGATGTATTTTGAGGACGCCGTCAAGAGGGTGGTGAGTTTACTAGTGGATTATGTTAATTAAGCTTCATCTTCAAGTATGTATTTGGTTAAAGTTACTTTCTAGTGTGGTACAAGCATCTGCTGATGTATATTGAGGACGCCGTCAAGAGGGTGGTGAGTTTACTAGTGGAATATGTTAAATAAGCGTCATCTTCAAGTATGTATTTGGTTATAGTTACTTTCTAGTATTGTACAAGCAACTGCTGATGTATTTTGAGGACGCCGTCAAGAGGGTGGTGAGTTTACTAGTGGAATATGTTAAATATGCTTCATCTTCAAGTATGCATTTGGTTATAGTTACTTTCTAGTATTTTACAAGCAACTGCTGATGTATATTGAGGACGCCGTTAAGAGGGTGGTGAGTTTACTAGTAGAATATGTTAAATAAGCGTCATCTTCAAGCTTGTATTTGGTTAAAGTTACTTTCTAGTATTGTACAAACAACTGCTGATGTATATTGAGGACGCCGTCAAGAGGGTGGTGAGTTTACTAGTGGATTATGTTAAATACGCTTCATCTTCTAGTATGTATTTGGTTATAGTTACTTTCTAGTATTGTACAAGCATCTGCTGATGTATTTTGAGGACGCCGTCAAGAGGGTGGTGAGTTTACTAGTGGATTATGTTAATTAAGCTTCATCTTCAAGCTTGTATTTGGTTATAGACTTTCTAGTATTGTACAAGCATCTGCTGATGTATTTTGAGGACGCCGTCAAGAGGGTGGTGAGTTAACTAGTGGATTATGTTAAATAAGCTTCATCTTCAAGCTTGTATTTGGTTATAGTTACTTTCTAGTGTTGCACAAGCATTTGCTGATGTATTTTGAGGACGCCGTCAAGAGGGTGGTGAGTTTACTAGTGGATTATGTTAATTAAGCTTCATCTTCAAGTATGTATTTGGTTATAGTTACTTTCTAGTGTGGTACAAGCATCTGCTGATGTATATTGAGGACGCCGTCAAGAGGGTGGTGAGTTTACTAGTGGAATATGTTAAATAAGCGTCATCTTCAAGTATGTATTTGGTTATAGTTACTTTCTAGTATTGTACAAGCAACTGCTGATGTATTTTGAGGACGCCGTCAAGAGGGTGGTGAGTTTACTAGTGGAATATGTTAAATATGCTTCATCTTCAAGTATGCATTTGGTTATAGTTACTTTCTAGTATTGTACAAGCAACTGCTGATGTATATTGAGGACGCCGTCAAGAGGGTGGTGAGTTTACTAGTGGAATATGTTAAATAAGCGTCATCTTCAAGCTTGTATTTGGTTAAAGTTACTTTCTAGTATTGTACAAGCATCTGCTGATGTACTTTGAGGACGCCGTCAAGAGGGTGGTGAGTTTACTAGTGGTTTATGTTAAATACGCTTCATCTTCTAGTATGCATTTGGTTGAAGTTACTTTCTAATATTGTACAAGCATTTGCTGATGTATTTTGAGGACGCCGTTAAGAGGGGGGTGAGTTTACTAGTGGTTTATGTTAAATACGCTTCATCTTCTAGTATGCATTTGGTTGTAGTTACTTTCTAATATTGTACAAGCATTTGCTGATGTATTTTGAGGACGCCGTCAAGAGGGTGGTGAGTTTACTAGTGGATTATGTTAATTAAGCTTCATCTTCAAGTATGTATTTGGTTATAGTTACTTTCTAGTGTGGTACAAGCATCTGCTGATGTATATTGAGGACGCCGTCAAGAGGGTGGTGAGTTTACTAGTGGTTTATGTTAAATACGCTTCATCTTCACGTATGCATTTGGTTGTAGTAACTTTCTAATATTGTACAAGCATTTGCTGATGTATTTTGAGGACGCCGTCAAGAGGGTGGTGAGTTTACTAGTGGATTATGTTAATTAAGCTTCATCTTCAAGTATGTATTTTGTTATAGTTACTTTCTAGTGTGGTACAAGCATCTGCTGATGTATATTGAGGACGCCGTCAAGAGGGTGGTGAGTTTACTAGTGGAATATGTTAAATAAGCGTCATCTTCAAGCTTGTATTTGGTTATAGTTACTTTCTAGTGTGGTACAAGCAACTGCTGATGTATATTGAGGACGCCGTCAAGAGGGTGGTGAGTTTACTAGTGGAATATGTTAAATATGCTTCATCTTCAAGTATGCATTTGGTTATAGTTACTTTCTAATATTGTACAAGCATTTGCTGATGTATTTTGAGGACGCCGTCAAGAGGGTGGTGAGTTTACTAGTGGATTATGTTAATTAAGCTTCATCTTCAAGTATGTATTTGGTTATAGTTACTTTCTAGTGTGGTACAAGCATCTGCTGATGTATATTGAGGACGCCGTCAAGAGGGTGGTGAGTTTACTAGTGGAATATGTTAAATAAGCGTCATCTTCAAGTATGTATTTGGTTATAGTTACTTTCTAGTATTGTACAAGCAACTGCTGATGTATTTTGAGGACGCCGTCAAGAGGGTGGTGAGTTTACTAGTGGAATATGTTAAATATGCTTCATCTTCAAGTATGCATTTGGTTATAGTTACTTTCTAGTATTTTACAAGCAACTGCTGATGTATATTGAGGACGCCGTCAAGAGGGTGGTGAGTTTACTAGTAGAATATGTTAAATAAGCGTCATCTTCAAGCTTGTATTTGGTTATAGTTACTTTCTAGTATTGTACAAACAACTGCTGATGTATATTGAGGACGCCGTCAAGAGGGTGGTGAGTTTACTAGTGGATTATGTTAAATACGCTTCATCTTCTAGTATGTATTTGGTTATAGTTACTTTCTAGTATTGTACAAGCATCTGCTGATGTATTTTGAGGACGCCGTCAAGAGGGTGGTGAGTTTACTAGTGGATTATGTTAATTAAGCTTCATCTTCAAGCTTGTATTTGGTTATAGACTTTCTAGTATTGTACAAGCATCTGCTGATGTATTTTGAGGACGCCGTCAAGAGGGTGGTGAGTTAACTAGTGGATTATGTTAAATAAGCTTCATCTTCAAGCTTGTATTTGGTTATAGTTACTTTCTAGTGTTGCACAAGCATTTGCTGATGTATTTTGAGGACGCCGTCAAGAGGGTGGTGAGTTTACTAGTGGATTATGTTAATTAAGCTTCATCTTCAAGTATGTATTTGGTTATAGTTACTTTCTAGTGTGGTACAAGCATCTGCTGATGTATATTGAGGACGCCGTCAAGAGGGTGGTGAGTTTACTAGTGGAATATGTTAAATAAGCGTCATCTTCAAGTATGTATTTGTTTATAGTTACTTTCTAGTATTGTACAAGCAACTGCTGATGTATTTTGAGGACGCCGTCAAGAGGGTGGTGAGTTTACTAGTGGAATATGTTAAATATGCTTCATCTTCAAGTATGCATTTGGTTATAGTTACTTTCTAGTATTGTACAAGCAACTGCTGATGTATATTGAGGACGCCGTCAAGAGGGTGGTGAGTTTACTAGTGGAATATGTTAAATAAGCGTCATCTTCAAGCTTGTATTTGGTTATAGTTACTTTCTAGTATTGTACAAGCATCTGCTGATGTACTTTGAGGACGCCGTCAAGAGGGTGGTGAGTTTACTAGTGGTTTATGTTAAATACGCTTCATCTTCTAGTATGCATTTGGTTGAAGTTACTTTCTAATATTGTACAAGCATTTGCTGATGTATTTTGAGGACGCCGTTAAGAGGGGGGTGAGTTTACTAGTGGTTTATGTTAAATACGCTTCATCTTCTAGTATGCATTTGGTTGTAGTTACTTTCTAATATTGTACAAGCATTTGCTGATGTATTTTGAGGACGCCGTCAAGAGGGTGGTGAGTTTACTAGTGGATTATGTTAATTAAGCTTCATCTTCAAGTATGTATTTGGTTATAGTTACTTTCTAGTGTGGTACAAGCATCTGCTGATGTATATTGAGGACGCCGTCAAGAGGGTGGTGAGTTTACTAGTGGAAAATGTTAAATAAGCGTCATCTTCAAGTATGTATTTGGTTATAGTTACTTTCTAGTATTGTACAAGCAACTGCTGATGTATTTTGAGGACGCCGTCAAGAGGGTGGTGAGTTTACTAGTGGAATATGTTAAATATGCTTCATCTTCAAGTATGCATTTGGTTATAGTTACTTTCTAGTATTGTACAAGCAACTGCTGATGTATATTGAGGACGCCGTCAAGAGGGTGGTGAGTTTACTAGTAGAATATGTTAAATAAGCGTCATCTTCAAGCTTGTATTTGGTTATAGTTACTTTCTAGTATTGTACAAGCAACTGCTGATGTATATTGAGGACGCCGTCAAGAGGGTGGTGAGTTTACTAGTGGATTATGTTAAAAATGCTTCATCTTCTAGTATGTATTTGGTTATAGTTACTTTCTAGTATTGTACAAGCATCTGCTGATGTATTTTGAGGACGCCGTCAAGAGGGTGGAGAGTTTACTAGTGGATTATGTTAAATAAGCTTCATCTTCAAGTATGTATTTGGTTGTAGTTACTTTCTAGTGTTGCACAAGCATTTGCTGATGTATTTTGAGGACGCCGTCAAGAGGGTGGTGAGTTTACTAGTGGATTATGTTAATTAAGCTTCATCTTCAAGTATGTATTTGGTTATAGTTACTTTCTTGTGTGGTACAAGCATCTGCTGATGTATATTGAGGACGCCGTCAAGAGGGTGGTGAGTTTACTAGTGGAATATGTTAAATATGCTTCATCTTCAAGTATGCATTTGGTTATAGTTACTTTCTAGTATTGTACAAGCAACTGCTGATGTATATTGAGGACGCCGTCAAGAGGGTGGTGAGTTTACTAGTAGAATATGTTAAATAAGCGTCATCTTCAAGCTTGTATTTGGTTATAGTTACTTTCTAGTATTGTACAAGCAACTGCTGATGTATATTGAGGACGCCGTCAAGAGGGTGGTGAGTTTACTAGTGGATTATGTTAAATACGCTTCATCTTCTAGTATGTATTTGGTTATAGTTACTTTCTAGTATTGTACAAGCAACTGCTGATGTATATTGAGGACGCCGTCAAGAGGGTGGTGAGTTTACTAGTGGATTATGTTAAATATGCTTCATCTTCTAGTATGTATTTGGTTATAGTTACTTTCTAGTATTGTACAAGCATCTGCTGATGTATTTTGAGGACGCCGTCAAGAGGGTGGAGAGTTTACTAGTGGATTATGTTAAATAAGCTTCATCTTCAAGTATGTATTTGGTTGTAGTTACTTTCTAGTGTTGCACAAGCATTTGCTGATGTATTTTGAGGACGCCGTCAAGAGGGTGGTGAGTTTACTAGTGGATTATGTTAATTAAGCTTCATCTTCAAGTATGTATTTGGTTATAGTTACTTTCTTGTGTGGTACAAGCATCTGCTGATGTATATTGAGGACGCCGTCAAGAGGGTGGTGAGTTTACTAGTGGAATATGTTAAATATGCTTCATCTTCAAGTGTGCATTTGGTTATAGTTACTTTCTAGTATTGTACAAGCAACTGCTGATGTATATTGAGGACGCCGTCAAGAGGGTGGTGAGTTTACTAGTAGAATATGTTAAATAAGCGTCATCTTCAAGCTTGTATTTGGTTATAGTTACTTTCTAGTATTGTACAAGCAACTGCTGATGTATATTGAGGACGCCGTCAAGAGGGTGGTGAGTTTACTAGTGGATTATGTTAAATACGCTTCATCTTCTAGTATGTATTTGGTTATAGTTACTTTCTAGTATTGTACAAGCATCTGCTGATGTATTTTGAGGACGCCGTCAAGAGGGTGGTGAGTTTACTAGTGGATTATATTAATTAAGCTTCATCTTCAAGCTTGTATTTGGTTATAGACTTTCTAGTATTGTACAAGCATCTGCTGATGTATTTTGAGGACGCCGTCAAGAGGGTGGTGAGTTTACTAGTGGATTATGTTAAATAAGCTTCATCTTCAAGCTTGTATTTGGTTATAGTTACTTTCTAGTGTTGCACAAGCATTTGCTGATGTATTTTGAGGACGCCGTCAAGAGGGTGGTGAGTTTACTAGTGAATTATGTTAAATAAGCTTCATCTTCAAGCTTGTATTTGGTTATAGTTACTTTCTAGTGTTGCACAAGCATTTGCTGATGTATTTTGAGGACGCCGTCAAGAGGGTGATGAGTTTACTAGTGGATTATGTTAATTAAGCTTCATCTTCAAGTATGTATTTGGTTATAGTTACTTTCTAGTGTGGTACAAGCATCTGCTGATGTATTTTGAGTACGCCGTCAAGAGGGTGGTGAGTTTACTAGTGATTTTGAATAATCTGAACGCAAAATAGCGGACCGCACAGGCCTGGAAAAAGTTTGAATTTCGAGAGTGCATTTGGGAGTTTTCATTCGTTCTGGACTACAATCTTCGGCGATTTGATATTGGGCAAAATGTAAACTAAGACCAGTTTGTCAATACTCTTTTCAACCAGTTGGTAAGTTTCAACGATTATTGAAGAAAGGCCTTTGGTTGTTGTGTTGCCATAGTAATTTAGTCGTAATGAATTGCTGTTTAAAAATCTGTCTAAGCACTTATGTGTCTACCAACTTTACTTACGATATCATTAATAATGTATTCACTGAACAATGAACATTGGAACTACCTATGTTGTGTAGATAAGTTTCGTTTCATATTGTCGACAATTCTGGACTTTATGGTGTGCGGATTCCAACGTTGTCCAATTCCGGAATGTCCGGAAGTTAAACCAATTTGACTTTGACTTATTAGTATTTATTGTAACAGGCTGAAATAAACAAATAGCCCAGTTTGGCTCTGATTATTTAGACTATGGTCAAAATACAGCTTAGTATTAGTGCACAACATGTACAAATCATGTTATTTTGACCCAGTGTTTGACATGTAGATTGTGTTCAACCAAAAACTTATCTGCCCTTCAACTATTACCCCCATTCAGGTCCAATGAGGTGATATCTAAATTAGGTACACTCGACAATTCATAAAACGGTATTTGAACGAAAAGGATTGGCTGCTGGTCAGGTTAATTGACAATCAATCCTTGTTATTATCAATGAAATCAGAGCTCACCTACTAGAATTAGATGACGAGTAAGTATTGACTTCATCGGATGATGCTATCACATTTTTTTCAGACAATCCATTTCTTTCACATACCGTTTTATGAATTGTCGAGTGTACGTACCCTAACTTTAGTCTAATGCCAATATTATAGAGTGCCGTTCAAATCTACATTCTATTTTCACCAAATATTGCTGTAATTAAAATCCAGACCAGATGTAATTATCTAATAAAGGAAAAAGTGACTTACATATTGCATAAGAAAACAAGACCGATTTAATTATCACAAAAAAACACTTTCGTTCTACCCGAAAAAGGCAGGTCCTGTATTATTAACCGATGAAATGATCGGCTGTTATTGATTCTACATTCACCTTGATCGTCTGGCAATTGTAGTAATTGCGGGCTGGTTTACAGAAACCAGTTTAGTCGCCCGATATTAAAATTAAACACTTCAGCTTGAAGATTATAATCACGGTGAACGCCGGCGCCTGGGAGATTACAGAATTATTCATTATGTCATTAGTTTCTTGTTAGTTTTATCGTGAGTGATTTCAGACATTGTTGATTATGATTAATGAAATTAAATTCACTTATACGCTGTGCTACATTTCTGCACTAGGACTTTTCAATAGGAATCCTGCTCGTGACGTCACAGTGGTAGAAAAATGGAGGCTGCTCTGGTAGGGGAAATGTGTCAAAGCTCTAAATAATAGCAATAAATCATATTTATCAGATGAATATTTAACTTGAACATGTGTAAAGATAAATATTGCGTATTATTATTAGCTTGTACGTACTTAAATATCTTTCTTTCACAAGTAATCACTCAAAATATGAGATTTGGATTGCCGCTGTCAGATTTGTTTTTCCCTATACTTTTGTATAGGTTACTATGGCAACCTTTTCTCACGCAGGATGCCTAGCATTAGTGTTTTATACAGCTCAGCATTTTCTACCAAAAAAATACTCAGCATAAGTTCTAATTCCTGTATTATTACATACTTGTGAGGAAGAGAAAACCCTGACCAAAGATATTATTAAAACTCAATAACATCTTTGTCCTGACCACGAACGAAGGATTAAATAAACAGTCTCCATTTCTTGACGCTTATAAACATGTTAAAAAGTCCGCTTGTGGCCTTGACAGTTGTCTAGTGGTCATTCGTCATGACTGTGCCATTGTTTGTTGCCATCATGGACAAAAGTGTTGCTATGTAACAATATGTGTTAGGTACCTTCTAAGGTGTTGCAAGTACTGGGACAGCAATGTTTTCAGATTTCACAACAATATTTCTTGGTTTTGTCAACCAGACAACATATGGCTTTTCAATCATTCAGCAACGTAACACCCAGTAGCAAATATCGTCTTCCGTATAGCAATTCAGACCTATATTACACCTAAACAACTTTTATAATAGACAAAATCATAAATTATCTATGGTCCGTTTCAGACCTAGACACACTCATTGTTCTCACTTACATTGAACCTGACCCTCGTAAAAACCTAAAAGTGTCAAAACAAACCTCAGCTGTGGAATGCTTTCTGTATCAGCTCTGCCGCAGAGCCAATAGACCCCCAAATGTGTCTACATTTTGACCCACTCAAGGTCCATTTTTTTTGGAACGAATTTTTACAACCCTTAGAGCTACAAGGTTGTAAGCGACATCGAACAAGGGACGGACAATAAATGGTTGAGGTACAATGAGAGCAAATGATTTTACGATAGATTATAAACGAGAACAATGAGTGTATCTGCCCTAGGAATAAAGTATAGTTAGCTCTGAATTTCAAAAATTTTCATATGCAGTACCGTGATCCAAGTATCTATTATGGTTATGATCCATTGTTGAAAAACCATAATACTATAGATACTTGGATCACGGTACTGCATTGATGTTGTCTATTAGCTGGTTGAAAAACTGTCTCTCAAGAGTAAAACTGTTCCACATTTTAGTTTACCCAACATTATCCATATTCTCCAAGAATGGAACCCATCCATCCATAAAGTAGATTCTATGCCCATTCTCTTGTGATTCGACAAACAAAACGTTCAACATAAATAAACTATTTCGCAGTGTTTCAGAGTTAAACCTGAATCCAGAATTTCGAACATTTCATTTAAATCTGCAGTGCGAATTATTCAGTACCTAAGTTACTATTATGATATCCAGGAAGTAAACTTGTGGAATTTGGAGGTAATAGAAAAAACAACGAAAATGTATTTATTTGTAAAATAGTTTATTGGAAGCACCAATTGCTATAAAAATATATATATTCTTTGTACAAAAATAAAAGTATATAAAAATATAATTAATGTAATGAGGATGATTGACACACACTAAATCTACGCGAATTTTGATGATTCCTTCCCAACGACTAGTAAGAATTTTGAGAGGTGTTAAAATGTCATGATCTTTGAGCGAATGTGTGATGAGATGATTGATAAAGATGATAAACAAACGAGAAAACTGAGAAACATGAGGACTTGTTTGTGAGACACCGATGTTAATTCGAGAAAATAAGGAACACAACTGACCTCTGGTGGATTTTGTGGCACTAGGTAAATGGCGGCTATCAAGGGCGCATTTGCATAAATATAGATACAAATAGTTGATATAGTTGTTTGTTATGGACAAAAAAGTAAATTTATATCTAAATATCAATTTCATTGGTTTTTTGTTTTTTCACTGCTTTATGGAAACACGAAATGTAAAAACAAACAAATTAATATGTGGACCTGATAGTAGCCATCTTGCCAGAAGTGGCTCCATCACGTATCACTTATTTGTGGGAATAAGGGTGAGAATGTGGTATAGAAGATACAAATCTCACCCATAATGACTTGAAGATTGCTTGAACGAGAATCTAAGAGGTTGATTTCAAAGATGAAATCTCCCGTTTAATGTTTTTGTCTCACAAACTCCTCAGTTCCTCTAATCCTGATGACGTCAGATCACCCGACATGTACCGGCTGAGCCACCGTCTTGTGTCCGGCAGTCTTGGTGACCGTGGCGTGGAAGCCCGTCTCCCAGTCGGCCGTGTAATCCACGGTCCGTACAGAGCCGTCGGCTTCCACAAGGCTGTACTGTCCCTTGACCACGTCGCCGTCGCGCACCTCATGCTGGCCGTGGTTGTCGCCGGTGTGCGGGTCGTTCACGTGGTACTCGAAGCTGTACTTGGGGTGCTCGTCCTGGGAACAGAAGAGGGTGTCAGAGGTGCTCGTCAAGAGGGTGGAGATTCTAGCTTGTTTCTACATGAAACAGATAATGTTTTTAGGGGTGGAACAAGGTGCTCGTCAAGAGGGTGGAGATAGTAACTAATTTTCTACATAACGGAGGTTTATAAATGTTATTTAGGCGTGGAACAAGATGCTCGTCAAGAGGGTGCAGACTTTAAGTTAGCTTCTACATGAAACAGCGATTTACAAATGTTATTTGGGGTGGAACAAGGTGCTCGTCAAGAGGGTGGGGATAGTAATTAATTTTCTACATAAAACAGAAATTTACAAATGTTATTTAGGGGTGGAACAAGGTGCTCGTCAAGAGGGTGGATATAGTCACTAATTTTTTACATAACGGAGGTTTACAAATGTTATTTAGGGGTGGAACAGGGTGCTTGTCAAGAGGGTACAGACTTCCACTGACAAAATAATAGATTTCAGATTGTCTTTTGGTGTAACAAGGTGCTCGTCAAGAGGGTACAGACTTCCATGTTTACAAAACAAAAACAGAGATTTACAGATTGTATCTGTGGGGGGAGGGGGGGGGGACAAGGGGCGCGTCAAGAGGGTGGAAATAGATTTCACAATGTTTGCAACAAGGAGCTTGGTAGAGTTGATCTAAGAGGGTGGTGATTTTATAAGTACATTTGCAACGGAAAAAGTGTGTCAAGAGGAGCGGAACGATGAGCGCGTCGAGAGGGTAGGAGAACCCTCCGAACTGTAAACACCAAACTATGCGAGCTTTTCGTTTCGTCGAGGCGGTCGCAAATAACAAGTGTTTCTCCTGGGTTAAGTTACGACGGTATTTCTCACTCGGCCATGAGGTATGTGATTCACGTGATAATGCAGCGGCTGTTGGAACTTGTTTCATAAACCCCGGGACTAATTGTCCGCATTGTGCAGCTGAATCAGACGCTACGGGGAACACTTTGCTGCACTTGTAAATGTTGTGATTGAAACTCTCATCTGTCCAATAACTCGCATTATTATCTCAAGCGGTGAGACAGAAATAAATAAATACATAGACGATTCCATAAAACATCTGAGAGGCTCTGGTTTCTGAATAATTCACATGCAGTTTGGTTTCCAGATACCTATACCATAGACATGGTAGACATAGTAGACATAGACATAGTCTATGCCTATACCCTTGAGCCTATACTCATTGTTGACACACTACATAAGGTAGGTGGAAATCCAACAGCAAGTGATAGTCCAGTAATTCTAGTGAAAAAATCAGCATGACCCACCACTAATTGCAACAGAAGCGTTTTTGGTACCGTTCGATTCAGAAAAATGTCAACAAATCAAATCGTTTGGGAAATATGGACCTCGCAAAACGTCAAATTACACTCAAATCGGCGAAAACTGACTAAAATATGACTTTTCAATAGCCAATATTTCCCAAACGATGAGCTTTAGAGTAATACGCTAGGAGAGCTATTTGTGTTCATTTAGGATGGTGAACAATTCTGCCAAGTTTCGTCAAAATTGAAGTTACATGAAAAATTTTTTTTTGTAAGATAGAATTAACATGGGAAATTATCTTAAAAAGTCATTAAAACCCCTTTTCCGTACAGCGATTTTGGTCGATTTTGGATATGTTGTAGAGGAAATTTTTCTGAATCGATTCATGTATTGAAACCTTCTGTTGCAAGTAGTGGTGGGTATAATCACACAATTACTGGACTGTGAGATTATCTTAGAAACCAGAGCCTCTCAGATACTTTATGGAATCGTCTATTGATTGAGAGAAGAGAGTTTATGAATCAGATGACACAATATGAAGACGAATGAAACGTTTTAATATCTTCATCTACATTCTGAACCCCGATAGAAGTGGAAGAGAATATACTTCGTTTACATTTGACATTTAAAATTACATATCCGGGTTATTTTATATTTATCAGCTTTCAACCAGGTTCACCAGACTTCATGAGAGTGGATTTCTAAGAAATAGAGCCCATTTATGTAGATTCTATTTCGTGATACAGATAGTTAGTTTGGGTTCACATCTCCCATCAACGATGCTTCCATTATCCTAACTTCCTCTCTCGATCGCTTATTATGACGCCCCACTTTTCCATTTGTGTTTTCTCTTTAACAACAGTTTGGACGAACGATTGTCATAATCAACTTCGATCGCCAACTCTTCTTCGGTAAAATATTCGTCTTCCTTTCCTGAAGTGGAGACAAAAATGACAACCTCTCAATCGAATACTGATGAAATGTTACATGATGCATTTCTTTCTTTGCAGGCGCAGAAAGTAGAAACCAAAAAGTTTAGAAGAAAACAAGTTTGGATGAGAATAATCGTATCTTTTGTTGAAATTTGAAGTTGGGCATGCCCACTTCAGGTCCCGTATTCACTGTTAGGTTGGATCAACTCGTTAGTTACCATGGGCGTCCACAGGGAGGGGGGGAGGGGACCCTGCCGCTTGCCCCCACCCCCCTTGCCTACCCTGGATGTCAGGCGAAAACATATTTTTGTGGTGTTTTACGTATAGTGTATAGTGTCAAAAAAAATGCCCGGCTGGGTAATTTGGGGGCATGACCACCACTATAAGGCGTCAACAAACAAAAGTATCAAAGTGTCAAATTTTTAAAAAACATCAGCACACCCCCTTACCCCATGGAAAATTGATTTCCTAGGATTTCCCCCATGGCAGAAACCCTGCGGACGCCCATGTCAGTTACCTCAGGAGAACATTTACCACCCCCGGTAAGCGAGAATTTGTCTGGCAAAGACTTAGTAAATGGGACGTAAATTGACTCTTATAAAAACTCTAAAACTTATTTATACAATTAGAACTCTGATTTAGAAGTGTAGTACTGTATTATGACAGCTATTACATCAGTAAAATGAAGGATATATTAACAGTAAATATGCTCCAATTATTTCGAATGAAAAAATCAAACAATTTTTACTCTAGAGGGATTTCACAGCCCCAATCCCAGAACTATCGTGAATGACATTTGAAAATCTATTTGGATCAACCATTTATTTCACTTCAAAAATGTTAAAAATGAATTTTATAAAAATATTTTTTTTCCCATTTACGAATTCTTTGCCAGAAAAATATTCGCGACCGGTATCACCGTGAAAAGTTACGTCAAGCCGCTGTCCTGCCCCAACCCGATTACTCACGAAGTTCTTGAGGAACTCCTCGTGCTCGTTGGTCGGGTGATGATTGTCGAAGTGGATCTTCTTCACGGCCGGCTTGTGAGGGGCGAAGTCCACGTGGGGGCCGCCATGTTGCTGCACGCTGCTGCCGCCATGTTGGTGACTGCAAACCAAACAAGACACGATGTGAACTCTTCGTTCAAGATGACTTGGAAATTCAACATTTTCAACTGATGAGGGATAGAGCAAATTTATTTTTCGAATCGTCCTAGCTACTAACTTTATACAGAAATGTACTTATAGAAACAAATCGAGATTTTAAGACTTTAAGACTTAATAAACAAATAAACATATTTCTTCGGGTTTGTAAATTTATTCAATCCATTGTGAAAAGTGTAGATCATATAAAAATATGCTTGTGAACTTACCTGGCAACTATCGGTTGAACAGCCTGTGCGTAGTGCCCATGCGTAGCGACAACTGGCGCAGCCTGTGCGTAGTGCCCATGCGTAGCGACAACTGGCGCAGCCTGTGCGTAGTGCCCATGCGTAGCAACAACTGGCGCAGCCTGTGCGTAGTGATGCGTAGCAACAACTGGCGCAGCCTGTGAGTAGTGATGCGTAGCGACAACTGGCGCAGCCTGGGCGTAGTGATGCGTAGCGACAACTGGTGCATGTGCGGCGACAACTGGCACGTGCGCGGCGACTATTGGAGCGTGCTGCGCGTAATGTCCGTGAGTAGTGATGACTGGAGCCTGCTGCGCGTAATGTCCGTGCGTCGCCACTACTGGCACGTGCGCAGCGACTATTGGCGCGTGCTGCGCGTACACTTGCACAGGGGCGGCGTGGTAGAGCTGCTGCGCAGGCGCCGTGTGATGGACAAGGGCAGGTTGCTGAACGTAGCTCTGCGAGTACGACGAGTGTCCGGCGTTCGTCGCGTACGAGCTGAGCGAGTTGACGTTGTGATGCGAGCTCAGCGAGGGAGCGGAGTACTTGACGACAGGAGCGGCGTATTTAACGACAGGAGCGGCGTATTTAACGACTGGAGCGGTGTACTTGACGACTGGGGCTGAATACTTGAGGGTTTGACCTCCTGCGTAGCTATAGCCTTCGGCATTGGATGATGATGAGTAGGAATTTACAACGGGAGCCGAGTACTTAACAACGGGAGCCGAGTACTTAACGACGGGAGCAGCATACCCTCCTTGTCCCGCGCCATAGCTGTACCCTCCCTGTCCTGCGCCATAGCTGTACCCTCCCTGGGACGACGACGACGAATAGGAGTTGACGACGGGAGCCGAGTACTTAATGACGGGAGCCGAGTACTTAACGACGGGAGCAGCATATCCTCCGTGTCCACTTCCGTAGCTGTACCCTCCTTGTCCCGCGCCGTAGCTGTACCCTCCTTGTCCTGCGCCGTAGCTGTACCCTCCTTGTCCTGCGCCGTAGTTGTACCCTCCCTGGGACGACGACGAATAAGAGTTGACGGCTGGAGAGGCGACCGCCAGGGGCTGGAACTTGGGCGCCTCGCCGTAGGCCGAGATGAGTTGCTGAGACACCGCGAGGTTGGAGTTGGATCCGTAGCTCAGCGCTGGCTTCTCCGCGTAGGACTCATACGCAGGCGCGATGTTGATCACTTGGGCCTGTTTCACGGGCCCGATCTTGTAGCCAGACCCATGGGACTCGTAGTTGTCGGAGAAGCCCGAACCGAAACTCTGGGAGCCGGAATAACCCGATCCCGTGCTGAACGCGTTGGCGCCGATGTGTTCGGAGTTGGAACCGGAAGACGCTGAGCCGAATGACGTCGACCCGGAATATCCTGCATTCCTACCGGAGCCAGAGAATCCCGAGCTTCCGAATGAGTTTCCGGAAGAACCCGAACCCGAGCCGAATGACGATCCAGGGAAGCCACTAGAGCCGGAGAAAGCTGAACCTCCCAGATGGTTGGAGCCTGAGAATGCGTTGGCGCCGGAAGAACCCGAAGACGCTCGGATCTCCTGCGCCTTCTTGAGATGGTATTGGTACTCCGGATCCCAGGTGGCGCTGACGAGAGTGATGAAACTGACCGCTAGGAGCAGTGCGAGCGGCGTCATCTAACATAACAGATTGTTCACATCTATAACTTCTTCCATGAACGTGAAATCATGTCGCAACTCCATGGGGACGGGAATTACACTGCTGCAAGCGCAAGTTATTTTCCCGCTTGTTGCAAGAACATTTTTGGATACCTACGATTGGAGACAAAATGGGTTGACGAAATTATTTGGAGTTTTAATCGTGATTAGATAAAAGACTAACTTAGATTTATCACTTAGTATATTTTAATTTTTTTATTCGTTAATTAGTATTAGTAATAATTAGTTGATTTTTGGTAAAAAAAAGAGTATATTTTCTTGCCTCGCTGGGTGCCGTATGAAATTTAATTTTAAAAATGTGCCAAGTGATAACCCTAAGTTTGATATTTATCTAATCATGATTAAAATTTGAGATCAATTGGTTCTTGGGTAATTGGTCTCCAATCGTATCGGAAATTTCATAGTTTTGCGCGGTTTTGTTGAATAACCGGCGCCTAATTAACAATGCAAGAAGCAAACATGAAAAAGTGCTACTAATATACAATCAGACTGATCATGTGAACATCCTGTCAAAGTTACAACCAGTTATGAAACAATTTTTTCTCCCAATTTTCTAAAACGCCATGTTGGTCGCCCACCAGCCAATCAGATTCTGGTTCACGGCAAAATGATGTAGCGAAAAAGATTAGTGGGGAACTTTGATATGATCAGTCTGATTGCATATTAGTAGAACTTTTTCATTCTCGCTTCGTGCCTTGTTAATTAGGCCCCGGCTATTCTACAAAACCATGCAAAACTATGAAATTTCCGATACGATTGGAGACCAAGCCCGTGAACCAATTGATCTCAAATTTTAATCATGATTAGATGAAAGACAAACTTAGGGTTATCACTTGGCACATTTTTAAAATTATATTTCTTACGGCACTCAGTGAGATAAATAGAAAAATTTTCGCCAGAAATCAACCAATTATTAATAATTAACAAAACAAAAAATGTAAAAACGTAACAAGTAATAGGGAAGTGAAGTGAAGTTTAGATTTAAGAATAATAAATATTTTATGAAAGTTGAGATGTTGTTGAAGACAGATGTGGTATTATTTTTGTTGTGTGATTAATAGTTTTCAAGGAACGAATTTACAAAGTTTGGTATTTTGTAGCTGTCCATGGAACACAATTTGACGTCACACGCCGAGTCGGGCCGTGTAGACAATGTTAGCCAGAGCCAGTTCTATGCATCCCGTAACACAGGGAACACGGCGTGTGACTTACAGCTTGTTTTTGCAGAGGAGTGAAATGTCGAAAACTAATAAATTAATTATGGGAAATATATGATTTAAAAAAATATAAAAAAAAATCACATTGCTCTTTGAGGCTATTCTGTATATAAATAAAATATAATCTCAACATTCACCTATTCCCCATTGTCTTTTATCTAATTATGATTTAAATTTTAAATCATTTCATCAACCCGTTTTGCCTCCAATCGTATCCAAAAAAGTGCTTGCCTTCTTTTGTGTGTGTTATAGGGGGGGGGGGGGGTCGTCACATAAAATTAAAATATGAATTTATTTGGTTACATTTAAATTACGTGAATTGTCATTACGTATGTGAAGAAAGTACTATAACTATTTATAATTACTTGTTAAAAGCAATAAAAATTTCAATTGTTGTATTTAATCAACAAACACGTAATGATCAAAGTCAAACTATTGTCCCCCCAAGCAGCGGCGCCTGCGCATAGCCCACTTCCATCACGACACCGTGCGAACCTGTCCTGTAGCTGGACATAACAAGTTACATAATAACCCGATATTGTCTAACAACTTGACCCATAAGATTGAATTCTTTACACTGACAAGTCGCTATAAACCAACTCATTATCAGCGAGGTGTTTCCTGATCACCCTCAGAAGACAGATCGCTAAACAATCAATATGAACAGTACTTTCTCCTCATGCATTGATAACACACTTTCATGTGTTACAGATACTTTTTTCATTTACTCAAGTTCATTTCGTACTTCCTGCTGCTCGAATTACGTTCGTGTGCGATATCTAGTTTTTACGCAAGTGACCGGTGGGTGGGGAGTTTGAACGTAAGTTATTGGGAGGCGCGCGCAAAAGAATTCTCTCGGCGTTCCGGTTTTAAGTGTAAAATTGTGCACATGTGGATTATACTTTCACGAGAAAAGGCGTGGGTTCGAATCCCCTGTGGAACAGGAGTTATGCTGTTATGTTGGTATGAGTCATGGCCGGTTTTATGAACTAGAAGTTAGTTGATCTTAATGGGAAGTAGGAATAATCCGTAGTAAAATATAATTTCGAAAAGCTAAGTCGTATGTCAAGACATTTTAAGAGGGCTGAGTAGTGAGCGTGGCCTTGAAGAGTTTTTTAATCGATTTTTATCAATATCTTTTACCAATGTAATTGTTAACAAAATAGGGCTTTGTACGAGTATTCAGAACAGTTCAATAAAAATAATTTCATAGATTGGAATAAGTTGTTAGCTTTATTTTGTCCAACAGATGTTTAGTGCCATAATTGTACTAATTTTCGGGCACTAAACCTCTGTAGGACAAAGTAAATTTAATAAACCATTCCAAGCTATGGAATTATTTTCATTGAACTGTTCTGAATACTCGTACAAAGCCTTATTTTGTTAACAATTACATTGGTAAAAGATATTGATAAAAATCGATTAAAAAACTCAAGGTCAAACTCACTACCCAGCCGTCGTTAAAATTAAGATAAATATAATGCTAATCGGTCATTCAAAGATTGTCATTGGTTGTTGCCATGGCAATATAGTCTCAATTGACTGTTTTAAAGTTAGCAAGACATTTAAAAACTGGACCTTAATAATGCTAATTAATAATGATGGTTGCGAATTAAAAAATATAAAATGGCTAGGTATTATGAAAAAAAAATTATATATAGTTAAATTAGAAGATTATCCTGAATTTTTCTAAACCAAATATGAAATTCTACGTGTTAGATAATAACTTATGTAATATATTTTGTTACATATTCGTTCTAATTATAATTGAATTCCACTTTTGTTATCGCTAATTAATGATTACCTACCTTATTAACTATCATATTCTAAAACTGTTTGCTCCACTTCACTGTTGAAAATGATTCCAATATCTTCCTCTACTCGGACTTTATATACGTGGACGGTAAAAGTGGGCTTCCTGCCCCCCCTGTCTCACATCAGGTGCCGGTAATGAGGGGTGGGGCGCCCCTCACTTTCAGTTGCAGTCTCAAATCTTGACCTGGGCTGCGGGGGGGGGGGGGGGGTGGGGGGTTAGATTGAATAAATACACGATTGGTTTTAATTGTTCGATGTTTTGCCTAACAAGGAATGTAATGTCATTGTGAGTGTTAGAGAATGTTGTTGGAATTAATACTTGAAGAGCGCTGGGATCCATTCAACCTGGAATTAGGTTCTATGATGTGTTGGATGGACATTTGTGGCTGTAATTGAATAAAAGTTAAGTTGTTTAATGATTATATAGTTTTAATTAAAATAATTTCTAAATAAAAATAAAATATATTAAATTCAATTGTGAGAATGTAGGTTTCTGTGGAATACTTTTATAGTAATTATTTTCTTGGGTGGAGGTGCCGTGTATATTTTCAGGTTTTTAAAATATTTTAATATTTTAAGAGTATATTTAGAGTATGATGCTTTATAAGGAGATTTTATTTATATATAATTGTAAACAAATTGAATTACCCAATGTTTTTAATTAAGTTTTTAAATTTAAGTTTTCCTGTTTTTAGGTAAAACTTTTCTACCTGGTTCTAACTCATTACTATCAAAGGATCATAAATTATATCAATAGATAAGATCTACTAGATCTTTCTCTAGATCAACAAATATATTAACTGATTGTGTTGAATTGAATTGTTACTTCGACAAGACCACTAATAAATAAAACTATCTGATGCATAATATAAATTATGATCTGAAGCTTGAATAGAACATTTATTAAACTTGATTGTTTTCTACAGAATAATTTGACATAATTCTATAACACCTCAATAACTTGCGGTCTCCGAATCGATGTAGAACAGTCCTCTGGCATTCGACCAGTAACCATAAGTACCAAGTCTCTGATGATAAATTACACCAATTACAAGAGAATTGATTCCAATGACAATTTGATTAGGTATTCTCCCATCTGGATAACCACATAGTTTACATAACTCGCTCGAACAAGTTCCAAGTATTTGCATATGCGCAGAGCCATGACAAGTGACATAAGAATAGAAGCTGAGGACTGGATTGCCGAGAGCTCAGATCAACAAGTGGTTTCAAATATCATTTTGTTTACGTCTCTCTTGTGTAACATTCATTTAGACAGTTTATGTTTGTAATTACTAATTATATGCTTTTCGGAGTTATGTAGATTTGACTTTCTTTTTGTCAATGTGTCTCAATATTCTTCTCAGGGGCGGACTTTGTCACTGGACCTAGAGTATTGGATTCATTATTATTTTCAACAGTCAGTGAACCTAAATGACCTCGAACTTGTGGCAAAGGTCAACTTTACAAGGAGAAGTACTCATTCTACTTCAGGACAGTTAGTTATTTTAAAAACTAGTTGATTATTTGATAATGATGGCTATTTAGTGAATCACTCACTTAGGAAGGTTTTTGGACCTGAATGGGAGGTAATATTGAAATAAAAACACGCAACGCAACCCGACTGGGAATCGAACCCAGATCCTTCGGGTTTGTTACTGGATTTATTATTGATTATTGTTATTGTTTTAGGTGAAAATGATTTTATTGTGTTTTAGGTCCTGTATTACCAAAGTTAAGTTGAGCCGGACGAACTAAATTTTATAGATCATTTTGAGTATCTTTCTGATTCGCTGTGCCATCAATTTAATCCAATATTTAGTTAATTCGGCGTAATTTAACTTTGGTCATACCGGTCATTAAGGTATTAGTATAATTTAGAATAGTGCATTCGACGGTTATTTCGTCTAATGGCGCTAGGCAAGCCAACTTGTCTTATTGATAGTTTGGTCTAATGCAGTTCGGTTTACAGAGCCCTCCTGAGTCAGAACTCAGAACACAATATAGGTATAGTTTCCGTCCAAATAACGCCCTAGCAATAGCGCCCCGGAGCTATGAAGGTCCTACAGGCCCAATCTTCAATCATTCAACATTTTATATGAATACAATTTTATTGTGTTCGGGACAAATTTAAAAATAAATAAAAAAAGTCAAAATTGGTCTCTGAAAAGATTCCAAAATCTCGAGACTGTCGACTAAGTATAGGTACTATAAATAATCAATATATTATAAACGAGATGAAATTACCCCGGTTTCGTCCTGTCAACTACGAGATTCAAATTGCAACTATCATAATGTACATTTTATTGCTAATATAATTTATGACACCAGTTCAATACAGTTTATAGTTATTAGTTTTAACCTGTACAGATGCACATTTATTCTTTTCAGTCGATTGCAAAACGAGCTAGAGAAATAAAATGAATTCGTTACAAATTGTCAATAGTATTCTTTTGTTTGACAAATAAGGAAACAATTCGAATATTATGAGGAAAACTGTAAGAAGTTTTGAGTGTTTCTTGTAACATATTGCAGAGAAGTATTGACTCATGAATAATTGATGAAAAGTAACGAGCAATGATTAACAACGCGTTTTATTAAACGTTATTTCACCTTTTATGGCAAATCGATATTTAATACAAATTTAATTATACGTTTAAACAATTTAATATATTCACAATCTTCATAGAACTAGAACAATAATTAATTGATTGATTGTAAAAATAAGAAACGAGTAGATAAAATGAGAGAAAAACACGATTTCATTTCCTCTGTGTAATATTTCGTGGCCGTGGAAATATCAATACCGGGTGGCGCATAAAAAACGCACAATGGGGAAGACATTGCTGTGAAGAAACTACTAAATACATCGGGCTGAAAATTTCACATAATATAAACAACATACTAAAGTTTAATGTGTGAAAGTTTCAAAAACATTACTTTTGTGGGAAAAAAGTTACAGCTGCTCGAATTTGGTTGTCGAAAAATTGATTATACGAAGCTCAAATAGCCCGTCAAACGGCAGGGACGCTGTTTCTCAAAACTGCTTACAAAATCAATCTGAAAATTTCAAATTTCAAACAAAATATATTGCTATTAATTATACATAAATTTATATACATTGGGATCAATGGAACGAAAGTTATGGTGTCTTCAAGTTGATCCTAAAAGCAGAATATCATTTCTAAGTTTTATTACGCACGATAATTTCAAAAAGTGTAATTATCTCTTTCTAATTCTGCTTTTAATCTCAACTTCAAGGTACCATAACTTTCGTTCAATTAATTCAAATTTATAGAAATTTTTACACCAATGATGGCAATATATTTTGCATAAAATTTGAAATTTTCAAAATGATATCATGCGTAGTTTTGAATTAACAGCGTCCCAACCAATGCACGTTTTCTATTTGAGCTCCGTATAACTGAATTTTCGACAACCAAGTTCGAACTGCTGTAACTTTTTTCACACCAAAGTAATGTTTTTGAAACTTTCACACATAACACATTCGTATCTTGTTTATATTGTGTGAAATTTTCAGCCCGATGTATGTAGTAGTTTCCTCACAGCAATGTATCCCCCATTGTGCGTTTTTTAGCGCCACCCGGTATTTTGAGCAGCAGAAGAAGCAAAATGACAAACTAGTTAGAGCCTTCATTCCTCATTAGGGACCTTTCATAATATGTTGTTTTGCTTAGAGAAATAAGAGAGAAATTAATTTACTGCAGCCAACGATTGGAAAATTAGTACAGCATTTCAGAAACATCAAGACATACCTATATTTATTGTTATAGTTAAAGTTTTCTTCACTGTAATATTATTGCTTTTCTCTTCGATCAGCTGCTTTTTGAACTCTTTGGACTTCGCTTCTCATGCTGGAGAGAAATGTCCTAAAAACAGGCGCGTAGAAAGGGTGGGGGGGGGGGGACGATGCCCCCTCTGTTCTTGTACATTTATATGTCAAGATAAAAATATGCTTAAAAAGTGTTGTAAATAACTAAATTCATGGTTGAAATTCAAAGACCCGCATTTTGCTGGGAGGCCCCCCCCCCAGACCCCCCATTGTCTTCGTAGACACTAGTATCTCCAGCTCAAGTTCTATTACATTATCCCCCCCCCTTGCAAATTTAGTTCCTACGCGCCTGCCTAGAAATCAAAACAACCCGGCTTCTTGGAACCGAGACGATTCCGAGAAAAAAATCCAATTCATTTGAAACAAACTTGCGTCCAAAGAGGCTGCATGTTTCTAGAAGAGCAACCTGTAATTACTTAATGTAATGAAAACATGATTTAATTAATTGGAATCAGTCCAAGGAAAATAACAAATATTACTAATTGAGCGAGCGAAGCGAGCGTCTCCTTTTGACTCTTTTGACACGGACCTCTGTTTTTTTTGTTTTTGTTTTTTGTGTATATTTTTGGCTGTTGTCTGGAGCAATAGAAGTCGCACCGTTTTACCGATCGATCTGAAATTTTGCACACATGTAGAGACAACCTTTTCTGTTTGCTGACCCTAATTTTTTTTGAAATCCATTGATTGGTTAAAATTTAAATAAACATCTCCTGATAGGCTGAAAAATGAAAATGGACTTCGACAAATGTGATCAACCTTATATTTTGCATGGTCATTAAGACCAACATTGTCTCTTATTTTACAAATTTTCAGCCAAATCCTCCCATTGGTTAAAATTTAAAAAAATATTTCATGTGCTTTTTGAAATTTAAACCAGAACCGTTTGACCGATCAACTTAAAAATTTGCATGGTTATCGGGTCCAACATTATCTGTATTTTTGAAAATTTTCAGACTAAACTGTGTTTAAATTCAAAAGTTATTGACAGTTTACGGATATTTTGCGTGTTGGCTGTCATATTTCTCGAATTTCACATTTCACGGCATCTTCGAATCTTCACTTCAAGGTTGTTAGAGCAGAAACTTTCAAACGTATATTACGAAACTGATATGACATTTTTTGAACGAGATCCTGTGATTTTTGGAAATTAACAAGGAATCATTCAATTATAAAGGTTCAATCGATCAACTTAAAACTTTGCGTGGTTATTGGGACCAATATTTTGAGAATTGTTGGAGATTTTCATACAAGTATGTGGCGAAATTCAAGAATTATTGGCTTTTAAGGACATTTTCGATAAACAGAATTTCGGTTCGAGGTGTTGCGCGTATCCGTGCTCGCTCATCAACGCGTTACCCAGAGCTTTTTCCTAGTAACTTCAGCGTGAATAACAAGTTATTAATGAGCAAGGAAATTGATTCGGCTCACCTAAAACAAGATCATGTAATCTCGAGTGTCAATATGAGATTAACTCCAGCTACTTATCGCTTATGGTATAATAAGATAAAGCGTCGAGCTAATTCTTGTGACAAATTACCCTGGTTTCACGACACATGTGATCGATGCGGTGCAGGAAGCTGCGTTGGCGCCTTTCACTGCGCGGGGTGCGAACCGGGGACATCGTCGCCGCGAAACTTGGCAAATATCTCGGAAACAAGATGAAGAGTTTTCACTCGCTCAACGTGCCAAGGTCGCAAGGTTTCGTTACATTTTTCATACACTAATTTTTGGAAGATTTTAATTCAATTCAATATATTATTTTGTCTAGGGCTTAAGAGGCAAACGGAAGCGAGCGGGAATCGCACGGTTCGTCAGAGCGTTTTTTTGAAATTTTGTCTTCCCACTAAATAATTTTAAAAAATCAGATAGTAACGACCCATAACAGCCTAATATACTAAATAATGCCGCACACTGGAGTTCATTTTGACCTCTGGTACGACCTCAAAGTGTTAAATACGATATTTTTAGTAAAATAATAAAAAATAATCGTATTTAACACTTTGAGGTCGTACCAGAGGTCATAATGAACTCCAGTGTGCGGCATTATTTAGTCTATTAGGCTGTAATGGGTCGTTACTATCTGATTTTTTAAAATTATTTAGTGGGAAGACAAAATTTCAAAAAAACGCTCTGACGAACCGTGCGATTCCCGTTCGCTTCCGTTTGCCTCTTAACGTCGCACTGTTCTGCAGCGAGGCTAATGGCGATTATGATGATGATTGGGAGATGATGGTGAAGTAGGTAAGGATGGAAGATGGGAAGGAGGCGGTCGTGGCCTATTAGTAGGATACCTTCCCAGCATTTGCATGTCGACTGAGGGAAAACCACGATAAACCCCAGTCAGGAAGGACGGCCGCGGGAATCGAACCCGGGCCTCCGGAATACTAGTTCAGAGCGTTACCACAATGTTTTGTATCCGCATTTGAATATGTTTGAGAAGAAATCATACATTTTGAATATTTGACGGGTACAGGGAAAGAACGCTATGAGTCACATTCGGATGAAACTGAGATAAACTAAGGCTGCATTTCACCAAGATTCTAAACCCGGTTTAGAGACGGTAAACCTGGTTTAGGGACCTCTAAACCTGGTTTACCGCCTCTAACCCGGGGTTAGAATCTTGGTGAAATGCAGCCTAATTGTTTTATGCTGAAACTTGTATCTATCTTCCATACAAATCAATATTTCAATAGCGTTTCATGTTTCATGTTTCAATGTTTTGTATGCACATTTGAATATGTTTGAGAAGAAATCATACATTTGTAGAATATTTTTAAATACCTGTGCACAATTGCACTGTTCTGAAACTAAGCTAATAGTAGTGACTGTTGAATGATACGATGATGATTGGGAGAAGATGATTGGGAGAAGATGATTGGGAGAAGATGATGATGATGATGATGTTATGGGACGTGGGACGTGACGTATTGGTCTTCTGCAGGCGCGTAGGAACTACTTTCATCATGGGGGGGATTGTGACACCCGAAAGCGGGGTCTGGGGGGGGGGGGGGGCGAGGACCCCAGTTTTCGCCCCGCAGGGCATCTTTTAGAATTAAAACAAGTTAAAAGTGATTCTGGCCGGGCTGAACAAACTGAAGCAAAAAATCCAATTATTGCCCCTCAGGGCAGTTTTTCGAATATAAACAATTTTATAAATTGTTATAAATTGGTTTATTCGATTCTTTTTTTAAATCACTATTTTTGCCCCGCAGGGCGTTTATTAGAATTTAATCAATTTTGATGTGTTTCTTCGACACTAAACTTAATTTTGTATGGTGAATGGGAGGTCAGCCAACTCGAGTGGGGGGGGGGGGGGGGGGGGGCGATAATCTCCCCCCCCCCCTTCATACGCGCCTGGTCTTCGGTACTGAACGAAACCACGAACCCTCCTGCAAGTTCCAAGCAATGCGACCTGTCAAGCACGGTACGGTCACATTCAGATCTTGTTTACCAGGTCACCGTGGTGATACGATAGGATGAGGTAAACAAGTTAGGAGTGCAACTGTACATGAGACAGCGCAGTGAAGTAGATCAGAGAGGCAGTGTTCAACATGTAGCAAGTCTATAACATTCGAACATCTTTTTATAGGCTGAAAAGTTATCATCTTACATGTAAAAATTCTCAATATACAATAGGGAAGTCTCATGAAATTTTATTCTAGTAAATTTCTATAAATAAACACAAATAATAATGACAAATACACTTATTACCTGTGAAATCTTAAATTATCATTCATAAAAATCGAGTTCAAATATCATATGATTTTTGGCGGGAAAAACGGCCTTTAACAAGAATCAGAACTGTGATGTCATTTCCAAGTCTTGAACATTGTGTTGATGGGAATTCCCTTGTTGCCATGGCAATAAAGCAAACTGCGATGTCATTGCCAATTTTCCTGTTTTTAAATGAGAGGAGATCTATCAAACTTTGTAAATTAATTACATGAGAACTATTCGTCCAACAACAAAAATAATACCACATCTGTGTTCAGCAACATCTCAACTTTCATAAAATAAATATAATTCTGAATTCTAATCTTCACGAGACTTCCCTGTTGATAAGTATCCAGTTATAATTAAAGCATTAAAAACATTTGGTATCAAATAAAAATAACAGTCAGATCGGTCCCGTGTTAATATATTTTTTCGACCAATCACAAGCTTTTGAGAAATGAATAGGTTGATTGGAGGTGTTATTATAGTTGCGAACTTTCAGATTGATCAGAGGTACGACCATTTAAAACGTGAACAACCGGACTATAAGAAATGTGTACCCCCTCTCTGATATAACACCAGTGTTGGCAAAGTTACTTTTAAAATGTATCAGTGTTACAGTTACAGTTACTTGTCCAAAATTCTAACAGTGTTACAGTTAAAGTTACTTAATTTTAAAAGTAACACCGATACAGTTACAGTTACTTGCATAAAGTCAGCAGTTACTTTCACAGTTACTTTTCAAAAATCTTTGAACCTGTACGTCATAAATAATACACAAATAAATATGAAATTAACCGAAAAAAAGTTAAAATGACAACAAAATTGCCTTCCAAGAGGCATTTTCAAAATATTTTGTGTTTTTTAACCTTCTGAAATTGACTTTTAGGTGTTTACCTACTTGAATATTCTATGGAAACAAAATAAATTTGTAACATGTTACAATCAGTTATGTTACTCAAAATAAGTAACATATTAGGAATACAAATACTTTATTTTCAAAGTAACATGTTACAGTTACTTTTACTCGAAAAAGTTAACATGTTACCAGTAACATGTTACTTTGTATCATGTTACTACTCAACACTGTATAACACGTAATGTGCAGTTACAGAAGAACTCGTGGTGAAGATGCGAGGGGGTGGGGGGGGGGGGGGGGGTTGTTAGATTGTGTCTTCTGATTAGCCTCTCTGTACCACGTCTTAGCAACACTGTGTCACTATTGGTCCGATATCGGCTGGAACATCGGAACATGCGGGTTGGTTTCACGTGGACTGGAACCCAAATGCATATCGGTTCCAATTCCGGTCGGCTCCATCAAATTCAGACAATAATGCATTTATTTTTAAATCGACTTTTGGTAACTTACTTGCTCATGTCTAACAATAATTTGATTCCGTGTTCATTTATTTAAAAAACTGTAAATTGTAGTAAATAATTTCAGATTTAAAAGGCAATAAAATACAATGAATAGGGAAGTCTCGTGAAGATTAGAATTCAGAATAATATTTATTTTATGAAAGTTGAGATGTTGCTGAACACAGATGTGGTATTATTTTTGTTGTGAGACGAATAGTTTTCATGTAATTAATTTACAAAGTTTGATAGATCTCCTCTCATTTAAAAACAAGAAAATTGGCAATGACATCACAGTTTGCTATATTGCCATGGCAACAAGGGAATCCCCATGTCAACACAATGTTCAAGACTTGGAAATGACATCACAGTTCTGATTCTTGTTACTGGCCGTTTTTCCCGCCAAAAATCCTATAATATTTGAATTTGATTTTTATGAATGAAAATTTAAGATTTCACAAGTAATAAGTGTATTTGTCATTATTATTTGTGTTTATTTATAGAAATTTACTAGAATAGAATTTCAGGAGACTTCCCTATTATTTGATGAACCCTTATGGAACCGTTTTGGAACCCAAATATTGTTTAATATTATAATTGGTTCCGGTTCCAAACAAATAACGGTTCTTCTCGGTTCCGGTTCCGGTCCCTGTTTCAAACACAAAACTTGGAGAATACCGAGTTTGACCTTGAAGAGTTTTTTAATCGATTTTTATCAATGTCGTTTACCAATGTAATTGTTATCAAAATAAGGCTTTGTACAAGTATTCAGAACAGTTCAATAAAAATAATTCCATAGTTTGTAATGGTTTATTAGATTTACTTTGTCCTACAGACGTTTACTGCCCGAAAATTAGTATAATTATGGCACTAGCATCTGTTGGGCAAAATAAAACTAACAACTTATTCCAAACTATGAATTTATTTTTATTTAACTGTTCTGAATACTCGTACAAAGCCCAATTTTCGATTAAAAAACTCTTCAGGCCACGCTCACTACTCAGCCCTCTTGACACTTACTATAATGTACAATTAGGTAGTTTGACCGAGCAGAGAATTTAGAAGAGGAAGTGTTAAAACGACACTCATAGACTTCCAGGGGACTTGGCGTATCGGCAATATCTTAAAAAATTAACACAATATTTTTAATAGTAATATCCCATTTTACTAATTGATTCTGTTTTTCTGCTCTCAATTATCTATACATCTGCTTGTAACTTTACTTAAATCTGGAATGTCTTAAGGGGTTCCAGGGTTTCGGCATAGGAATGAGAATTTGCTGTAATTCACACCAAAGATTAATGAAACCATATTACATACAACTAGCAAAAAAAATTGCCCCTTACGGTATCATATAATTAGATATTCTTGATTGAAGATCATCTTTTCCCCCATAAGATAACACAGGGAGACATGAAATCGTCCCGGAAAATTGGCCTTAAATTGCTCCTAAAACCGCAAGAGGAATGACAAATTATTGAAAATAGTCTCAAATTAAAGACAATAATTTTTAGAATAAGACTGCCGTTTGAAAATATGGGGTCACGGGCCATATAAGAAAGAAAATGTGTACAATGTGTAAAATTTACAGTAAATCTGGCAACATTGCACTACAAATATGAATTATTTTGGGATAGTTTAATTGGAACTTCAATTAAGA
Source organism: Leuctra nigra (assembly GCA_934045905.1). NCBI lineage: Eukaryota > Metazoa > Arthropoda > Insecta > Plecoptera > Leuctridae > Leuctra > Leuctra nigra. The sequence continues at coordinate 33,113,851 of OW203769.1, forward strand.
ACATATAATTGGAGCACACGGTAAGATATAAGTTTTATGCTGTTGTTTGAGGTATTATTTCATCAGAGATGTGTATGAATTACGGCGAATTCTAAGCACCTTGGCTGGAGCAGTGGGACCACTTTAAGTGTATTTGCGGAGAAACAGAACAAGTCATAATCTTAAAATCTCATTAGAATTCAGTCTGTTTATGGCTAATCTGTGTCCTGAAGCTGTTTTCCATGCATAATTCACAGATATTCGTCAATACCTTGTCATACGCTAGAAAGTGAGGTATTTCGCCGCACAACATGCTAATTCTGGTTGAGTATTATCCGTACTTGATGTGTTTATTGTCCAATCATCGAGATTGGGGAGAAACTGGTTGGGTCGCTCCCTGAACGTCATTACGTCACAGGTGTTTATCGATCAAGCAACTTTTCTTCACTCATTCAAACTGCTGGTTACAGCTCGAAAGTAATTCTAGTTTTGGTAAATACACCTTTTTTGTCTCTGAATTCTTGAGCAAATTGATGCTTAGCCAAACTTTAGCATAACCATCTGGAACCTCCTTATAATTACAGTGTTAATTTCAGTTTATTTCGTTGGAATTTCCGTGCCTGGAGCAGATTTGCATCGTTTTCTCCACTGTTTGAGTATCTCGATGAAACTAAGGAACCAATGAATGAAATGCACTTCCTTGTTACATTTCCCTTGGATTTCCGCTCCAATATCCGCCATCTTGGTGTCAGTCTTCATGAGAACAGCAAATACTGCCTCGGAGGCATCTTCAAATCCCAGAGGCGATGTTATGATGAGTTGGATTTCTTCTATTATTCGGGTTTGCACTCGCGCAGTTCTTTTAAATCGATCACAGCTGTAGCGCATATTTCAATGTTCTTTGGTGAATGGTTATGATGCTGGGGTGGGAAGGATGCGGTAGTGGCCGATTGGTAGAGAACATTAACAGCGTTGACTTCATTGACTGAGGAAACCGCGAAGAAAACCTCAGTTTTGATAGATCTGATCGAAAAATTGTTTTCTAGTAGAAGATGGGAAAAATTGAAAACAATACCAACGTTATTTTAAAAGTCATTCATACACCAAAATCTAAATACTTTTCCTCTACCTTTTTTTTATTGTTACAAATACACAAGATAAATACACTTTACAAAAATTAAACACTCAGGTCCACAAAGCCATAAAATGGCTTGAATGTGGAAGTAAACAAATTCAGTAATAAACATAATAACTAAACAGAAAATAACTTGCATTTCGATTGCAACAAACGAACAGCATTGACGGATGACAAGAACAAAAAACAAAAATATACTGACTCAAAGATGATAATTTATATTATATAACCATAATAATTTATTGAAAAACTGCCTTACGTACCAAAAATATCACAAACATGTCAATTCAGTGACTTTAAGACAACAACCATTTCTTAATATTTATTTTAATTTCATTATATTATTCGAACTGTTTTAGATTTAAAGGCATACTATTAAAATTTTTGGGAATTTCATATGAAAGCATCCTCTTTCCATGTTTATTATTAAATAGAGGAACCTCCATAAGATTTTGAATTTCTAACCTAGTGAATCGATTTCTTGGCACATAAACTTTATCCTCAAAATAATTTCTTAGAATTAATCTGTATTTACGAAGTGCCTTCAAAGGAAGAATATTGATATGTTCATAATATCGTTCGACTTCAAAGTTACATTCCGTCTTTATAGTAAATGGAGTAATGCTCCTAATGATTTTATTCTGTAATTTTTCTATACGATTTAAATGTGTATCAGTTGCATTTCCCCACGCCAATATTCCATAGGACATAATTGATTCCATTAAAGCAAAATATACAGATTTTAATACGTAAAAAGGAAGGATATCTTTCAAATTATATATTCTCCATATATTCTCCATATACTGTGTTACATATTTCCTCATATTCTGGAGACATGAAATTGAATACTTACTCAAATAAGCGGAGAGGTGCTAGGTTACGTGATAGCCGAAAAGAATTTAAATAGCACATCATTTTGCACGAATAAGGTGCAAATCTTTTATCATGCACCACAAAGTTTCAAAATACATCTTCTTTGAGAGTTAATCCAAAGCCGACCAATATGTTAAACGACACAATAAATTTGCTCTGAACAATTCCACATGTTTAGCTGCAATTACATCTCACTTCTTCACAGAAAGAATGCTTTGAAGAAGGCGGGATTAAAGCGGCGTCACAGATATCTTGCTTCAGATCGTTCAGCTTTAATCTCGACTCGAGATCATGATATATAAATCACTACAGCCATGACGAATTTCAATCGCCTTAAGATCTATCTTTCAACAACCAGATCATAATCTTTATTACATACGTTCAAAGTACTTTTTAAATTATTATAATTGTTATTTCGTTCTTCTAATGATAGCAATGTTCGTATGTCACATTTCCGGTTTAATCGCGCCGGTTCGAAATATTGGCATACAATATTAGTATGATGTCCGGTAGCTAATAACATGTAATACAGAGAGTAATGATAGGAATTATATACTTACGTAACGCAATATGTATTGTAATTCCATAAGAATAGGCTGTATACTGTGAAGAATGTTATGTCATATATTGGTGTTCATACAACAATGTTTATTATGTAATTGTTACGCATATATTACATTTTTTAAGGGAAGATAATATTTTTCTTGAATAAGAAATCAAGTGTTGGTTGTTTAACAGGTTGTCAAAGATTCCGAATTGGTGAAATGTTTTGATTGGACATGTGAAAAGTCGTAATTTGAGGTTATGTAATGGACAATTAGCAGTAATAACGGGCTTGGATCTAGTTAGTGACGCGCAGAGATAAATGACTGTTTACAACTAACCCGACCGAACAGATACTTACAAAACAAGCAATTTACTTGCAAACTGACGTTTTAACGAGTTGACAATTGCGTGTATGATGAATTAAATTTGTATTTATTACTATTAATATATTTTTCAGATTTTGTACTGATTTTATTCTTTATATTTTAGACATATCAAATCAAGAGAGCTTAAGGAGGGAATCATATTTTCCCTTTCCTAAGAAATCGTCGAAATTCTTTATAATATAGAAAATAGCATTCTGTACCATAATATACCAAGAATAGTTAGGCTAGCTGAACTAATTTCCGAGATATATCACTTCAAAGTTACAGTTTTTCTTTCAATTTAACATTGCAACCATACAGGAAAATGCATGCTGATATTTTCAAGAGTGTATTCTGACAGTTTTAAATGTACACATACCTGGATGATTTACTGAGCTATGAGGAGTTTACTGCTTTATTTTACAGACAAAATTGTGTTGCCATGGTAAAACGGTCTTCTAGAAATACGTATTTTCTTTTGCAAATTAGTGGAAATTTCAAGAAGACCGTGATTATATCGATTTTAATAAGGTCTTGATCTAGTGGAGCGGTCGCTCCACCCAGCCAAGTCGTACTATACACTCACACTCACTCAACATACCGTAAATGCCTAATAAACTGAGGAGCAGACGAAACACTTTTACTGTAAGCAACAACATGGCATTTTCGGCCTACTGGATCTCAAAATTGGGAAATCTCACATTGTTGCGAAATAACTTAATTTCGAGCTATGGCCCACCTGACAACATATACCAAATTTGGGAACAATACGTTATGCCGTTTGGGTGCTAGAGGGCCGTGAAAACAGTAAAATTACACCCCTTTTAAAAGCTATCTGATGATGATGATTCAGATATCAGGAAACGTTGCTATCACCGCCACAGCCTAAACGGCTGAACCGATCAACCTGAAATTTTTACCACATATGCACTTTTGGCGTCTGATGATACCTTGCCTCTTGTGATTTTTTGTGCCGCCATTTTTAAACCGGAAGTGACGTCATATCTCAAAAACGTCTGGACCGATTAGAACGAAATTAGCGCCATTCGATTAAGACGGTCATCTATATGAAGTATCAATAAAAAAATTATTATTTTCTTATTTTCTGAACCGGAAGTGACGTCATAAATACGCAATATTTAACTTATTTCAACAAATTATACTTAAAATACATACATAAGTAACTTACATTGTAACATAGACAATACAAATTATAAATTCAAGGAGGCAGTGTTCTCGGCCGCCATTCCTGAAACCGGAAGTGACGTAATATATCTAAAACGCCTGTACCGTTTGCAACTGAACTAGCTCCTGCGTATTCATTCTGCAACTTTTTTTGAAACTCAATTGTGAAAAATGAATAAACAAATTAACGGTACCGGAAATGGCGGCAGGAACCACTAAATGAAACCGGTAGTGACGTCATATATTACATACGGCAAGACCGATTTTACGGAAATATAGGGATTATGAATTCAGATGGTCGTTCATAAAGTATCAACTAGATTGTTTTCCTATTACCTATACCGGAAATGACGTCATAAATATGCTAAATGACGTCATAAATATGATAATTGACACAAAATTCACCACTTTATACTTTTAAATAGATATTTAGTAAACCTACTTTGTAAATAATTATAAATTCAAGGTTGCAGTGTTCTCGGCCGCCATTTTTAAAACCGGAAGTGACGTCATATATTGAAAACAGCTGTACCGATTGCAACCAAATTTTGGAAATGTGTAGGACTAATAATTATGAATTGAAGACGACATTATTTTCGGCCGCCATTGTTAAAACCGGAAGTGACGTCATATATCGAAAACGGCTGTACCGATTGCAACCAAATTTTGGAAATATGGAGGACTAATAATTATGAATGAAATACGACATTATTTTCGGCCGCCATTGTTAAAACCGGAAGTGACGTCATATATCGAAAACGGCTGTACCGATTGCAACCAAATTTTGGAAATATGTAGGAATTATAATTATGGATTAAAGGCGACATTATTTTTGGCCGCCATTGTTAAAACCGGAAGTAACGTCATATATCAAAAACGGCTGTACCGATAGCAACCAAATTTTGGAAATGTGTAGGACTTATAATTATGAATTAAAGACGACATTATTTTCGGCCGCCATTGTTAAAACCGGAAGTGACGTCATATGTCGAAATCGTCTGTACCGATTGCAACCAAATTTTGGAAATATGGAGGACAAAAAATTATGAATTAAAGACGACATTATTTTCGGCCGTCATTGTTAAAACCGGAAGGGACGTCATATATCGAAAACGTCTGTACCGATTGCAACCAAATTTTGGAAATATGTAGGACTTATAATTATGGATAAAAAGACGACATTATTTTCGGCCGCCATTGGTTAAACCGGAAGTGACGTCATATATCGAAATCGTCTGTACCGATTGCAACCAAATTGTGCAATTATGTAGGACTTATAATTATGAATTCAAGACGACATTATTTTCGGCCGCTATTTCAAAAGCGGAAGTGACGTCATATATCGAAAACGGCTGGATCGATTATAACGAAACTTAAGCTATTCTTCTTGGATAATCATTTTCATCTTATACCAAACGCAACTTTTCTTAGTAAGCAAATCGGTTGAGGCGTATTTTTTTAAAGAAATTAGTCCCTGCTCGGACATGTGCTACAAGCTGTATGAATAAACTAACAAAAGAAGTGATATCCCAGAAAAAAACACTCCGTGTAAAAAAGGCAGCCAAGTCTCTTTACTTTTAAAAAATGCAACACCGAAAAGGAGTGATATCAAAAAAGGAGCCAAGTCAATGACATTTCCAAATATTTAATCGTATTTTTGAAATAAAAGAATAAACACCGAGAAATACTTTACAAAAGGACTTGGCGCATCGTTTTTTAAACTCATTTTTTGATTCATAAGCATATGCCATTGATATACAACCGTAATTTAGAATTTTTAGAATAATAGGGAAACATCTTTCAATTACATATTATACATATACCTACTGTAAAATATTATCTATAAGAATATGTACGTACGCGATAAAACTTGTTGCCTATGTTTTCTATAAATACACAATAGTTAGTTATCTTCGTAATATTGTTTCGTGGTCAACATAATTAAGTCTCACGCGTTAAACCTTCTCATCATGAAATACATTTCTATTAATCCACATTTTATAACAAAACATTTCACAAAGTACATAGTCACATTGAATTTCTATTAAAAATTTTAACTTTATACACTTGACACTTCAAAAATATATAATAGTGTTCCAAAGACAGTTCGTAATTATTTGACAACGTTTCATGATTTCCTTCAGTCAAGATCAAATTATGAAAAGATACCCTTCTAATATCACCATATTAACAGTGCTATAAGAATATGTATGAGCCCACTTCCAATTGTTATTTAATTCTTCCACCCTTATATTACTTATCTATTACAGCATGAAATCTTTCTACTATCGCCATTGACAAAACTATAAAATAGCCATTACTAAAAGTAGCTTGATTCATAGTTTCTGGCTCTAATAGAAAGAGGAAAATGTACCTACTTTAAATTTCTTTCCACTTTTAGTATTGAATGAGGTCTTTAAAAAAACGATGCGCCAAGTCCTTTTGTAAAGTATTTCTCGGTGTTTATTCTTTTATTTCAAAAATACGATTAAATATTTGGAAATGTCATTGACTTGGCTCCTTTTTTGATATCACTCCTTTTCGGTGTTGAATTTTTTTAAAGTAAAGAGACTTGGCTGCCTTTTTTACACGGAGTGTTTTTTTCTGGGATTACCTTTTCTTGTCTTGGCAAGGTATGGTACGTGCAAAATTGCCTTATAATCAATTATTTTTATTAAATTAAGTATGTTAGCTTTGCCATTTAATTGCGATGCTAAAAGTTACCAAATAGTGTTTTGACGCATGTCATGTGTTCCAATAGTAAGTTAATTATTTAGTGCTAAATAATTCTGTTTAACTTGTATTACTGACGGGCTAGTTTATTTTGATATATTTGGGAATGCCCCATATGCTGCCCATCAGGGCGATTTTTTTTTAGAATATCGACAATATTAAAGTGATTTAAGGGTTCTAAAATGAACAAACTGAATCAAATAACCATCCAATAGTTGCCCCGCAGGCAGGGGATCGAACCCGAACCTGAACCCGAACCCGTAACCCGAAAAAATCCGTATTTTTTGTGAACCTGAACCCGAACCCGAACCCGTATTACTTTTTTGTCTGAACCCGTACCCGAACCCGAACCCTTATAAATAATATTTGTGAACCCGAACCTGAATCCGAACCCATATTTTTAGTTTTTTTTTATGGGTTTTCAAATTAAATAAAATACATTTTATATTTAGTACCTAATTGGAATTAAAATGTTAAATTCATATTTCATTTTAAGTATTTTTTTATGTGGGGATACAAAACATGAACAATGAACATGAATAAACTTGTGTCTCCACGCCAAATAACCTAACCGAATAGTTTTGTCTTGAGTCTCCGCTCCGAATTTTGAAATGGGAAAGAAGAAAAGTAGTATAATTCGACATGAACTATTATTAGCATTAATTATAAAGGGACTTTGTCTAATTTTCGACTTACGAGATGGGTTCCTGCCCTTCGCCCATTCTTCAACCAACACTAAAAATATTTTTCAATCTTAATGTAACTCGTGGCCTGTAGTGTCCCAAGTTCGTTTTAGTATGGAAGTAAAATGAAAAATCTCCCTGCGGGGCAAACTTGACGTCTGATACCAATTCTGCCTTCATTTCACATTAATCATCACGTCATCACACATTCTACCCCTTCGACGGGATCTAAGTACTAATTTTATAGAAAACACATAATTTTTCAGTTATTAGTATTATTGTTATTATTATTTGTAAATGTTATGTTTCCAAATACCCAAACAAGGCATAAAGCCTATGGGTCACATGCTTGTGTATGCACATGTACTTTTGTATATTGTAAATTACCTTGTGTAAAGGAAAAAATAAAACTGTAAAACTGTAAAAAACTGTAAAAACAGTATTTAAAAATGAAGCATTTTATGAAATGCCTAGAATTCCTTTAATATATGATTTTTATAAAGATAATGATGTGTTTCAATTTCCTAAAGCCCATAGTTCAAAATGCATCAAAATTGCACACAAATTAATGACAATGAAAAAAACTTCGGGGGCTTTGCCCCCGAAACGGGAAATTTCTAATGATGTTAATTCTGAGTAATAGCTCTGTATTGGCCACTCGAAAATTTTAATGGATAATAAATAATTAAATGTACATAACCCAGCATACGACAAGCTTTTTTGTGTCTGCCAACATTTTTTAGAAAATCAAAATGCCTTTACAATGCTAAAAATCGCGTAGGTAAATTCAGACTGATCACTAAATCCCCCCCCCCCCCCCCCCCCCCCCCCCCCAAAGATTTATTTTGACATGCGTTCAATGACCAAAAAATGCATTGACCAAAAAATAAAATTTTTATACAATTTAAATTTAATAAACCGTACACCAGAAATGTATTGGTTTGAAACACAAATATGTAGGTACACTGTTTAATCTAAGTGTGGAGCCGGACCCGGACCCGAACCCGAACCCGAACCCGTATTATTTCTTTGCCTGAACCCGAACCCGAACCTGAACCCGTAAACGATCGGGTTCGATGCCCTGCCCGCAGGGCATTTTTTTTTCGAATTTTGGTATTTTTCGATTCCAGATTTTTATTTAATTTAAAAAGAGCCATTCAGAACCACTAAGGAGCCGCAGGTTGCCGACCCCCGCATTAGGTTGAAAATGTGTTGAACTTGTCTGCGATGATGAGTGTAACATTTCCAAGTCTGATTGCTTTGTGTTTGGCTGTAAAGTGAAACGGCTGTCGCAGAACTGCGTGCCAGAGCAAGACAACGCTCCTGGCGACAGCGCTGTTAGACAGAGAGGAGATGATTGTGCGTGTTATTAATTACTACTATTAATTAGTCTGACAGTGACAGCGACATCTTGGCTCTGTGGTGTGGGGGGGGGGGGCATTGTTGAGATCATTGGCGTCTCCTTTTGGCTCTTTTGGCACGGACCTCTGCTTTTTTCTTTCTGTTACTGAGGATATACAGGTCAGAGTTTTTCTTCGATCGAGCTGAAATTTTGCACACATTTGCGGACAATTTCTGGGCGTTTTAGACCTTAATATTTTTGAAATCCATTGATTGGTTCAAATTTAAAAAAAATATCTTTCGATTGGTTGGTTCGATCAATTTGAAATTTTGACAAGTTATTACCACCAACATTGTCCCCAATCTTACAAAGTTTCAGCGAAATCCTCCCATTGGTTAAAATGTAATAAAATCTTTCATCCGACTGGCAGTGAAGTCCTGAATATCAAGCAGATTAGTAAATTATTGAAACCTATTCATCTTTGAGAATCTCAAACTGATTCCTGAAGTAGTTCTATTGTAATTTTTCTACTCTTAGAACATAGTACCTAATACTAATAACAATCCCTTCTGTGAAGACCAAAAAACTAGATTTGATTCCAGCATGCTGCAAAAGCTATTTTACTTTTGGGGTTTCTTACACCCCGCCTCCGTAATGGTGGGAAAAAATGGGACCTCATGAATGCAGGGTTAAAAAAATATTAATTTTATTCAAACTTAATTTTTTTTTTAAATAAAAGTAGATTTTTTTTTCAATATCAAGATATTAAATATATTGATTACGGTCATAAGGTAGCTATTCGAACAAATAAGCGATACGTGATGGAGCCACTTCAGGCAGGAAACTTTTTAGATGCACTTTTTTATTTTGAAGTTCGTGTTTCCATAGGGCAGTTAAAAAGGAGAAACAATTGAAATTTAGATTTTGTTACAAGTTTAATTTTTCAACCATAACAAACAACTAAAGCAAATTTAATATAATTTATTGACATAAATATCCCCATTATTCCCCTTATGGCTAGTACCAAGGAATCCAGCAGAGGTCAGTCGTGTTCCTTTTTTTCTCGAATAACTATTACACAATTAAAATTAAAAATAAATAAAAACATTTTTGAAAAAGTGAAAAAATGTGTTGGACATTCTCTCGTGGACGTTACTTCTTACAAACCAACAAAGTACTCTTCCCTGTTAATTTATTTTCTATTACTTTACTTCACAAAGCTTTCCAAAGTTCATGTCAAACATAAAGCACACGTTGGTAAACCACATTGCCGGCAACCCGAAGGATATGGGTTCGAATCCCATGCGGGGTGTTCGTTTTTATTATCCAGGCTTATTTGATGACTATTGTATTGATTTGGATTAAGGGCATATTGGAGACAAACGAAATAATTGTACTATTAGTGCTTCTTTGAATATATTTCATCAAATATGATTTATGTATACTTACATATAAGTATCTGATATCTATAACCAATCATAATATCATGATTGTTACGTTTTCTATCAATAAAATGCCGGAATATAGCTGATCGCTACTATGTTTGGTAATAGGGCGCTTCGAGCGGCCGCTAATCATATGGGAAACATGTACCTAATTTTTGTATTTATGGACGGATCTTTCTCAAAAACTATGCAGGTCTAAGTTAGTATGAGGTGAAGGTGTATGCAAAATTTCAGATCGATACGTTGACCGGTGCGACCTGGGTTGACGCGACAAAAAAAGAAACACACGAGAAAGTGCCGCAAGAGTCAAGTGAAGACACTCGCTCCGCTCTCTTAATTAATCAGTAATTATAATTTATAGACTTATATAACTCTAATTATTTTATAGCAATAATTATGATATATTATCTATAATTGTTTCACTAGTACTCTGGTTTTATTTTATTTGGCTGTTGCTCAAGTTATTGTATTTGTCAGAAATTGATATAAATTATGTAATAGTGTATCAATTTGTTTTAAAATTAATATAGTCACGTTTCAATTTCCAGATTTTCTCATTTGCGTGTGCAATGATGGAAATCTTCATATATATAAAAACAATTGTTTAACAAAGTCAGGCTTGAAGGGATGTGTGTTGTGAAAAATATCCGACCGAACCGGGGCTCGAACCCGGGACCTCTCACTTGCCGGGCGAGAGCTCTACCAACTGAGCTACACATGGACGGACATTAGTCCACAGAAACCTACATTCTCATCATTCAAGCTGAAAAGCAATTCTCGTGCCCTTTTTTGTAATATCAATACCAGAAAAAACACTCCGTGTAAAAATACCAGCCAAGTCTCTTTAACTATAAAAAAAATAGAAGAAATCTAAAAATTCAGCACTGAAAAGGAGTGATATCAAAAAAGGAGCCAAGTCAACGAATTTTCCAAATTTTAATCGTACCATTGAAATAAAAATATCAACCCCCGAGAAATACTTAAAAAAAGGACTTGGCGCATCGTTTTTTTAAAGACACTTTTCTATCCTAAAAGTATAGGAAGAACTCTACAAGTATATTTTCCTGAGTATATCACATTCATTATCGACGAATCATACTACGTTTTAATATAACTAGTACTCTTACCTACTGGCAGTTTTGGTATTTTGTCAATATTCAGAGGAAATAAACGGATAAACGAATAACGAATAAACGGAAGCGGCCTAGTCTATTCGTTATTGCCACTATTTCTAGGGTCATATTAATCAATCATACTTCTCAATATCGTGACTGAGGGAAATAGCGAAAGCGCTCATTACAAGAAGGCCGTCAATGAGATTTGTATAAGTGACTAGTGCACTGAGCCATGCTGCTCAAATAATTACTGACTAGATTTTTATCTAAAGTAATACGTTATGTAATTTATGAATTTTTTTGGTATAAAATGTTAATTAATAGCAATTAATTACACGGCGAGAAGGTTCAAAGTATAATGCTGTAGTAGGTATGTTGATGTACCCACAAAACTATAGGTACCTACCAATCACAAACACAACTGTTCTGTATTTATTGCTTGTAAGACAATGCTATGTTTCTTTGCGTACTTATATTTAAATTTAAAATATTTTACAGAATGTTCAATATTTAATTTGAAAGTTTTGTCCCAATTTTTCTAGGCATTTCTGAACTACGTAGTATGTGAGTGGCATAAGCTTAAGAATAGAAAAATGTCTTTAAAAAAACGATGCGCCAAGTCCTTTTTTTAAGTATTTCTCGGGGGTTGATATTTTTATTTCAATGGTACGATTAAAATTTGGAAAATTCGTTGACTTGGCTCCTTTTTTGATATCACTCCTTTTCAGTGCTGAATTTTTAGATTTCTTCTATTTTTTTTTATAGTTAAAGAGACTTGGCTGGTATTTTTACACGGAGTGTTTTTTCTGGGATATCACTTCTTTTGTTAGTTTATTCATACAGCTTGTAGCACATGTCCGAGCAGGGACTAATTTCTTTAAAAAAATACGCCTCAACCGATTTGGTTACTATGAAAAGTTGCGTTTGGTATAAGATGAAAATGATTATCCAAGAAGAATAGCTTAAGTTTCGTTATAATCGATCCAGCCGTTTTCGATACATGACGTCACTTCCGGTTTTGAAATAGCGGCCGAATTCCGGTATAGGTAATAAGAAAACAATCTAGTTTTATCTAGTTGATACCTTCATGAACGACCATCTGAATTCCTAATCCCTATATTTCCGTAAAATCGGTCATGCCGTTTGTAATATATGACGTCACTTCCGGTTTCATTTAGTGGTTCCTGCCGCCATTTCCGGTACCATTAATTTATTTATTCATTTTTCACAATTGATTTTTCAAATAAATAGCAGAATGAATACGCAGGAGCTAGTTCAGTTGCAATCGGTACAGGCGTTTTAGATATATGACGTCACTTCCGGTTTCAGGAATGGCGGCCGAGAACACTGCTACCTTGAATATATAAATTGTATTGTCTATGTTACAATGTAAGTTAATTATGTACGTATTTTAAGTATAATTTGTTGAAATAAGTTAAATATTGCGTATTTATGACGTCACTTCCGGTTTAGAAAATAAGAAAATAATATTTTTTTTATTGATACTTCATATAGATGACCATCTAAATCGAATGGCGCTAATTTCGTTCTAATCGGTCCAGACGTTTTTGAGTTATGACGTCACTTCCGGTTTCAAAATGGCGGCTTCCGGTTGGTTTTATAAAAAGGCACCTCAGACGCCAAAAGTGCACATGTGGTAAAAATTTCAGGTCGATCGGTTCAGCCGTTTAGGCTGTGGCGGTGATAGCGACGTTTCGTGATATCATCAGAATCATCATCATCTTCAGAATCAGAAAGTGGTGTAATTTCACTGTTTTCTCGGTCCTCTAGCGCGCAAATGGCATAACCTATTGTTCCCAAATTTGGTATATGTAGTGGGGTGGGCCATAGCTCGAAATTAAGATATTTCGCAACAATGTGAGATTTACCAATTTTGAGATCCAGTAGGCCGAAAATGCCATGTTGTTGCTTACAGTAAAAGTGTTTGGTCTGCTCCTCAGTTTATTAGGCATTTACGGTATGTTGAGTGACTGTGAGTGTATAGTACGACTTGGCTGGGTGGAGCGACCGCTCCACTAGATACGAGAAACAACATCATTCAGAAACTTGCTGGCACGAGTTGGGGAGCCAGTACCTCTACATTGAGGATATCGGCACTTGCACTGGTGTATTCTGCGGCGGAGTATTGTGCGCCTGTTTGGGTCAACAGTCATCATACAAAAACTCTGGACTCAAAACTGAACATCACCATGCGCATAATATCGGGCACTACGAGATCGACTCCCCTTCAATGGCTCCCAGTTCTCAGCAATATTCCGCCACCTCATCTGCGACGACAAGGGGCCTTGGTTAAACAATGGGAGAAGTGCCTGACAAATCCAGAACTTCCTGTTCACAAATTTACCACCGCAACAGAGAGGCAAAGACTCAAATCGAGGCATCCTCCCTGGAAATTGGCCAATGCTCTGTCAGAGAAGGGATTTGACGTTGACGCTGCGTGGACAGAAGAGTGGTCTTCAGATAATCCTGACGTCCACGCATTGGTTCAAGATCCCATCATCGAGCAGCCTGGATTTGAGCTTCCTCGGAGGGAATGGCCCACATTGAATAGGCTGAGGACTGGGCACGGACGATGCGGGCAGATGATGCACAAGTGGGGCCTGAGAGAGTCTCCGGAGTGTGACTGTGGACACCCTGTGCAATCTGCGTTCCACATCGCCACTGAGTGTCCACTACGCAGATTCACAGGATCTCTTCGAGACATCTGCGATCTCACTCCGGAGGCCCTCAGGTGGCTTGAAGATCTAGATGTGCGGCTGTAGAAGCTTCTGCCAGAACAGCAATATTTTTTATGTTTTACATTGATTTCTTATTATGATAATTATGTCCTTTGATTTGTGTTTTATATTACCAATTTTTGTAACTTGATTGTAATTGTAATAAACCATACGAAATAATAATAACTGCCTCCTTGAAACTGACTCTTCCAAGCAAGAAATAAACAAGTCACCATGGGGTTGTACTGTCTCACATTGTATTGCCTTGACAAATGGAAATAAAACTGAAACTGAAACTGAAACCACGTGAAGTATTGAGATCTAAGGGTCTAGCAAAGCGTTGTTTAAACATGTTCGCACTTTAAATTCATGACATCATTTACAAATACTGCCGCCAAGCCACTTAACTTTGTGCCTGAATTTTACATCAAATAAGCCTCCAAATTTCAAACGAAAGCCGTAATAGAATCAGAAAAGAATCAATCAGGATATTTCACACACACAAACAAATTATTACTCTACTTTGGAAGCAAATTATCACGTTGAGTAAAAAAAATCGGAAAAATTAATTTGGAAAAGTGAATAAATTTCTGCTTTGTTTGAGAATTGCCCCCTAGTGCCTGCCCCTCCCCCCCCTCGGTATAGTGACGCCACTGGAAGCTCTAGGCCAGCCTATGAAAGCCCCGTGTGCGATGTGTCCGTGTATACGTCATAACTTTGCGTTACACAACATGTAAATCACCCCTGCGTGTTCGCCCACTCGCACAGCCCAACAGCGCGCCACCTGCCGTCTGGCATCGAACCAAGACCCCGGTGAAAACCAAGTGACGTCATGCGAGCGAGCGGTTTATGATGAAGCGATCCAGAAGAACTCCCACTTGTTTGTACAAGCATGTCGACGTGTGTTGAAAACATTCGATTGAAAACAACGATTGATGAAAGTAGCTCACAATAAACAATAGTTACTTTCCGTGAGTGGGTGAGTTACTAGAAATTCAATCTAGTCTAAAATATTATTTTAATTAATAGTTTTATCAAAAATAGTTTTAAAATTAGGTCATAGTAACAATGGTAAAATCAACACCTAGTCAGAATAGAGAACTTGATGAGAGCAACCAAAAGTTCGCAGAAGAATAACTTGAACAAAATATGTCAGAGAAGTCCTTCACTGTGCCAACCGAAAGGGGGGGGGGGGGGGGGGGGGGGCTGGTCCACGGTCCTTCTTCGTAACTTCAACCATTTGGTTAAGGGGGGATGCCTGAAATGTCGTCTCCTATAGATATCTGAATTAATATGCTTAATTAATAGATAATTTCCTTGTGCATCATATAAACGCAAGAAAAAGTGGTCAAGCTGAACTAATTTCGAAGATATATCACTTTATAAATTTGAGTTAGCCCTATCTTTAACATGGCATGTTGAAAAAACGCGGTAATTTTCCTAGTAAATTTAAGATTTTAACTATTTGCCGCCTATAGATTTTTTTCCAAAAACTAATATTATGTGCATTAGGCATTAAGGTATTTATTAAGATTTTTATACTAACACCTACCTGTGTGTTTTTAAAAGTTAGAAACCAAAATCTAAATAATTTTGCTATACCTCCTGTGTTAAAATATCCTCATATTCTGGAGACATCAAATTGAAAACTCAATATAAGTCGAGAGTTGCAAGTTACAGGACATTTGATGAATCTTTTACATTAAAATATAGTTGAATTGTTGAAAAAATTAATAAAAATTGTCGATTTCAACAATTTTTTTTTTCGGAGATCTCAACTTGGAGATCCCTCCTTAAGTCAAATATTAAGAGTGTTTGGTCTTTGTTTCGTTCGATCGATCCACGCAAATATTCAATTATGCATCATTAGTGATGAAACTCATTGTGCAAAGTAAAATGATCTTGTTGCTGAGATTCAATCAGTGAAATTATCATCATAGCTTCGCCCAACCTCTAATATCCTCTAATATACTTTTCAAAAATTAAGTACTTTATTATCTCCTAAAAATTAAATATACTATTATCGAGCGCACTGTTAACTTTTATCTTTGAAATCAATGAGTTACTATTTACCGATTCAAGCCATCATTGATTTGGGTTGAAGTTTAAGTTGACAAACTGTTGAATGGAATCCCACGCCACCTGTGGAGTTTACAGCCAAAGCTCTTCTAATGCGATGAACTTCCTCCCAATAATATACCACGACCGTATCTTTCCCACATCCTCGTATTACTCTTCAGAGGTAAAACGGCGCAAGTCCATTTCAATGGTTCTTGAGGTGAGCTCGTAAACCAATAAGTCAATCTTCATCCAATCATATTGTAATGGTGTAGTGTCACATGACTGTGTGTATGGGCAGGGGGGTACTGCCAGGGGGGGGATCAAGGTTCTGTCAAAAAGTTGTCAAAAAGTCTGACCCAAAAAGTTGTGTCAGATCAATTTTTCCGTTGGGCGATTTTGGTTTTTGGACACTTTGCAATCAATTTTAAGACGTTATTCTATTTTTAAAAAATTTGTTTCCTATGGGGTGGTGGAGGGCTTGCCCCCACCTTGCCCCGCAGGGCATTTTTTTGGATTTTTGACAAAATAACTATTTCAGTTGTTTTGTTTACAAAATGAAACTATACGTAAACGCCACAAAAAATATGTTTCGCAACATCACATATGTTTCTTAAACATCCTGGGGGTGGGGGGGGGGGGGGGGGGGGCTGTAGACGCTTGTGACTGTGTGTAGTAGTGTCACAATACCAGACCAATATTCTTGTATACAGTACAGGGTGTAATGTCTATAAAGTCATATCGGCAATAGAGTTGTGTCAGATAAACATTCGGCCGTATGGGAGGAAAGATGGTGACGTAGGCAGTATGGGAGGAAAGATGGTGACGTAGGCAGTATGGGAGGAAAGATGGTGACGTAGGCCGTATGGGAGGAAAGATGGTGACGTAGGCAGTATGGGAGGAAAGATGGTGACGTAGGCCGTATGGGAGGAAAGATGGTGACGTAGGCCGTATGGGAGGAAAGATGGTGACGTAGGCCGTATGGGAGGAAAGATGGTGACGTAGGCAGTATGGGAGGAAAGATGGTGACGTAGGCAGTATGGGAGGAAAGATGGTGACGTAGGCAGTATGGGAGGAAAGATGGTGACGTAGGCAGTATGGGAGGAAAGATGGTGACGTAGGCCGTATGGGAGGAAAGATGGTGACGTAGGCCGTATGGGAGGAAAGATGGTGACGTAGGCCGTATGGGAGGAAAGATGGTGACGTAGGCAGTATGGGAGGAAAGATGGTGACGTAGGCAGTATGGGAGGAAAGATAGTGACGTAGGCAGTATGGGAGGAAAGATGGTGACGTAGGCAGTATGGGAGGAAAGATGGTGACGTAGGCAGTATGGGAGGAAAGATGGTGACGTGTGCAGTATGGGAGGAAAGATGGTGACGTAGGCCGTATGGGAGGAAAGATGGTGACGTAGGCCGTATGGGAGGAAAGATGGTGACGTAGGCAGTATGGGAGGAAAGATGGTGACGTAGGCAGTATGGGAGGAAAGATGGTGACGTGTGCAGTATGGGAGGAAAGATGGTGACGTAGGCAGTATGGGAGGAAAGATGGTGACGTAGGCCGTATGGGAGGAAAGATGGTGACGTAGGCAGTATGGGAGGAAAGATGGTGACGTAGGCAGTATGGGAGGAAAGATGGTGACGTAGGCAGTATGGGAGGAAAGATGGTGACGTAGGCAGTATGGGAGGAAAGATGGTGACGTAGGCAGTGGGAAGACACCGGCCATCAGTCACAACACCTCCTGAAGCTCGGACTCTCTGACGTGACGTCATCACATGGTAATTAACACTGCTGATGGCTCGAGCTGTCAGTCAGAAGCCACGCATGCGCATGAGCAGGTTCAACATCAATACACACGCGTGATTGGTTCTTGTCAGATCGTATCACATCCTCTGTCATGTGGCTTGATAACGTGCTCAATATCTTCAACTCTGTTATATAACAACACCAATATGTTTATTTGTATATATTCTTTTTTACTAATTAGAAAGGTGAGTAAAATGTAGTCTTGACAGATAATTATAATAAACTAGATCAGGTTGGCTAAATAAGTTATATATGATTTTAATAGTTTTCGGAGCTGTAATTTGGGAAAATGAGCCAAACATGTCATTTCTACCTCTAAAGCATTTTCTGAATAGTCTTTATACACCCGAAAACAATTAAAATGGTTATTATATGGAAGGTTATAATGTCTACATAACTGGATACCTAATCTGAGAAAGTATAAGGTGTGACTGATATGCCATCGATGGATACATTTTACTCCCTTTGGTAAAATGTAAAGTAACATTTCATCGGTTGACCTATGAGAACTAAGTACCTAATCGATTTCGCATAGTGCTTATATAATATAATAATATAGGTACCATAATATACCGCATAAAATAATATACCATTTGGTATAACAATAAACCCATAGGGAGATAATTCAAGAGTAGAGGGGTCAGCCGCGCCGCGAAATCACGATTTTCAGCATTTTTGAATTGAAGTTAATCGAAAACGTAACATTTCTTAGCAAATACACCAGCTGTTAGAATATTATGATCACGTGACTCCGATTTTTTTTTACTAAGGGCTGCAGTGCGATTGTATAACTTCTTAGCCGAGATAATGGATCGTTATCGATACCAATTGATGAAAGTAATTTAGCCCATCAGAAGGTAAAGCAATTCAAAGTGCGTAAAGTCGACTTCCTGAGATAAATAATGTAATTATATTTCATTCCTCGTAGCTTTTGCACAATTGAAATGATTAACAATGATAATAATGGTTTACTTTCATCAATTGGTAGATAACGATCCATTATCTCGGCAAAGGAAGTTATACAATCGCCCTGCTGGTATTACCATTAGTTTAAGCTACAGTTAGCTAAAACTCCACTTCAGAAAACTCGGTTAAGAGGCAAACGGAAGCAAACGGAAATCGCACGGTTCATCACAGCGGTTTTTTGAAATTTTGTCTTCCCACTTAATAATTTTAAAAAATCAGATAGTAACGACCCATAACAGCCTAATAGACTAAATAATGCCGCACACTGGAGTTCATTTTGACCTCTGGTGCGACCTCAAAGTGTTAAATACGATTATTTTCGATTATTTTATTAAAAATATCGTATTTAACACTTTGAGGTCGCACCTGAGGTCATAATGAACTCCAGTTTGCGGCATTATTTAGTCTATTAGGCTGTTATGGGTCGTTACTATCTGATTTTTTAAAATTATTAAGTGGGAAGACAAAATTTCAAAAAACCGCTGTGATGAACCGTGCGATTTCCGTTCGCTTCTGTTTGCCTCTTAATTACTGCAATTTAATTCCGGAGCTTATTTCCTCAGTTTACATTAACCTCAGGCGACATTGACTGCAGTGGAAGTGGTGCCCTATGCCAAGGTAACAATTAGCCCCCCCCCCCCCCCCCTAACTTACATCAGAGATCGAGGTTGCCCACGATTACAAGGGGGGAGGGTCCCAAAGCATATGCGGGATAATTTCGACTTCTAGATCGCATTTGACGCCTTTTTAGCTCATAAATATACTGATTGGATTACAATAGGCAAAATAAAATGTACCTACATCTAAATACAGGATTATACAACTTTTGAATAATTTTTGACACCTCCTCGAGGCCCACCCCTAAAACAGGCCCTTGGTTCGTGAGGTTCTAAAGTGAGGAGGAATCTAATATTAAAACGGCTGGGTAGTGAGTTTGACCTTGAAGAGTTTTTTAATCGATTTTTATCAATATCTTTTACCAATGTAATTGTTAACAAAATAGGGCTATGGACGTGAATTCAGAACAGTTCAATGAAAATAATTTCATAGATTGGAATAGATTGGAACTTATTCCAATCTATGAAATTATTTTCATAGATTGGAACCCGAAAATTATTAAATTTTCGGGTTCTAAACACCTGTAGGACAAAGTAAATCAAATAAACCATTACAAGCTATGGAATTATTTTCATTGAACTGTTCTGAATTCACGTCCATAGCCCTATTTTGTTAACAATTACACTGGAAAAAGATATTGATAAAAATCGATTAAAAAACTCTTCAAGGCCACGCTCACTACCAAGCCCTCTTAAAACAAAGTCGTTTCAACAATAATATAGTATCAATCATTTTACTGAATGTCGCGGAAACCGTGAAGTGTTGGTCAAGAGTACCTTAAACTTCAAAATTGTTATAAAATGAACGACATTGGTACGCACATTTTACTATTTTCATAATAAAAGTGTAATTAACTTTTTTTTCCCATAACTAAATTGAAGCTTCAAAGTAGGCGTAGATTCTATAGAAATGTTATTCGAACATTCCTAAAAAAATCAAAAATTGCAAACCACGAATAACCTTGACATTGACACAGGTGTAAACTGATGAAGTCTCTCTCTGTTCTTCTGCTCTGGCTGATGTTATGACTGATGATTGCTCACGCAGAACGGCGGAGTATTTGCACGAGGTCACGCTCGAGTGGCGAAGTGTTGAGCTAGGTCACGTCTACGTCACGCTCCATGGTCCATGACTGAGTAATAGATACTTCATTCAACAGCCCGGGGTTCGATCCCCCACACAGGCGTGAAACATGGATTTGGTGAATGGGGGCTTCTTGCTTCTTGACACTTCCTATTTCCTTCCTGCTCTCTTCCCTTTACTTAATTAAATAATTTTTATTTTTTATTTTTTATTTTAATAATTTTAGAGTATGTTGGGTCTGTCAGATCTGCCATCTAAAGGAAGGGTCTTGACAGTAAAAGGTGTCAAAGTAGGGTTTGTTGAGCGAGCGAAGCGAGCGTCTCCTTTTGGCTCTTTTGGCACGGACCTCTGTTTTTTTGTTTTTTTTGTGTGTTTTTTTTTCTGTTACTGACGATATACAAGTCACAGTTTTTCTTCGATCAAGCTGAAACTTTGCACACATGTACTGACCATTTCCGGGCGTTGCAGACCCTAATTTTTTTGAAATCCCCTGATTGGTTCAAATTTAAAAAAAAAATATCTTTCGATTTGATTGTTTGATCAATTTGAAATGTTGAGAAGTCATTGCCACTAACATTTTACCCAATCAAACAAAGTTTCAGCCAAATCCTCCCATTGGTTAAAAACTTAAAATTTAAAACCATCTTTACTGTGATTTTTGAAATTTCAACTAGAACCGTTTGACCGATCAACTTAAAACTTTGCATGGTCATTGGCCTTGGGACCAACATTATCTGTGTTTTTGACAATTTTCAGACACATCTGTGTTTAAATCCAAAAGTTATTGACATTTTACGGACATTTTGCTTGTTGCTATGGATCACGGCAACATTGACGCCTCAGTTCCAATGTTCCAAGGTAGTTAGAACAGAAACTTTCAAACGCATAATTATGACACTAATAATCAACAAATCGATCGATCTGATATTGTGTAAACACACTTATATCATATGAGTGGTCCCAGGTATAGTTTTTGAACAAGAACCTGTGATTTTTGAAAATTAACAAGGAACCATTCAATCATAAAGGTTCAGGTTCAATCGATCAGCTTAAAACTTAGCATGCTTATTGGGACCAATATTTTTTGAATTTTTGAAGATTTTCATACCAGTCTGTGACGAAATTAAAGAATTATTGGCTTTTAATGACATTTTCAATAGACAGAATTTCGGTTCGATGTGTTGCGCATATCCGTGCTCGCTCATCAACGCGTTACACAGAGCGTTTTCCTAGTTGGTTCAACAGAAAATCTCGTTTATCTCAGTTTCATCCGAATGTGACTCATAGCTTTCTTCCCCTGTACCCATGATGCAATAATATACTAGCTAGACGCGTAGAGATACTTATACGGACCATGCCCTGTACCCTACATTTGCTTATCGCAGAACAAACGTCAGAGCATTGCCATTCGCTTGTTTTATTTTTTTCGGTAAAAAATGAAAACATTAAGGTACAAAATGCAAGTGTTGTTGAAATATGAGATAAACTAGCATACTTCATGCATGATCATTCGCCATACATTGGTTTATATCAATGCCTGGTTTATGTCAATAGGGAAGTCTCGTGAAGATTTGAATTCAGAATAATATTTATTTTATGAAAGTTGAGATGTTGCTGAACACAGATGTGGTATTATTTTTGTTGTGGGATGAATAGTTCTCATGTAATTAATTTACAAAGTTTGATAGATCTCCTCTCATTTAAAAACAGGAAAATAGGCAATGACATCACAGTTTGCTATATTGCCATGGCAACAAGGGAATCCCCATGTCAACACAATGTTCAAGACTTGGAAATGACATCACAGTTCTGATTCTTGTTACAGGCCGTTTTTTCCGCCAAAACCCTATGATATTTGAACTCGATTTTTATGAATTGAAATTTAAGATTTCATAGGTAATAAGCGTATTTGTCATTATTATTTGTGTTTATTTATAGAAATTTACTAGAATAAAATTTCATGAGACTTCCCTATTCTTCTCACGCGGTCCAAACCGGTACGCAAAGACTTCATAACACAGCTGGAGAATAATTAGAATGGAACCAATTTTGTCAACTAGCACCTAAAAACCACACTTCATTTCCTTCTAATTCCCAGTCTGGATTATGTTATAATTAAGTTGAATTGACTATAAATCCGAGCGCCAGATCGGCGAGTGTTTCCTAATTATTATGCTGCGCACGAACCGACCCGGGCCGGACCGGACCATGGTGTTACGCCGGACCAACGGCCGAGTGCATTGGAAAGTTCGGACCCAGCCATGGCCGCCTGCCAATGCCAAGTTTATGGAATATTTACGTCACGATGTAGAGTTATGTCAGTGATTAGCTGATTGATTATGGATCAGAGATTATGTGGCGCAGTTAGTAAGGTTAGGGTCAGATGATGATGCTTTGGATGTAATATTACGCAATGGCTTTTACATTTGCATTTATCCGCCCTCACAATGAAACACGGGTATTTACAACTGACCTTTTCTTAAAATTAAATTATTTCTTATGAAGTCTTATTTCTGTACAAACTGTAACTTTGGGGCGAAAAATTGCCCTTCTACTCTCTCAATTTATAATATTTTCGGGTCTTTTTAAATGAAAATGAAGAGTGTAGGTACAAGGAAGAGTAGTACGTGACTTTATTCCAACCAAGCCGAAAAATTAAAAGTGTCAACAATTTTACAGTGCATATAATTCATTATAATTATCTCTAATCTTTGATTATAGGTAGGTATACCCAAAATGTTTTTTGTTGATGATGATGATGATGATGATGATGATGATGATGATGATGATGATGATGATGACCTCTGAAGATTGAGGAAAATCTCGAAATACAAATCAGGAAGATTCCTCTTAGAAACTAATCTGGATCGGACAATTACAGATATTATAAAATACGATCACGGAACTGTTCTGTTTCTACTTTTAAATCAACAACAATACTTTGGAGCGAACTCTTGCTGTTCTTTAACCAAATTTGAAATTGTCATCTTAAAATGTTACTACGTATAGCAATTTGAGTAGTAGTTTAAAATCTTAAAAACGTAGTTGCAAATGAGTCGCTTCGTATCAAAACTCGCCTTTTCCACATGTAAAAAAAAATGAGTTAGACACGTCGTTGGATTCGTAATGAAGAAAGGAATCCGACTGTGAAAAGAGTTTGCACAAAAACCAGCATTTCCCTCTGTTAATATGCTTGCAAAATATGGATTTGTTTCAAAACTGGCCTTTTCCTTAGACTGGTTTGTTTCAAAACTCGCCTTTTCCAAAAGCAGCCAATCAGTGAGCAGCTTCTTGCCGCCATTTTGACATTACTCGTGCCAGTGACTCTAATAATTATTAGGAATCTTTATTCAATATAAATTATTTTCTTGTAAACTAATTTGACTGACTTGCCAATATTAACATTCTTTTCTTGTAAACTATCTGACATGACTTGTCAAAATAAACATGCTTGTGCAAATCTAAAATGTCTGCATAATTTTTTTCAAACCCCTGTCTTTTCCAGCATTTTTTTTTCAAAACTTGTCTTTTCCAAACTGAAATATTTATTTTTTAAATAAATATTGATTTAAGATTAACTTTTTACTCTTTCATAATATTTCTTTTGTTATTGTCCCCCTAAGTAAAAAAAATTCAGTTCAATTGGAAATTTCATTAAAATAATATAACGAATTTGTACGTTTATCTCAGAATGACGAAGAGAAGAGTTTTGATATTAGGCGACTCAAATATCTGTCCCATGGTATGATGCTAACAAGGTGTAGTGAACAATCATCTGCACGCCATGTCCAAGAGAAACTGTTGTAACACTAACAGATAAATACAGACAAGCCCATGTTATTAGGCAGGCTTGGTACATGATTGGCTGTAAGACTTTTTGTTTGTCAATGATTAATACTCTCATTCCTAATCATCAGTTGGAACACTTTTCATCAACAGCTCGAGCAATTGCATGCGATTTGAAATAACTATTTTTAATGCACCGACAGGAAAGTTGTTATGCTACATGAAAACTACTTGAAAAAGTAGAGTTGTAGAAATCAACTATTAAACAATTAAAAGTGGGTTCTTTCTTAACTCAGCAAACAATCAGCCCTTGGCGATCTTCAAATACTTCCTTAGAGAGAAATAGAGAAATAGGTTTTCCGTCAAGCGAATATCATTTGTTTGTTTCCTGCACAATTTGACATTTTCCTTACAAAATGTTGCATATTATATTCTTACCTATAAGTACTTATTATGACGACAAAACTGCGTTGATCTTAGTGCATTGTCGGGGATGGCGGTGCATAATGATGTATGAGATACCAATCAATATTCCGTGGAGAATTAATCAGGTCTGTAGAACTTGTACACATATTTAAAAATTAGTTAAAACTAGGAAAACGCTCGGTGTAACGCGTTGATGAGCGAGCACCATGCATGCACAAACACCAACCCGAATTTCGTAACTTACGGAATACACATACCCAATCCTCAATCAACATAAAAGTATCGGTTTTGATTGAAACTGAGAATATCCATACTCTGGATTTATAAAACTTGAAAAACTAGACTTGAACTTGAAAATTAGATTCATATGACATACGTTCTCTACTGATTGGGCTGAAAATTTGTAAAATATGAGAACATTTAAGTTTTAATTGGTCGTGCAAAATTTGAACTTGATCTGATCATTCTAATTTTTTCAGCCAATCAGGAGAAATTCATTTTGATTTTAAAAAATCAAAGCACTACCCAGAAATTTAGAGCCAGAAAACTATATGGCCTCAAAAAATTTGACAATATGATTTTATAGTTCGTGTGGAATTAGATTAAATTTTCAGCCAATCAGAGGGCTCAAAAAACGCGCTAAAAACTATACACTATTACGTCTGAATGATTTAATGTGTGTGCAAAATTTTAGCTAGATCGGAAAATCAATGTGACCTGTGGCGTGGGCCAAAAAATATAAATATAGAGAGTTTCCAAAAGTGCTGAATGTGACGCTGGCTCATAATGATGTCGAATAAGTACACTTTATGCGAGACAAACCCTTTTATTTACATAGCTGAGGTTATCAGGTTGGATCCGGAAAATTATCAAATTAGCTGTTTGACATTTGAAAGAAAGTGAAATCACAGATAACGAGAAACAATGCGTTTGAGCCAATGAAAATGCCACAACACACAACATGGATATAAACATGTCAGGGTGTGCACTCGAGGTGGAAATGTATCAAATGGGAGTCCCACGCACAATTCCAATGGCAATTGAACACGAGATCGATGCTATCAGCACGCATGTCGGACACATCAGATAAGATTTCATCACCGCTTCATTTGTCCCGCTGCTGGTTGTAATTAGAGGTGTTCCGGACTCGACCGTATCAATGCGGAGTTATCTAACATCCAGAGCACTTTCTCCGCATTGTGCCGCCGCGGAGACGCGCCGCGGCAATGCGCGTGCGTACACACGCTGTGACAGTGAGGAAGTTCGATAATGTGGACATAAAGTGAATCGCTCACTTAGGGATGGTGTTTTTGGAAGGTAACCTGCGAAATAAAAACGCGCACCCCGACTGGGAATCGAACCCAGATCCTTCGGGTTTCCGGCCCTATGCTTTAAGGTGATACTAGCGCTCGGCCGTTTTAGAAAATTGAGAGAGACAAATTGTTTCATAAGTGGGTGTAACTTTGATAGGATGTTCACATTGTCAGTCTGATTAAATCACTTTCTGATTGAATCAGTCTGGTCACTTTTTCATTTTTGCTTATTGCATCGTTAATTAGACGCCAGTTATTCAACAAAACCGCGCAAAACTATGAAATTTGCGATACGATTGGAGACCAAACCCGTAAACCAATTGATCTCAAATTTTAATCGTGATTAGATGAAAGACAAACTTAGGGTTATCCCTTGGCACATTTTTGAAATTTTATTTTATACAGCGCCCAGGGAGACAAGAAAATAGCTAATTTTTCACCAAAAATCCACTAATTGTTACTAATTAACAAAACAAAAAATTAAAAATTTACCAAGGGATAACCCTAAGTTTGTCTTTTATCTAATCACAATTACAATTTCAAATAATTTGGTCTACCCATTTCGTCTCCAATCGTATCGCAAAAAGTGTCTACAAAAAGCAGCAAAATCGCTCGCGCTTGCAGCACCTTAACCATTAAGCTACCGGGGCGCATTCTTAACATTAGGTTAGGTTGCCATACAACTCTTGCGAGTCCGAGTATCTGACCTATACACGTTATTGACTGATGAAATGTACACTTGGCCAAACAAAACTTGAACGTTCAATAAATCTGATACGCCGATAAATGTAAGATCGCACCATCAGAAGTCAGTCTAAGCGATCTCATTGTCTTACTCTAGTAGGTGACCTCACATTTCAAAATTTGGTCAACGTTCAAGTTTTGTTTGGGCGAGTGTACAAAATATGATGACTTCTCGGTCTTTACGCATGCGTCGGAAGAATTATCCTCCTCCTTTTATGTACTTTTTATATCTTTTTACTCGATATAACTATAAACAAATCTAAATTTCATAGTTTTCGTATCAAGATAATTTTTCTCCCTACTGTTCTGGGGTTCTATTCCTGAAAAAAGTGAGAGTGAGTTTGAGAAAAAACAGTGCATAGTTCAAAACAAAACGTTCCAGGTCGAAATATTGTCAAACTATATTTCTTTTCAAATCTATAGGAGATCGAGGGGGAGGGACAGATTCTTCCCCAACAATAAGGATTGAGGGCGGGAATATGCAGGATCCTCTAATTCAGCTTAATTTTGGTATTTAATCTCAATTAAAAATTGTGATCTCTGAAACTAACAAAATATTCCCTTAAATAAACCTATGGGGTTTGGATTCACAAAATGTATTGTCTGATAATATCTGATAATTTGGTAAATTAATAAAACAAAGAAGAAGATAATATACCAGGAACAAACTAGTAAAATACAAATTATTGAACAGAAACACTGGTCATTTTTGAGCGAGCGTAGCGAGCGTCACCACGGTACTCTTACGGCACTTTCTCTGTGTGTGTGTTTTTTTTTTTTTTTTTTTTTTTTTTTTGTGTTCACTGCCCAGGTCAAACGGCACAACCAATCGATCTGAAATTTTGCACATATACTAACGTAATCTATGCGGTCCCTGGGATCGTTTTTGAACGGGCTCATGTGATTGTTTCAAATTTAAAGAAAATATCTTTCGATTGGTAGTTCCGATCAATTTGAAATTTTGACAAGTCATGGCGACCAACATTGTACCCAATCTTACAAAGTTTCAGCCAAATCCTCTCATTGGTTAAAATTTAAAAAAATCTTTTATGTCATTTTTTAAATTTAAACTTGAACCGTATGACTGATCAACTTAAAACTTTGCATGGTCATTGGGACTAACATTATCTGCATTTTTGAAAATTTTCAGACTAATCTATGTTTAAATCCAAAAGTTATTGACGTTTTACGGACATTTTGCGTGTTGGCTGTCAAATTTCTCGAAAATGTTGATCACGGCTTCTTCGACTCTTTATTGTTCCAAGGTAGTTAGAGTAGAAACTTTCAAACGTATGAAACTGATATGACCATTCAACAGATCGTCTAATACTGTGTAAGAACACACACTAATATTATCATGAGTGGTCCCATGTCTATTTTTTTAAAGAGATCCTGTGATTTTTAAATATTAACGAGGAACAGTTCAATCAGAAAGGTTCAAAAGGTTCAAGCTTTGCATGGTTATTGGGACTAATGTTTTAGGACAATTTTGAGATTTTTATACTTGAGTCTGACGAAATTCAAGAATTATTGGCTTTTAATGATATTTTCGATAGACATAATTTCGGTTCGAGGTGTTGCGCCTGTCCGTGCTCGCTCATCAACGCGTTACACAGAGCGTTTTCCTAGTTACTAATTTGGTAAATGTTGTGCGATGTTTCGCCTGCGGTGTGTTGACGCAGAGCAGGTCGCAATGTCCGAGTTCGGCGCCCGGCAATGCGATTGGCCATGGCGCCCCGGGCTCTTCTGACCGCCAGCCAACTTCCCCATTAGCTCGACACAAGTATATTACTTCGCGAACCCAGCTTATGATCACAAATACCAACAGAGACGATATTCATTATCCAGAACAATCCCACCGCATGAGGCAAGACCTATAGAGATGTGAAGTAATAGCTCATTTTACACACATGATTTCATCTCACTGTCCCCATGATACAGATATCGACATACCTAGTGGGATATTTACAAGTTATAGATCACTTAAACTAGGAAAACGCTCTGTGTAACGCGTTGATGAGCGATCACGGACACGCGCAACACCTCGAACCGAAATTATGTCTATCGAAAATATCATTAAAAGCCAATAATTCTTGAATTTCGTCAAACTTGTATTAAAATCTCCAAATATTACTAAAATGTTAATCCCAATCACCATGCAATGTTTTATGTTGATCGATTGAACCTTTATGATTGAACTGTTCCTTGTTAATATTCAAAAATCATATGATCTCTTTAAAAAAATATACCTGGGACCACTCATATAATATTGGTGTGTGTACACAATATTAGATCGATCTGTTGAACGGTCATATCAGTTTCATACGTTTGAAAGTTTCTGCTCTAACTACCTTGGAACTATAAAGAGTCGAAGTAGCCGTGATCAACATATTCGAGAAGTTTGACAGCCAACACGCAAAATGTCCGTAAAATGTCAATAACTTTTGGAATTAAACACAGATTAGTCTGAAAATTTTCAAAAATACAGATAATGTTGGTCCGAATGACCATGCAAAGTTTTAAGTTGATCGGTCATACGGTTCTAGTTTAAATTTCAAAAATCATATGTAATAATTTTTTAAATTTTAACCAATGGGAGAATTTGGCTGAAACTTTGTAAGATTGGGTACAATGTTGGTCGTAAATGACTTGTCAAAATTTCAAAATGTTCAAAATGATGGTTGTGCCGTTTGACCTGGGCAGTGAACACAAAAAAACAAACAAAAAAAACAAAAAAACAAAAAAACATACACACAGAGAAAGTGCCATAAGAGTACCGTGGTGACGCTCGCTACGCTCGCTCAATTACGAGAATATAATAGACTATTTTAAATATTATCTCGGTGGCTCTGCTTTCTAAGAAAAATCATATGCAGCTTGATTTCCAGACACCTTAGTCCCTGTTTCAACAATAGGTAAAACAGGGACTAAAGTGTCTGGAAATAATACTGCATATGATTTTTCTTAGAAAGCAGAGCCACCGAGATAATATTTAAAATGGTCTATTGCCAAAAGATAATAAAATAAATACAAAATTCAATAGAGAAGTAAGGAAGGGATGTGCGTTGTGAAAAATATCCTACCGAACCGGGGCTCGAACCAGTGACCTCTCACTTGAAGATGATAGTAAATAAAAATAAATAAGTCGTTAAAAAATAATGAAAAATTTTAAATTAAATTTTCAAATTAAATGAAATATCAAAGTGAAACATTTATTTAAATTCAAAATTTGAGTAAAAAACTGTAAATCTCACATTTTATTTACTGTCATTTGGTTGATCTGTCGTACCAAAGTATAAGACTAATTTCTTGTGATATTAATACGTTTAAGCAGTTTTTAAGTTGCAAAATTTGCAAACTGTTATATAACCGAATGCACTTCAAAATCAACACGGTTTCAGTGTAAATGACTTGTTAAAAACTTCCCAAGTCAATGACTGCGGCCAAGGCAGTGGGTCAGTGGTTAGCGCATTCGCAGGGCCTGGGTTCAAGCCCAAGGACGGTTTCAGTCAAGCGGTGGGATAGTTCCAAGTAGCAATATGACCCTCATGTCGATCCAACCGTTTTCTGTCTGGTTCTGCAACTGCTAAATGATATGATGACGATGATGACGATGACGATGACGATGACGATGACGATGGCGATGACGATGACGATGACGATGACTCGATGACGATGACGACGACGACGATGACGATGACGATGACGACGATGACGATGACGATGACGATGACACGATGACGATGACGATGACGATGACGATGATGATGATGACGATGACGACGATGACGATGACGACGACGATGACGATGATGATGATGACGATGACGACGATGACGATGACGATGACGATGATGATGATGATGCGATGACGATGACGATGACGATGACGATGACGATGACGATGACGATGATGATGACGATGACGATGACGATGACGATGACGATGCGTGACCATTGGTAGGGAACCTTCTCATCATTTGACTCTTGACTGGGAAGTAGTTGTTTCAAAACCGTGCGTAATTAAACATAATTTGAATATTTTAATGCTTAATAAAACTAAAGTAATCTGGCACATACTTTGGTAATGCATAAAAATGTCTTCATTTTAAAAGCACTTGAAGCAACTTATTCACCGAGGAGAAATTAATTTCGAACGAAATCCCGCTTTGCATGTTTTCTGTACGTTATTCCCTATGATTACATCCATATATAGCCACAGTCTAGTCAGATTTTAAATTTATTCGATTTTTGTCGCTGAAACGTGTTGAATATAGGAGTTCGTTTCTTCTATTTTCTTTCGATTTCATTTACAGTGTCGATTACAGAGAAATTGTCGCTGCATGTGGTGTTTAAAGCAGAATTTAATTGATTTACGACACCTACTTGAATATATTAATTGCGGTTAGCTTCGCGTTAGGACAGAAACCCCGAGGACAGAACTGATCACGTTTACTTCCCGTGCGCCTGGGAGGTAGGCAGCACTTTGCTGATCACACACAGGTGCTGGATAAGTTGCCTACCTACATGCATTTGCAAGTAGATCCAGGTAGCAGCACTGATCAAGATTTGACTCGACTCTTTATAAAACATTTTCTGAATAGATGGGAGTTAAAATGCTGTTGTCATCTGAATACGCGGATCTTTTTATTGAAACAAGATTCGAGAACACTTTATCTAATTATTTGGTCGATATTAATTATTATTTGATAATTATTTGATTATTTTATCTAATTGATATTTAAATAGGGATCTCCGAAATTCACTCTTCGTCAGTAATCGTTCAAACTCGGCATATAAATAGATTTTTATGTTCTGCATCATAATTATGTCAAGAAAAGTGGCCAACGTGAACTAATTGTTGAGATCATTTCACAGTTTTTCTCTCGGTTTAACATTGCGACCATACGGAGAAAGTCATGCTGATATTTTCAAAACTGGGAAGGTACCCTACTAATAGGCCACGACCGCCTCCTTCCCACCTTCCATCCTTACCTAATCTTCACCGTCATCTCCAAATCATCCTCATAATCATTCATCCGTCGCCATTAGCCTCGATGCAGAACAGTGCGACGTTAAGCCCCAGACAAAAAAAATCAAAAGCTGCTTTCCAACCTATAGATTTTATGAATAAAGCGTGTATCAGATGAAACTGTTCATTTTAACATTATTAAATATACACGTTCGTGGATGTTTTACCGTGCTATGAGGGATTTAGTGATTTAATTGTACATTTTTCCTATACTGAAAAGTGCGGGTAGCTCAGTATGGTAGAGCTCTCGCCCGGCAAGTGAGAGGTCCCGGGCTCGAGCCCCGGTTCGGTCGGATATTTTTCACAACACACATCCCTTCATATCATCCTGACTCCATCCATGGAAGTTTTCCACAGAAACCTACATTCTCAAAATTATGTTGCCATGGTGAAACGGCCTTCTAGAAATGTAAATTTCATTGCAAATTTGGGGATAATTCCAGAAGACCGTGATTTTTCAATTTATGTTTTCAATTAGTTGTCCTGTTGCTGAGTTTTAATTTGTTAAAATTAATTATCTTTTGTTCTGAACAGTGATCCGTGTGGTAAATTAGGCTTTAGTGCAGTAAAGTGTAAAGCCACTGCGAATATAATTCGGAACGAGACCTATAAGTATTGAATTTTATACAATTCGCTTTAAAGGATACGTTTTATGCTGCAAATAAATGTCCCATTTGAATAACATGGAGAGTTGAATGCGCGAGAGAAGAGGAAGTTTGTTAATATTCAGAGGAAGGCGAGTGAAAGAAACGAGAATACAAGGTTTATAATAATATATAATTTATTGCAAGCACATCAATTTTGTCGCTCATCAGTCAAAAGTGGATTGAGCAATGCGTTACATTATGTACAAAGCAAATTATTATTTTTTCAATACAAAAATAGAATTTCTTTGAATTTGAGGCACTCGTGAGGTTGATCCGTTAGAATAGCTGAGTTCCGATCAAGGTGAAATATTCCGACATCTTGGTGTGACTCTGGCGACAGAACAACACTCTCGAAACCAAGGTGGCTAGATTGCCGACTTAAAAAAACTGATGAAAAATAAATAACTTTGTGCTTTGAGTCTCCAGATTGTCGTTCCGTGCCTTTACACTGAGATCTGTTCAGAAAAGAAACTGTCGTCGAGAGTTTTTGATTTTATGAGCCTCAAATAAAATTTCCTTGATAAGAACTATATTGTGGCTTCACCTCGACGTGTTTGGGTTCAGATAGCCTTTGCAATGATCCATTCGATCCAAACTTAATCGACTGCGGTTGATTTGACAAATACTGGATCAAAAAGGAGATTGAAATTGAAAAGGACTATCTGAACTGAATTTAAGTGTGTCGGAACATTCTCCCCGGGACTCGTGATCGTTGATGCTGTTTAATAGTGAGCGTAGCCGGCGTATCCGTGGTAGGCGGGGGCGGCGTAGACAGCGGGGGCGGCGTGGTACACGGGGGCGGCCTTGACCAGGGCCTGGGGGTGGGCGGCGTGGCCACTCTTCTTCACCACGGCGTTGAAGCTGGAACAGGAGGTCGTCACGTCATGCAATTCACAAGACGTAGGTAGCAATGAACTATACCTTCGGGAATGTTTATGGATGTTCCAAATTAGTTTATTATTTTGCTTGTATTGAAAATTAAATATCAAGATTGAGGTATGATGATAAAATGAGAACATATTTACGTACACATATCGCAAATATTGTAGACCTACGTTAGGTTACAAAAAAATATTTATAAAAATTCGCTGTTTTTTAGTAGGGCCAACAATCAGGCACAGAACAAACCTTCGCAGGTAACGATTATAACAATGATGTGTCTTCGCTATGTACAAAAGAAAATTACATTTAATTAATTGTCTCATTGATTTAAAATATAGTTCCATACTTTGTCAAGACTACAATCCGCCACTCGAGTAGGCTGACCGCCCATTCACCATACAAAATTTGGTTTAGTGTCCAAAAAACACTTAAAAATTGTTTAAATTCTAAAAAAACGCTATGTTGGGCAAAAATAGGGTGTTACTTGATGTAATCTGAGCAGTCCCAGAATCTATTTTAAAATGTTTAGGTTTATTAGAAAAAATTCCCCGCGGGGCCACAATTGGACATTTTGCTTCAGTTTGAGCATTTTAATGACCCAAAACCAATGTTAACTGGTTTAAATTCTAAAAAACGCCCTGCGGGGCTAATACTGGGGGGCTTCGCTTTCCAGACCCCCTTTTCGGGCGTCGTAATCCCCCCCCCCCCCCCAAGATGAAAATACGCGCCTAGTTGTGCGAGCACTCGCCCGGCAAGGGTTCGCGCCATACCTCGAGAACATGAGATTGAGGTTGATGTTGCCTACCCATTATGATCATCAGCTGTGTAGGAGACGGTTCGGACTGTACCATCAGCCTCCACCAGACTGTACTCTCCCTTGACCACGTCGCCGTCTCTCGTCTCCCATTGGCTCTTGTGGTCGCCGGTGTGCGCGTCGCTTACGCCGTAGTTGAAGTTGTACTTGGGGTGCGCCTGCGCACACATAGACAACATTACGTGTAAGTACAAGTATGACGTCACAGGCTAAAGAATACTTTGTTTGCTCACATTTTAGAGACAATTTTATGCCCAACTTCTAACTTCTGTGCCACACTTCTTGATAGAAATTAGAACATGTTCTAATGATATGAAAGTTGAGCTCATGTTCTGTGACAAGAAGTTGCGTCGTGTAAATACTTCATTGTATGAAAAATGGGAATGTGACACAGAAGTTGTTCAATAAATTGTACCGTGTAAATCAGGCTTTAGAGAAAAATCTGAAAACTGAAAATTGAATTGCAAGAGACTAGCCAAAAGTCTGTCAAAGAAATGTCAATCTTGAGATTTGAGAAAGATTATAATGAGTTATGAAGAGGACCGCACTATGCCTGATTTGAAATTACATTTATATTGAATTGTGCGGAGTTCAAACAATGTCCTGAAAATGTATTTGGCCATTGCGCAATTCCATAGAAAGTCTTTCACTGTCGGAACCCCTATTGTTAGATAACAATGCGTTATCTTCTATTACCGAATATATCCAACAATAAGGGTTCCGTCGGTGATGCCTCGTTGTATATATCAGGAGAAATTCCACTCGACATGTGAAAACAGAAGAATTGTTTTCACACAATAATTCTACTTGCATAGATTCAATAATATGGTATAGAATAAAGAGGCGTAAGCGAACGGAAATCGCCGGTTCGTCAAGCTAACAGAATTTAAAAAAAATCAGATAGTTACGACCCATTACAGCATACAAAATTTTGACAAAATGTTAAATACGATTATTTTACCATAAATATCGTATTTAACACTTTGAGGTTGTATCAGGAGTCATAAATTACTCCAGTGTGTGGCAATATTTAGTCTATTCTGTTGTAATGGGTCGCTACTATCTGACTTTTTACATTTATGTTAATGTGAAGATAAATTTCCAAAAACCGCTTCGACGACCGTGCGTTCGTGTTTTCGCTTATTTATTATATAATAAATAAACAAATAAATAAATAAGTATAAATAAATACATATTTTAATTCGAGAAAATAAGGAACACAACTGACCTCTGGTTAATTTTGTGGTACTAGGTAAATGGCGGCTATCAAGGGCGCATTTGCATAAATATAAATACAAATATTTGATATAGTTGTTTGTTATGGCCAAGAAAGTAAATTTATAGCTAAATATCAATTCAATTTGTTTTTTGTTTTTTCACTGCTTTATGGAAACACGAAATGTAAAAACAAACAAATTAATATGTGGACCTGATAGTAGCCATCTTGCCAGAAGTGGCTCCATCACGTATCACTTATTTGTGGGAATAGTCGTTCAACATCTTGCATATTGTGTTTCAGACACTTACGTAGTAGTCGACGCCCTTGACGGCGACGGGGGCGGCGTAGCCATGTCCGGCGTAGCCATGTCCGGCGTAGCCATGTCCGGCGTAGCCATGTCCGGCGAATCCGTGGGCGACGGCGGGGGCGGCGTACCTGGTGAGGGCGATGAAGGAGTTAGTGATATGCCTTCCTGGGGGGTGAGGGGGGGGGGGGGCATGAATGATCTTGAAGCGTCAGATTTTTTGAAACCTTACCCCATGCCAATCTTGTTGAGTTCTTTTGAGATCATTGGCTTTCTTGAATGTTGGTAAATAAATATCTCGGCGGCCCAGAAATGCTTTTGATCCAAACTTTCAAGAAAATATTGACAATATAAATTTGGTGTATATAATCAAGTAAATCGCAGCCACAGAATGTAAGCATTACATGCGTAAGCTTAAGCATGAGCGTAAGCATACATACGTAGCACCATTCCCAACCGAGTAATGAGGTTGAAGTGTGACAATACAGCGGTACATGAAGTACGAACTGGTACCTGCTGTACTGATGTCATGCTTTAGATGAAATTGGACAACAAATTGGAGGTATAGAAGAAGGGCACTGTGGAGCTCCAACTCCAGGCGCGTAGGAACTGAATGTGCAAGGGGAGGGGGGGGGGTGATATTGTAAAAGAGCTTTAGCTGGAGATACTATAGAGTCTACGAAGACAATGGGGTCTGGGGGGAGGGCCCCCAGCAACATGCGGGTCCGGGGGGCAGAGCCCCGGGAAAAATATTGAATTTCAGGCATGAAT
This sequence comes from Leuctra nigra, assembly GCA_934045905.1. Lineage (NCBI taxonomy): Eukaryota > Metazoa > Arthropoda > Insecta > Plecoptera > Leuctridae > Leuctra > Leuctra nigra. The sequence goes on from OW203769.1 coordinate 33,150,456, forward strand.
TTGGAGCATTTCTATGTACGCGGTTTTAACACTTTTTAAGCATATTTTTATCTTGACATATAAATGTGTAAGAACATAGGGAGGGAATTGATTCAGAGGGGGAGGGGGTGATTCCCCCCCCCCCCTTCATGCGCGCCTGTCGAACTCAAAAAGAGTGAAAATAGGACCTCGAACACTTATACATAGTCGCGATGCGAGATATGCAGTGGTGTAGTCGAGGGTATACGCGGGTATACGCCGTATAACTAAAAAAGTATATTCACTGGAAAGTATACCCAAAAACTTAGAAGGGGTATACGCGGGTATACGCCGTATACCTAAAAAATTGTTTTGCTGACGATTGAAGTGTCAGGAATACTTAGTTTTGTGGTGTTTAACGTCAAGTTTCATTTCGTACGTAAGCAAAAAACTCAAAAAAGTTAATTTCAAAGTGTCCAAAAACCGAAAAACGCCCTGCGGGGCTAGGTTGGGGGTGCCTCCCACCCTTATTCCGAGGAAAATTGTTTTCCTTGCCTTGCTCCCCCCCCCCCTGGCAGGAATCCTGCGGACGACCATGGTATAGAGTATACCCAAAAAAATTATTAGGACTACACCACTGGAGATATGGAGTCGTGTGATAATGTGCACGGGGCTAGACTCAAGGGTAGTAACACTTCATTGTTAATTTTTATACATTGTTTGGTGTTGTTTCAAAATTTGTGTGAATATTTACATACTAAACGATTTTGTGTTGTCATTTTCTATAAAACGACTAGATACCTAAGGGACAGTCTTTCAATACTCTGCTTACTTTTAAACTGTTGATTAGGACTATAATGTCATGGCAACAACCAATGGCATTCCTAGAATGACCACTAACTAACTGTTAAGAGCTCATTATACCGGGCCTTATTCTATAAACACGGATTAAAAACAATTGAAACTTGGCTACTATTAGCGAAGATACTTCGGGCTTAGAAAAAGGAAGTGATATTAAATGATTTCTGAAACATTTTGAGTAACTCAACACAATAATTTTGGGGAAAACAATGGCAAGAATATAAATCTATGAAGCTATTAATAAAATGCAAGATGAAAGAGCAACTGCACGGCAAATAGCACGGTAAGTTGGCTCTTAAGTGACCAGAGCAGCGAGCGAGGCCTCCGCGTGACGTCAGACCAGCTGCACTGCGATATTTCCGTAAACCCCGGCATGAACTAACCTCTTACCCATATTTTACTACCCTTGGGCTAGACTCACCCGTACGACAGAGCCGGAGCCGCGGCGTAGATGTGCGAGTAGGCCGGAGCGGCGTAGCCCACGTATCCCGCCTGCGCCGCCACCAACACTGCAGCCAGACTGAACAACTGGAACACACACACAATCCAGTTTCAACACACACACTTCATTTCACAACATGTCCTTGGCTGCAGGAAGAGTACAGCATTTACATTGATTCATAGGAAATAGCAATATTAAAATCTTTGAGTTTATAAAAATTGGTACAACAATTCAGAGCTGTCGGTAAAGATGCAGATGCAGTTGCAGTTGCAGTTGAATGACAACACGTAGTGCGTTTCAGGAACTACTTGATACTGATATTATTGAGCGAGCGTAGCGAGCGTCACCACGGTACTCTTATGGCACTTTCTCTGTGTGTTTTTTTTTTGTTTGTTTGTTTGTTTGTTTGTTTTTTGTCTGCACTGCCCAGATCAAACCGCACAACCAATCGATCTGAAATTTTGCACACTTACTAACGTAATCTATGCGGTCTCTGGGATCGTTTTTGAAAGGGATCCTGTGATTGGTTCATATTTAAAAAAAATTATCTTTCGATTGGTTGGTCCGTTCAATTTGAAATTTTGAGAAGTCATTACGACCAACATTTTGCCCAATCAAACAAAAATTCATCTGAATCCTCCTATTGGTTAAAATTTAAAAAAATATTTCACCTGGTTTTTGAAATTTTAAACTAGAATCGTACGATTGATCAACTTAAAACTTTGCATGGTCATTGGGACCAACATTATCTGTATTTTTGACTGCTTTCAGACTATTCTGTGTTTAAATCCAAAAGATATTGACATTTTACGGACATTTTGCGTGTTAGCTGTCAAATTTCTCGAAAATGTTGATCACGGCTACTTTGACTCTTCAGTTCTAATCCAAGGTAGTTGAGCAAAAACTTTGAAACGCATATGAAACTAATAATATTTTCGATAGACGCAGAATTTCGGTTCGAGGTGTTGCGCGTATCCTTGCTCGCTCATCAACGCGTTTTACAGAGCGTTTTCCTAGTTTAATTTTAATTGCGTGATCCACAAATTTTTTCACTACAAAAATGTGTTGCAAAATTTTGTAGATAATGAAAAGCGCATTTTATCCGCTGCTTGAATTGTGTATTTTTTAAGCCCCATTTACGCGGTACAATTTCTTGAACAACTTCAGTGTCACATTAGTTCTGCACATGTGCAGATTCCCTTTATCATCTCAAAAGTGATACTGCGCACGAGCAGAACCTCTGTGGCACAGAAGTTGTTCAAGAAATTGCACCGTGTAAATGGGGCTTTAGATTTGTTAGTTTTACAAGTCGCTGAAATGCAAGTTTGAATTTATTAAGGGCCGGTATTACCAAAGTTAATCTTAGCCAGAATAACTTTTTTTGTCTGGGGCTTAACGTCGCACTGTTCTGCAGCGAGGCTAATGGCGACGGATGAATGATTATGTTGATGATTGGGAGATGATGGTGAAGAGTTGGTAAGGATGGAAGGTGGGAAGGAAGCGGTCGTGGCCTATTAGTAGGGTACCTTCCCAGCATTTGCTTCTCGACTGAGGGAAAACCACGAAAAACCCCCAGTCAGGAAGGACGGCCGCGGGAATCGAACCCGGGCCTCCGGAATACAAGTTCAGAGCGTTAACCACTCACCCAACCTGTTCCGTGCCAGAATAACTAAACTAAATATTGGACTAAATTGGCGGCACAGCCAATCAGATACCTCAATATGATTGAGACAGTTGAATTTAATCCATAAGTTAGTTAATCCAGCACAATTTAACTTTGGTATTACGGGGCCAAATATGGAATAAACGATATTATAATATAATATATCAATAACTGTATTATTATTATTATTATTATTATAGTTCAGATATTTTATTTAAATACCTGACCCGATTTTACACCAGTAACTTTCCTGCATTTGCATTTTATTTGTTCGTATATTTGAACTATTGCAATTCTCGGTTTAAGTATCTAAAAAGACATTTCTACTTGTTGTATTATGTAGATGAGTGATCAAGTTTCTTGCACCCGACAGGTAATCTACACTAAGAATGCATTGTCATTAGTGTAGGTATATTGTTAGTTTTAAAATTAGTTTGTAGCTATCCGCAGCAAATTATCAAAAAGTCAATAATGTATTTATTTATTGATATTTGTGCAATATCAATAACTTGCAATTTTCATAAATAAAAACCTAATAAAAAACAGAAATTCAAAAAAAGGAGAGAATATAAATTTGTAACTTTCATTCTTTTTACGTAACATCAACAATTACAGTTGAATAAATATACATGTTTTATTATGACATTATTGCAAGTGCTAAAAATATACGCAAGGCCGACCTTCAATTGTTGTTTACTATTTTCAAAAACATCTAAATTCAAGTAATTATAGAAATTAATTGTTATATCAAGAAAATTAAATATAGAATTATTGTTTTGATAACTATTCGCTATAAGCGATAACTATTCGCTCCCTATAATTATTTTCATATTTTTTAAAAACAAAAAAGTAAATATGAATGAATATGAAAAATGAAATAAGTTAAAATATACATTTTGATTCCCGAATACGCGGCACAAACTTTCATTTACAGAAAACACCAATAACATTAGAAACACAAATTGTCTTAAATAACCGACTTGTATAAAATCTTCATTTATAAAATTTAAAACGATGAGATATTTCGTTTCTCATAATAATGAAATACACGCAAATTCACTTTTCGTTGATTAATCAAATTTCCTGCGTTTCACTTATTATACAACACCACTTATCATCACCCAAGCATGCCAATGAGATAACAATGTCACACATCCTACCTGAATGAATGCCATGTTACTTCTGTCACTGTCAACTAAGAACTGATAGCTTGTTACCTCTACCACCCAGCTTATATACTCTTATTCCTACACGCCACTCCATTCTCTCGCAGGATGCCCATTGGCCACTTCCCTCGACATTCCTAACGACATGTGCGTAACAACTTTACCCACATTCATGTAGGTTTGGTAATTTCTAATTTCTAAAATAGTTTTGTAGTTATGTAAAGTTAATTTGGCGTGAAGAATAGTAGGGGAGGTAATTTATATGTAAACATTGTTGAGGTTTGAAAGAAAGGGAATGTTTTTACGTTTGAAAGTGTAAGAGCGGGAAGGTCAAAACGGTTAGGAATTTGAACCAATTTAAGAAGGAAACTGTATTAAGTAAGAAATCGGTTTTATGTAAAAAGGAGCTAGCGGATGAGAAAAAATCGAAGAATTATATTTTCTAAATCTAGTTCAAAGTAGTTACGTTTTATAAGTTTGAATTTTTAATTTTATGTAATTTCTGAGTTATTGGCAAGTCTGAGATTGTGAATGACAAAGAGCTAACTGGCGTATCAAATTGATGCAGGAATTCCGGAGTTGATGAAACAAATGAAGAAAATAATGGAAGCGGTGACGCCATTTATTGCAAATCTTAGCAACAAAATTATTTTATGACTATTTTATAGGCCAATGCAAATAGAATAATTATTATAGTAGCCCACAAAATTGTTATTTTTTGGAGAGCTGTTTATGAAATTAAAGAATTAAAGAATGTCGATAATTTGTAAAGCAAGTGAGCTCGGGATTCTGGAAACTGGAAACAATAATATTTGGAATTTCCATTCTATTTCAAAATAATGTCACACAATTAATTCTTCACTTGACACTTGCTTCTAAATGACTTCCACTTCCTCATTCTCATTGTCTTCACTAGAAACAAAAAACAGCCAAGTGTCAAACTGTCGATAATTTCTTTGCAAAAGAACCGTGTTTTTTTAGTTGTTAAAACGCATTTAGAGTTTTTTTCACTCTCGTTGACGAGCAATTCTCCCACCGCTTCACTTTCACTGCTTTTGTTAATATTTATCATGCATTCCGACATCGAGCCACACGCTTGGGGAAAAAGAACGAGACACTTTTTACGCCGCTTTTAGAACCGAAAGAATTGATTTGAGATAAAGTCCATTGTATAATCACGTAAGAGTCCGTGTTGACCCAAGCGTGACAGACGTGTCTATGTGTCTTGAGTCTGATCGGAATCGAACCTGGACCTCCACGCTTCATTTGTATTTGCGGAGCGAGATAAACGTGACGACAGGAAAATGAGAGATATGGAAAAGTGAATGCAAATTGTTTATTATTTTACGATATTGTGTAATTGTAATGGAGGTACTTACAGGGACTTAATGAGACTACAAATAAATATATATCATGTATGTCATGCATGTATTTATATTAAATATTATAACGGTATACTGTCCTGAAGAATAGTCAAAGTATTCTTCATTGTTGACATCAGTACACACGCGTATATTATCTGCTACCCCAAAGAAGATTGTGTCGGGGTAGGTTTTATTAAAATTAAGAGACACGCAGTAAACTATAAAAGTATACATTGCCAATGAACAGCTGGATAATTATATTTCTAATATTGTTACAGATATAACAGTAATTACTTATTATAAAATACTCTTGAGTGTAAATCAAAAAATTTAATTTGTCCATGCTTTACATTACGAGTATCAATACGGATTATATTCTGGAGTACTATTATTATCATTATACAAAACGCATAATTTCATTTTTGTGCAACAAGCCAGCAAGCCTCATTTGGTGCTCTCTCAAACCCAAAAATTAAAATCTTTCACAACAATTTTAGATTTTCCATTTTAAGCGTCATGTCAGTGTGCCCTGAAAAATATTTTCAAATTGCAATATTCAAAATGTATATTTTTGTACGTTATAATTTGTTACTCGAAGTAATTTCAAAAAAGGATGGACGACGGAGTAGGCTGAGCCAGTCGCTCGACATAATCAGTGTCTGTCAAATTCTTTCTCAATCTCGCTTCCCAGTGTTTTTGCCAAGCTTCCTCTACATGTCCGCTAGTTTGTGATACTCTATTATTTAATAATTATTATGAAGTCGTTATTCCCAACAAGAACTATCAACTAGTGTGAATACAATATAATAAATTAACATAAGAACACGTCGCAATTACAATGCAGTGTACAGGAAGTGTCGAATTCGCATCACAGGATATTTTACATTACATTTAAAAGTGACAATGGATTGAGGCCTTTTCTTCTACGAGATCTATTAAATCTCTCCATAATGTTATCAGCGCGATGACTCTTCGACGCCTTATCGGAAGGTAGCGATTAATTTTCTCCGCCACAGCTAAATGTAGCTGTAATTGATTAGTTGGAATCAAGGTCTCTAGAAGATCAGGCAGTTTCCCACAGGGCAAAGCTTCGCATGTTTATAATCATCATAGATGGAAATAAGGAAAATTGATATTAATGCGACTGTACAATGTTTAGGAATTATTTATCATCATCCGAAGTTTCAACATTATCAAATATAGGCTTATAGCTAGATTTTTGGGCCGTTAACAAACTTTAATTTATTAAAACTCTCATTAATTTGTACTTGAACTATTATTTTGAGATTTTTAATATACTAAAGTTTATATTAGAGTATAAAGTTAACGGAAGTATACAACGCTGTCTTTAATTTTTACTAAACATTTAATTTCGAGATTTTTATTAAACTTAAGTTTGAGAACCGTATACTAAAATATTGCTTTATTTGTACAATATTTATACCTACCTAAAAACATAGTAAAACAGTTAAATACTGAAGTAATGTATTGTTAAAAGATTAAATAGTAAAATTTTAAAATACTAACACTATTAAATCTTAAAATTGTAAAATTGGTACCTAACAATATATAAAATAGTTAAGTGGTAACATTGTAATATAGTAAAATTGGTGATTTTAAAATCTGTTCGAATAGTTAAAACTCCGAATATTGTGAGAAACATCAATGATGAATTTTCATTTTTCTACATCTCCTATTTTCGAATGCATCGAGTGCATTTGGCGGCTGCATCCGGATGCACTTGTTGGCGCGCCACTGCATCAGGTTGCCTGCCAAGTGCAATACCTGTTGCATGTGCTCCTGATGCTCACTCACCATGGACACAATGACACATGGAATTGCGCAACACATTGTAATGTAATGCATGAGACAACAGATCAGCTGAGACAGTATAGATGCAGAGGCAGGAGATATAGCGAGTAATAAAGCCCTAATAAATGTCTTAAAAAATCTTTTATAAAATCTTTTCTTCAAAGAAATTTGACCGTGTAAACAAGACAATTTGATGATAAAATGTTCTGTCAAATGGTTTTGTAAAATATTTTATCATACATCACGTTCTGTTTCTGTAAAAGATTTTGTAAAAGATATTATAAAATATTGATAGGAAATTTTACCGTGTATAAAGAAATATAGTGTCCTACTAAGAATTATTTTTTCTGAATTTCAGTCCTCAAAATGGTCTGGAGGTCTCCGGATTCCAGAAATTTTCTGGCAAAAACTTCTGGGAAAATATTGACGGAGAAAGAACTCTTACTATACGTACTTATTGAACCAATGAAAACGCTGGTATACATGTTGTGTTCTGACAGAAATAATCCCACCTTTTTTACTCTAAATGTTTTTTATGACTCGAATTCCGTCGCCGGATTATCGTAAAAAACATTTCAAAACTTAATCTATAGTTCCACCACCATTTCACTCTTGAAAATTTTACTGGAATTTCGAAATTAATTTTTCCTTCCATTTAGGTACGAAGTCTTTGGCAGAAAATGATTCGCGACCCGGGTTCGATTCTCTCTGGTTTCTGACGGTGTCTTGTGGCTTCCCTCAGTCGACAGGCAAAGGTTGCCTTCTAATAGATCACGGCCTCTCTGCCCACCTTCCATCCTTACAGTACACCCAGCGAGCGTAGAGAAAGTTCACCAAACGCTGTGCAAAATTCAACAATGGGCTTAGCTTGTAATCCGGAGTGTTTTGACGCGTGCCCGGTTGTAAATATCTCTCAACCACTGCAGGTAATCGGGACAGGGTTGTTTTGTTGTGGTGCCAAATATCTTTCAATGCAGTTGGCTTTTAAAATTCCAGGAAAGTTGTTTAAAATGGCAACAGTGTAGGTGGAAGGGGTGGCAGGTCATAAAAAGAGTTGTATCTTGTCAGAGCTGAACTGTCGAACAAGGGTCGAACAATACTGCTCATCTTATGAAAGGAGTTTCTCCACGCTCGCTGGCCGTACTATACCTACTCTTCACCATAATCTCCCAATCATCAACATAATCATTCATCCGTCGCCATTAGCCTCGCTGCAGAACAGTGCGACGTTAAACACCCGTAATAAGTAATACAAAATAATATATTTTCAAATATATTTAAAAAATCAATATACTAAAATCTAGACGGCTGGTTGAAAAATCATTATCATATCTTGATGATTATGTGTTAGCCCATCGCATTGACTCTGATGCAGATGTTTAGGTACTGAGGCGATTTTCAACTAATATACCCAAATCATACTTCTAGACTTAGTTATCTCCCCCCCTCCCTCCCCCTTCAGGCTTGACCAAATCCCTACATAATAAAACTAATTCTAAACTATAATTGAAATTGCATTATAGAATTTGAAAGACGTTGAAGAAATATTTAATTTACAATCTGATACATATCAATAACTTTTTCTGAAGCGAATATTGTCGGATTTTTACAAAATAATTGACAAAAAAGACATAAACTAAAATCGTGACGACACGTTTATATTCTCCCCCCCCCCCCCCCCCCTCCAACTTGTATCACGTTTTGTCAATTTACCTTCTCAATTCTCAAACGCGACAGAATTGTATAATCATTTCAATTTTAATGAACTAATAAAGAGATATTGTAATATATTTCTTATAACGAGATAGAAATATCAGAATGGAATGAGTCAATATCAAGTGTCACATTCTCTCTTACAATGACCTAATTTAATTATATAACCCTTTGTCTCGCTCCGTTTACTTCACCAATATTGTTTACATAAAAATATTATCGCTTATTATTGTGCTTGATGATAAACAACCAATAAAATTAAATCACGTTATAAAACTTCAAACTATCCATATTGCTCAACAGACCAACAAAATATTATCAACCGACTGTTGTATTTCGCCCGGCTAATATTACAAGAAGTTACATCACTCCGTTTATGTTTGTGGTCGGTCGAACGTTTTAGATCATTGCTCATGCGCAAAGATCAAGTATGATTTCGCGGCTCGGTCGGTCATGTACCACGATTTGACAGAATCATTACTGTCGGTAATGCAGGTATTAGCATTACCCTTGGCTCGTAATGCACCGACGTGTAGGCGCAAAAGCGAAAGCAATTAAGGAAGGAATGTGCCAGGTCCTTGGTTAGATCATAAAGCGAGCAAGTGTTAACTGTTATTGTTCTTGTTCTTCTGTTGTTCAGAGAGTAATGGAAACAAGTTGAAGTTTTTTCTTAATGTTTGAACACGATTTGGTAGTTAGGTCATTTTGTGTCTGGAATGTTTGTGTGATTTATGTGAAGGTGGGAAGTGGGAAGAAGACGGATGTGGCCTATCTACTAGGAAAACGCTCAGTATAACGCGTTGATGAGCGAGCCTTCGAACTGAATCCGATTTGATATGCGTTTGCAAGTCTCTGCTGCTCTACAGGACTTGGAACTGAAGCTTCAAGAAGGCAGGGATGAACATTTGGTATACATTATTCAAATATTTCAAGATTAGATAATAAAATGTCCTTAAGGTGATACTAGCGCTCGGCCGTTTTAGAAAATTGAGAGAGAAAAATTGTTTCATAAGTGAGTGTAACTTTACAGGATGTTCACATGATCAGTCTGATTGTATATTAGTAGCCCTTTTTAATTTTTGCTTATTGCATCGTTAATTAGGCGCCGGTTATTCAACAAAACCGCGCAAAACGATGAAATTTGCGATACGATAGGAGACCAAACCCGTTAACTAATTGATCTCAAATTTTAATCATGATTAGATGAAAGACAAACTTAGGGTTATCCCTTGGCACATTTTTGAAATTTAATTTTATACGGCGCCCAGAGAGACGAGAAAATAGCTAATTTTTCACCAAAAATCCACTAATTATTACTAATTAACGAAACAAAAAATTAAAAATGTACCAAGGGATAACCCTAAGTTTGTCTTTTATCTAATCACAATTAAAATTTCAAATAATTTGGTGTACCCATTTAGTCTCCAATCGTATCGCAAAAAGTGTCTACAAAAAGCAGCAAAATCGCTCGCGCTTGAAGCACCACTTTTCAAAATAAAGACAGATTATACTTCAAATTGACAAAAATACCTAAAATTTAGTACCAATGACCAGGCGAAGTTTTAAGTTGATCGGTCAATCGGTTCTAGTTTACATTTAAAAAATCACAGGAAAGATGGTTTTAAATTGTAACCAATGGGAGGATTTGGCTGATTTGGATTTGGAGTATCGCGGTGACTAAACAACAACAATAATAGGTCTGTTCGTTTTGCTTACTGCAGTTGCAGTAGCAGCAGCTTACAGTAGGCCCTGGTAACTCTTGCAGTAGCTTGCTGTACCAACACAAAACGAACGCATTTGCAGCAGGATGGCAGGCTGGCCTTTTCCTATTGGTTGGGAGGTTTGTGAATTTGGCGGGAAGAATGTAAAAATAAGTGGGGTTATGTTCTGCATTTATAGAATTCTTGTCTAATCCCAATGCATTTTTATATAAATATGTATCATTTCATAACATATAACTAAACTAAACTCTGAAACAAATACTCATTTTCCTCCTCCTTAGGCGTTTTCTCACTATCCATCCATAAGAAACACATTTTACATTTCAAACATCCGCCATTTTGCCGCCTACTGCAAAGTTACTGCATTTACATCACCTCCCTACCCAGCTGTAAGAGCAGTCACTGCGCAGCTACTGTCAGTGTCAAATCGAACACAATCGCAGTGACGGAACAGCAAGTTTGATGCAAAACGAACGCATTTGCAGTGAGCAGTCAAGTGCAGTAAGCAAAACGAACAGACCTAATGTGTTTTCTTCTTATTTTGTCTACAAACTAACGCATTCCCACCGTGTGAAGGTGAAACATCGGGAGTGCGAAACGGCACGGCTCTCGACTGCTTGCGTCATACTCGCTGTAACTCCGCATCACACGAACCGGTTTGGGTTGATGTTTGGTTCACAGCGTACACTCTGAGTTGCGCAGAACCCTATTGGTCAGTTCACGTCACGTGGTCTGCAACCCATTGTGTTATGCGGGCTTTACATCCTTGCAAGATCAAGTAGAGACGATTTGGAAAGTAAAAATGGTAGAACCATCGATCGATTATACAAACATATTTTTTCTTGAAATTATACACGTTCAAAAAACGTTTTCCTACATTTCAACTGGATTAAAGTATAAATGACTCATTAAATGACCTGGGGCCAGATTCACAAAAAGTATTATCTGCTAATACGTATTATCTTTTGATTTAATACCAAAAACACCATGTAAAAAAAAGATAATACCGAAGATAGTACGTATTAGGAGATAATACTTTTTGTGAATCTGGTCCCTGTGTAGTTTACAACTGCCGTCCAACAATGAATTGTCAAGTTTATGTCATCAGAGGCTGAACAAAACTTTAACGTGGGAGGTATAGGAAAATCAATTCGAATTTGGTGTATAACTTTTAAAATAGCACACGTTGGTATGGTTTTAATTTTTTCCCTGATAGTATGAAATAAAAAGAGATAAATCAATTTATCTCAGAAATTGGACACGATAAGTGTTTAATTTTTTTCAGGGATTGTGTTTGGCATGATTATATCAATAACCAAAATATCAAGTAAATCGGAAACATTGAGGTTTTGGTGGTTCTACCTTAATTATCACTTTAGATTGTCCTATTCTCTGTTATGTCGCGATCTACTTTACGTTCGAGAAGACAGTCTTGGTATTGTAAATAAAACTACTTGATACGGCCAAAGTATCGATAAATATTCGTGATCCCAACACGCGCACGCGCAGTTGCAGAATCGCGTAAATAATCTGAGTAAATCTCGTGTTTTCTTACCTCATTGGAGAATTGATCCGTTTTCTTACGCACGGATTTGTGGAAAGCGAAAGGCGTTTTCTAAATTCAACAACAAAACTCTAAAGTAAACAAACCTATTTAGAATGTTTTGTCGTATTTCACAACGCAGGTATTTCACTTGTTTCTTGTTGTGATTGGAGATGAAGATATTCCTCGATGCTTTGATTGCCACTCGTAATGAATCTGTGTGATTAACTATGGGACTAATTAGTGTCAGGATTAATGAATCAGGTGCTAAACTCTCACTCTCCGCTGACTGATGGGCTGGCCTTGATCTTGTCATCACTTTCTTCTCCCCTGACCTAGATGGCGCCAGCTGCCGCGGGCATTCAGTTGTTTCCTCTCATACCAACTTATATTATATCTAGACTTGACTCACTATTCGAGAAAATAAGGAACACGACTGGATTCTTTGGTACTAGATATCAGGGGGATATTTATATAAATAAATTATATTAAATTTGCTTTAGTTGTTTGTTACGGCTGAAAAAGTAAGCTTGTAACTAAATTTAAATTTCATTTGTTACTCCTTTTTCACTGCCCTATGGAAACACGAACTTCAAAATAAAAAAAGTGCATCTAAAATGTTTCCTGTCAGAAGTGGCTCCATCACGTATCGCTTATTTGTTCGAATATCTCACATGATTTGACTCGCACTAGCGTTACATCTAGTTGACTTTAACCAATGTGACTCTATTGTATACACCATGACTTCGCTAAGTGATATATACTTACATTTTATTACATCACCTTGTTGTATGACTTGACTGGCGCTGATAACCTCGCTGTTGAGCGCCATAAACCATAATAGCTATCTCTATCTCCTGCTTTACTTATTCTCCTACATTTATTTTAATTTCCACTTTATTTTTTCTTGTAGGTAAATTATAAAATTTACATAAACAACATAATTATTTAATTTATTACCAATATTAATTAATTTCAAAACTTTTTAAGAAATGACTGTCAATGTCAAAATTCAAGTCTGCCAATAATTTTCATAAAGGTAGGTAACTTCAATTTTTTGTTATCACGTTGCATCTCCAGTATTAAAAAGTTGCGATTTCTTATTTATCAAGTACAAAAATCGCTGTTAGCAGAACAATGCAGAACAGTGCGACGTTGAAAACCAGATCAGCTTTGTTGATTTTATTTCCTTGTTTCAAATGTATTGAAATTTGTACCTAGATAAATAATCCGATGTTTTTGTTTTAGAAATGCCCTATTTATTATTCGTAGTTTTCTTCTGAGTGTGGCCAACACTCTTAACTTCATATCCTCTTTGCGAACACCGCTGTCCCTGTTTCATTGATCGAGATTTTACTGCCGTAGAAATTAAGATCGAACCACTTTTGCGTATTAACAACTAATTTGTCAAGATTTTATTGCTGGCGATCTGATCGATTGAAACAGATCACAAGTGGAGGCCAGAAGGAAGCGGAGGTAAAACTTAGGTAGAGAGTTGGCTCAACTCGTTCGTGGACACTCAAAAGATGTATGTAAATATAGTACATGGGTTGGTAATTTAACACTATTTCATTATTATAATATAGTATTGTATAGTCTTAGATTTGTATATAATTCGTGTATATGAATCAATAAATAAAAAACTTCAAATTTGTATACTTATAAAACAGTCAAATTTGAAAAATTTTGATGCAATTTAGCAATTGTAATAGGGAATAAATAATATGCATACAATTTAAATGGTTTTAGGAATTGTTTCAAAATAAACATGTTTTGGTAACACAGAATTCATAAATCTGAAGTAGGTATAATTTCAGTTGTCATTTTTGCGGGAAAACGGGACTACCTGGATGATGTCATATATTTTATTGTTTCTAACACAGTACTGTTATCAATAATTTAATACAAAAATCTTATGCCTGGAAGTTAAAGACCCTGTTTTCTTTATTAGTTTCTAAGTATTCCTATTATTCACTTTTTCTGATTGTATATGATCTGTGATTGTAAATCCATGTACATCAAATACCGTTTTATGAATTGTCGAGTGTACATGTGTGAAAGATTTTATAAAAAAAAAAAATTATTGTAACCCTTGGCAAAATCATTGTTGGTTGGTTCATACATGATATCACTCGACAGGAATACCGCATTCCCGCCAAAGAATTACAATTCTATATTAAATATGAATGAAAATGTTGATATTTGTGTGTTGAAAACACTGCAATTTACATTTATTTGAGTTGTTTTCTTGCAACATCGTTGTTAATAAAAATAGCCTAAATGTATTTATATTTTGTCGTAGTAGGTACCTACGTGTTTTTCTGGGATGTTTTTCACCACTCTTTCTTAAAACAAACGATTAAATTTAAATTTAAATTAATTTCTTATTATTCGAGTGTCTTCTGTGTTCAGGTGAAAACTGGTTTAAAAGAAATCAACACATAATTGTAAAATGATGGACTGACAGCCCAATGGATTTGTCAAATGTGTGGTTTTTATTGAATTGCCAGCTGTTATTGACATTGTTTTCGAGGAGCGTGTTGATTTTCTATGTGCAGTAACCTCGCTGATTAGTCCAGTAATTGTGTGATTATACCCACCACTAATTGCAACAGAAGGTTTTAATACATGAATCGATTCAGAAAAATGTCCTCTACAACATATCCAAAATCGACCAAAATCGCTGTACGGAAAAAGGGTTTTAATGACTTTTTAAGTTAATTTCCCATGTTAATTCCATCTTGCAAAAAAAAATTTTTTCATGTAACTCCGATTTTGACGAAACTTGGCAGAATTGTTCACCATTCTAAATGAACACAAAAAGCTCTCTGAGCGTTTTCCTCTAAATCTCAACGTTTGGGAAATATGGCCCATTGAAAAGTCATGTTTTCGAAGATGTCACTTTGAGTGTAATTTGACGTTTTGCGAGGTCCATATTTCCCAAACGATGAGATTTAGAGGAAAACGCTCAGAGAGCTATTTGTGTTCATTTAGGATGGTGAACAATTCTGCCAAGTTTCGTCAAAATCGGAGTTACATGAAAATTTTTTTTTTGCAAGATGGAATTAACATAGGAAATTAACTTAAAAAGTCATTAAAACCCTTTTTCCGTACAGCGATTTTGGTCGATTTTGGATATGTTGTAGAGGACACTTCTCTGAATCGAACGGCACCAAAAACGCTTCTGTTGCAATCAGTGGTGGGTTATGCTGATTTTTTCACTAGAATTACTGGACTAATTGCTGCGAACAAATCAATTGACAAACGCATTCACTGCCAGCTCATTAGCTGCTACTGAGAAATCACTTTCCTGCCAACTCCTCGCTGTTAATGCACTGAGAAAACCACCGTCGTTGAGTAATTCACACACATCAAAGAAACAGTTTAATAGAAATTAACACCTACATAACATTTCTAAAACGATTAATAACTACATTTACATCTTAATGATATAGAAATAATTACAACTAACAGTAGAGTAAGGACTATAATACTATTTAGATATATTGCACTGATTTTCTTATAATTAAAAATATTGCACGTGTTTTTTACTATTCCTTGAAATGAATTCAGGAAGAACTTTGGCGTAGAAGAGTACATTACCCATATCGATTTGGATTACTGACCATTTCCGGTTTCCCGACCACTTCCGGTTGCTCGCCGCTGACCACACGTTTCTCCTGATTGTTCTGTTGATGAGTTCATTAAGCATGAAAGTAATTAAACAAACGCAACTCCAAAACACACAATCAAAGTCACAAACTCATTCTCGCAGGTTTCTTTGACATCGGCTCCGCTATTTTCTATAACTATTAGCATGACAGATGCCTGTGTTTACATAATTATTATAATTAATTAGAGTGGGGCTTATAATGCTTTTTACCAGTTTTACTATCAGGTTGGACAAATAAAGTTGCTATTAATTTGTTATAGCGAGTTTGATTTTGAGGAGTTTTTTAATCGATTTTTATCAATATCTTTTACCAATGTTGTTAATAAAATAGGGCTTTGTACTATAGTATTTAGATTCTGTTCAATGAAAGTTATTTTATAGTTTGGAATGGTGTATTATTTTTATTTTGTCCTACAGATGTTTAGTGAACTTAAATTAGTTAAAATATGACACTAAACGTCTGTAGGACGAAATAAAACTAATTCCAAGCTATGAAATTATTTTCATTGAACTGTTCTGAAGACTCGTACAAAGCCTTATTTTATTAACAATTACATTGTAAAAGACATTGATGAAAACGATTAGAAAACTGATCAAGGTCAAACTCACTTCTCAGCCGTCTTAACAGAAACATGAGCTGGATTCACATAATGCGTTTTGAAACTCCGGTCCTCAACTTCTTGACCGTGTATTTGTGAAAAGTGAAGTGAGTCTTTGTTCGTTGCAGTTCCAATGAATGTGATCAACAGAACAACCTCCTGCGCCTCCTTAGCTCCTGGTCGCCGGCTTCCTCCCCCTCCCCTTGCCCTGCCTCGTGTTCCTGCCGCCCTGCTTCTCCTCCCCCTCGTTGCCCGGGAACAGCACTGGTCCGGGATTCCCGAGACGGTCCGGGACCTCCGCCGGACCCTCGTTCGCCCTGAACAGTCCGAACTGTCGTCCCGAGTCCAGCTGCTGATAGCCGAGGCTCGGCTCCGTGATCTTCTCGTATCGCGGGAAACTGTCCAGCAGTGACGTGTCAATGGTGACGTCATGGTTGTCCAGCTCTGACGTGTCCAGCTTGCCGTAGTCCACTGATGACGTCACCACCTTCACCTGCTTGGCGGGGACGTGAGGGTGGAGGAGGTCCTTGAGGTAGTTGCCGACGTGGGGCTTGACGGCGTCCGCGTACTTGAAGCTGTTGTGGTGTTTGCCGGCGTGATGATGCTCGAGGCCTTGATGAAGGTTCTGACGGTGTGGAACCTGATGGTGTGGAACCTGATTGTGTGGAACCTGATTGTGTGGAACCTGATGGTGTGGAACCTGATGGTGTGGAACCTGATGGTGCAGAGGCTCGTGATGGTGCGGAGCCTGTTGGTATACATGTTTATACAGGTTCTGGTGGTGCGCCACCTCCTGGTGTACAGGTTCATGAATGTTCTGGTGGTGCAGAGGCTCGTGGAGTTTGCCTGCTTGATGATGCTGATGGTCGTGCTGGTGGTGCGCCACCTGATGGTGTCCAGGTTCATGCAGGTGCTGGCTGTGCTCGTGCGACGCCTCCTGCGCATGCTCGTGATGTGTGACGGGATGTCGGTTGGGTCCGGACTTCTTGACGACCGCGTTGAAGCCGTGTTCGTCGTCAGCCGTGTACTCCACCGTGCGCACGCTGCCATCGGGCTCCACCAGACTGTATGCGCCCTTCACCTGCGCACAAGTGCATTGCTCAGTCATTGCCACGTATTATCCATTGCGCAATACAGACAGACTGCCGAGGGCCTACGTAGCTTTTGGCGACTGCGAAAGACCCACCAACAATAATTAAAAATTATTTTTCAATTCAATTCATATCAATTTTAAATCAACCGCATGTATGCAACTGATACAGTCCAGAAATTCAAAATTTTGCTGGGGTTCTGTGCCCCGGACCCGCATGTAACTGGTGGGTTGGGGGGGGGGGGGGGGGGGCTCGCCACAGTATCCTAATTGTTTTCTTCAGCAAAACCTTTTCCCCTGAAGATCATTGATCGTCTCCCCACTTATTATTTTACTGGAAAAAGTAAAACAATTTAGACTGGGGCCTACGAAAAAGTAGTGCCAATTGGCCCTGCGTCTGGGGTAGAAAGGCTGGAGTCCTGTATCTAGATTTTACATTGCACTCTGTTGTAATGATGTAATCTAACTCTGTCAATTGCCATTTGACTGATTGCATCAAATATAACTTTATATTGAAGTATGCTCGTGCACAATGACTCATGTCAACATTACAATATGATTGAATGAAGACAGAATTACTGGTTTTTGAACGCACCTCAAGAATCATTGAAATGGACTTCCGCCCTTCTACCTCTGATGCACTATATTAGACATTGCAGAAAACCTCTCCGATGTCACGATAATGTTCTAGAGAAATCTCTCCTGCAGTCTGCTCGGAGCTTATCACCAGATGCCGGTTGTAATGTGAAGTTTAAGAAAGTAGCTGCATTGTTAGATTACGATCTTATCGTTGCAGAGTTTAAGTTGCACTTAATCATTACTCAAGTGACTGAGCGGTTTACTCATATTATTCTCGTGCAATCAACACAGATCTTTTCTTCAGAATTACAAACACTTTTATACCCTTTTTTAAGTTTCATGACTATTTTCATTAGACTTGCTGGGTGGGATATTTCGTCATGTTTTGATTTTTTTTTTGAATTATTTTTATCCCTTTGTCTACTTTACGTTGCTCTCATCTTCACTAGAAAATACAATTGAGAAATGTCATTATAAAGGCCGTCCAAAATAATAATTCAATTATGATTTATATATATCCATAAAAAATGCGATAAAATTATTTTAAAGAAATATTTCAGAGTAAATAAAACATATTATAGTTTAATCCATAATAATTGCTGGAAAAGTTCTGTGAAATATTTGAAACATTAATTTTGTTTCAGGAGATGAGTTTGAGAATGTGTTCTGAACCACCTGTTGCTGAGCACATGCTAAGAGCGAGGGGTGAACAACTAAAAAAATCAGTGTACACTTTGAAAAAAATAAAAAAAAATCAGAAAAAATCAAAAAATTACTTCAAAATCAAAAAAAAAATAAAAAAAATCAAGTATGTAAAAAAATCAAAAAATCAAAAAAAATCAAACAAAATTAAAAAATCAAAAAAAATCAAAAAAATCAGACAAAATCAGAAAAAATATAAAAAATCACAGCAAAATCAAAAAAAATTTAAAAAAAATTAAATATGTAAATAAAAATCAAAAAATCACAAAAAAATCACAAATAATAAAAAAATCACATAAAAAATCAGAAAAAATCAGAAAAAAATTAACTATGTTAAAAAAAATCAAAAATCATCAAAAATTAAAAAAAATTAAAAAAATCAAGTGAAATTTTTAAAACATCAAAAAATCATTTAAAAAAATTAAAAAATCCATAAATCCAAAAAAAATAATAAAAAAACAAAAACCAAAAATTTTTTTAAAAGTCAAAAAATACTGACAAAAATTAAAAAATCATAAAAAATAAAAAAAAATCATTGGCAAAAATCAAAAATCAAAAATAATCATAAAAAATCAAAAAATCAAAAAAAATCAAAAAAAAATCAAAAAATCATAAAATCAAAAAATGTCAAGTTGTTAACCCCTCGGCTAAGAGTAAGAGAGAAGGCATTGCACTCACTTTGTCTCCGTCTCTCTCTTCCCATTGGCTCTTGATGTCTCCGGTGTGCAAGTCCTTGACGCCGTAGTCGAACTGGTATCTCGGATGCGCCTGCAAAACACAAGGAGTGAATCCTGCGTTCCTCGAGGACAGTCGGGAGGAGGACATCGCATCAGACTGGGATGTGGATCGTTAACGAGGACCTCACGAGTATCACCGGCTCGTTGACGAGCGGAAAGTACAAGCAAATTAAGGCGATACTAGCGCTCGGCCGTTTTAGAAAATAGAGAGAGAAAAATTGTTTCATAAGTGAGTGTAACTTTTACAGGATGTTCACATGATCAGTCTGACTGTATATTAGTAGCCCTTTTTAATTTTTGCTTATTGCATCGTTAATTAGGCGCTTGTTATTCAACAAAACCGCGCAAAACGATGAAATTTGCGATACGATTGGAGACCAAACCCGTAAACCAATTGATCTCAAATTTTAATCATGATTAGATGAAAGACAAACTTAGGGTTATCACTTGGCACATTTTTGAAATTTAATTTCATACGGCCCCCAGCGAGACGAGAAAATAGCTAATTTTTCACAAAAAATCCACTAATTATTACTAATTAACGAGACAAAAAATTAAAAATGTACCAAGGGATAACCCTTAGTTTGTCTTTTATCTAATCACGATTAAAATTTCAAATTATTTGGTCCACCCATTTCGTCTCCAATCGTATCGCAAAAAGTGTCTACAAAAAGCAGCAAAATCGCTCGCGCTTGCAGCACCTTAATACACTGAAAATTATGAGCGGTCATATTTTTCATTAAGCAGAATTTGAATTTAATTTAATTTTAAATAATTTTTAAATAATAAAAAAAAAAAGAAAAGTAAATATCGTGAACACGCTTTTCCAAAACCAATTAATTCTCTACAAGTTTGACATGGCAGTTTGACAAGTTTATTAGTAGATCTTATATCTTCAACGTTAGACACAAACCCAAAAAGAGTGGTTTAGAAGGATGTACTTCCTCTTAAGCCTATTCAATGTTTCATTCAATACATTGAGTTAAGCCTAGTTTAAACGTTTCAATGTTTCAATCGATTAATTGAATTTAATTATTACAGTACGTTCTACTTAGACCTTTCAGCGCCTGAGGGCAAATGCCAAAATACTTACGACAATAAAATGCTGTACAACCTCAGAAATGTGGATTTTCTTTGGACCTCTATTGTTATGAGGTGAGGAAGAGGTAGTGTCAGAAAACTAGCCAAAATTAGTGAGGAAAATAGGAATTCTTAATGGAAAACAGATTTTTCGCTGTTGCAAATTCCTTGTAGAACGTACTGTAAATGGACGTACCTTTGTTTCAATTCGCGTCTATACATGAATTGAATGAAACATTGAACCGTGTTAACTAGGCTTTAGAACCGGTAGTCGACAATTAACCCAATAGTTCGCTTCAATTTCGCGTCTACTCAGTAATATTCGTTGAACCTAATGGTTTCATTAAGAATTGATTGATGAAACACTGTTACATGTAAATTAGGCTTTAAACATTCCATTCTGATCTGTCAGACAGAAATGTATGACGACATTTCTGTATTTCTGTGTACAATTTAAGAAACTCAAGCGTTATGAAGATGTTTGTTTAAAAGTCATCGACTTGAGAGATGAAAGTTGATCGAATCATGAAAATTCTGTCAGACTTGAGGATGGCTTTGCATCAGAAACGTCATCGTGACCGAACTCTTGGATTTGCGACTAATTAGTATTAATATACGATTTCTTTTGCCTGTCCTCCAGCTATGCACAACTCATTACAGTTGCAAGTTTCATGTTGCGGCTTCTTCTTGCTCGAGAAACAATGCCTCTTGAGCTCAAACAGGTCTGTTATTCAGTTGGAAACTACGTGAGTCAGGATGACATGAATGGAAAATATCCGTCCTTCCAGAGCGGCCGGCCGGATAGCGCAGTTGGTAGAGCCCTTCAGGCGCGTAGGAACTACATTTGCAAGGGGGGGGGGAATAATATTGTAAAATAACTTGAGCTGGACATAATGACTACGAAGACAATGGGGGGTCTGGGGAGGCCCCCCAGCAAAATGCGGGTCCGGGGCGCATAGCCCCGGATTTTTTTTTTAATTTCAGGCATCAATTTGGTGCCTTTTTACGCGATTTTAACACTTTTTATGCACATTTTTTCTTGACACATAAATGTATAAGAACATAGGGAGGGGAATTGAATCAGAGGGGGGGGGGGGGGATTTTCCCCCCATTCCTCCCCCCTTCCTACGCGCCTGGGACCCTTGCCCCGTTGCCCCAAACCCTTGCCCCAGTTCATAAACCGCAATTTAGGGGTCAATAGTGCAAATATTGATAGAACCACGAAAATTTGTGTACTTACTAATTCGACCATGAGAAATCCAAAAATTTATGGCCCCAAGCTGAATTGCTGCAACTTTTGGAGTAATAAATAAATTAATTCTACTTTTTAGTAAAATTGTTAAATTACAAGCTGTTTTCAAGTAATTCAAACACATAATTTAAGTACCTTGATTGAATCAGGCCTTCTAGATTTTGAATGAAAGACGCAAATTAAGGATTTGGAGATTGATTTTAATTTCTTAATTATTTAATTGAAGTAAGAATTAATCAAATTTTAAGCCGGTTTATATTTTAAATAACAATTATATATAATACTCAATTTTAAAATTTCCAAAAAGTCGCCAATTTCTTTTGTCATTTGACATTTAGTTGTTTAATTTAATTAGTAAATAACTCCAAAAGTTGCAGGAATTCAGCTTGGGGCCATACATTTTTGGATTTCTCATGGTCAAATTAGTAAGTACACACATTTTCATGTTTCTATAACTATTTGCACTATTGTTCGGTTTATGGACTGCACTAATAAGAACTCCGATAACAAATAGTTCCGATATTAATATGTTATTTATTGTTTTAAACACGACTCTCATTTATATTTATATTATGTAATGTGTTTATTAAATTGTTCTTGTGGGACAATATTGTCCTGTTACAATAAATAATTAATAATAAAATAATAAAAATAGTACTCAAGTGTTCTTACACTTTATATCATCAGTAAATGAAGGGTATACATTAACATTACCAATGCTACAAGGGTAGTATTTCATGCTCCATTCCGTGGAGCATAATCGTAAACATGTGTGCTTTTGTGTGTTTTCTTTAAAATACAATAATTGCTGCGAAAACAAAATAATCTCATGCGCGTTTAAGATAATTTACATTAATTATATTGAAAAATTAAATGGCGAATCTTGTTGATTTGTAAATATATTACATTTTCCTAGTAATGGTCATATTTATCATATTGATTTTAGAATTACTTTCAAAGTCGAATAATTTGAATCATGATGGTATTATTTAATTAATTGATGAATAAAATCCCGTTGGACGGTTGGGTATAGGCTAAAAACTGAAATTCTAAACAATTCCATTTTTAAGTAGGTAATTATTTTTGATATGATATTCTAAAGAAATGTTAGATTTCATTTTACTAAAACCACTTGGTTACAATAAAACGACATTTAAAATATAAACAATGTATTAAGAGGCAAACGGAAGCGAGCGGGAATCGCACGGTTCGTCAGAGCGGTTTTTTGAAATTTTGTCTTCCCACTAAATAATTTAAAAAAATCAGATAGTAAAGACCCATTACAGCCTAATAGACTAAATAATGCCGCACACTAGAGTTCATTATGACCTCTGGTGCGACCTCAAAGTGTTAAATACGATACTTTTAGTAAAATAATCGTATTTAACACTTTGAGGTCGCACCAGAGGTCATAATGTATTCCAGTGGGCGGCATTATTTAGTCTATTAGGTTGTTATGGGTCGTTACTATCTGATTTTTTAAAATTATTTAGTGTAAAGACTAAATTTAAAAAAAAACGCTCTGACATACCGTGCGATTCCCATTCGCTTCCGTTTGCCTCTTAAAAACATGGGACTTTAGGTGTAGGTGAGAAATTATTCGATATCTTGGACACGCAATCGTATAATTGATGGTTTAAAAATTACAACACGCTTTTTGAAATAATCTTAGAAACCAGGTTCTTCAATTTCCATTTGTCAAATTTCTCAGAATGCAACTGCTCTATGCCCAACATTCGCAATAGTAAATTAAGGTCGAAGTTTGACCCAGCGGATAGGAAATAAGAACTGTTTCCTGTTACTGTCTTATTGCTTTTCGTTCATTCATTAATGTGAAGAAAATTACGTTAAAAGGGGACGAAAACAATAAATAATAATAGCAAAATAATAAAGTAAATTAAAACATGTGCAAATTGGACATAAAACAGAGGCGACGCAATGTCTGTTCCTATGAACCCTCACGCAGTCTGTCCACTACGCTGACGACAGCCGCCGCGTCCAGAGAGCGGAAGTTGAGACTCTGAATCGTGCGTATTCCTTGGAAATACTCCTCGAACAAGTCGAACACCTTGCTCTCCAGTCGATATTCACTGTCGGTCATCGCCACTTCCTCGTCACCCTCCTCCACCTCCCCCAACGCCTCCATCACCCCCAACGCCTCCACCGTGCCCGATGCGATCTTCCGGGATCTCAACAAGTACGGACTCCGCAAGGCGGCCGCCCTCTTCGCCTTCCTCTTCTTCTTCAGAGCGGCTTTCGCTTTCTGTCTAAGCCCGTCGAAAACCCTCAAGTTCCTCATCACGCGTTGCATATCTATGTCCATGTTCTCTATGTGGGTGAGAGAGAGAGGGAATGTGTTATCAACTTATCACTGACCAGTGGTTTTATAAAGAATGGCGCGTTGCTTGTAATGAAATTGTAAACATTTTCAAATATTCGTAATACGCAATTCTTTCATTTGAAAAGATTGAGATATTCAACCCAAAATGCAATTCATAAATGCATTATAAACTCAAGTAAAATAGAAATAAATTTAAGAAACTATCTCAGATCAATTTATTTTCTTATGGACTTCCGTTTAAATTCAACTTTAAACTAAAATCTTTGAGCAATTTAAATATATGAAAGTTCAAAATTCATAAATCTTTGCAACATTAAATCTCATGAATGAGTGAGCTCAATGCGTCAGACATTTAATCCATTCCACTGGAATTATCTCAATTATTTCATCCTATACTACGAAGAGAAAAAATTAAATAATAATTATGGAATTATAGGCTATAGGTACTCTAGGCCTTAATCTTGAAGTCATAATCCAAGAAAATTCCATACTAAACACTTCAAAGAGATATACAAATTAAATTAAGTTGATCTTTAAAAATAAATAAATAAACACGCAAATACCAGATTCTCTTAAATTTTACTTATTTTGTTATCTTCAGAACTAAATTGCCAAAAACTGATCCAAATACAAGTGATTAAATTGTAATTGAAATGAAACTTTTTAAGATCGAATTCACAAGCTGTGAAGAATATGAAGAATGTGAATAAATATTAAATAGACATCTGCATTAACATCTCTCAAACTGCAACATCACCAATAACAGAAAAGAAACCGCAACATCCAGTGGAATGGACGATGGCACAAGAAGACAACTCAAACCAAAATCAAAGCGATCGATTGCAATTATCAGACCATAGAGTCCAGTTTCACAAAAAGTAAATATTATCTCCTACCTATTATTGTATTATCTTTTATTTAATGTTTTTGGTATTAAAATCAAAAGAGATGAGATAATAACTTTGAGAATCCAGACATACCTATTCTATATCCTTTTTTTTTATCTCGCCACGACCGAATTCATTTCACTGCCATTAAAAATTATTGCGATTCGTTACATAAGTAATTGTGCAAATATTATGGACGAGTTTTAAGCCAATTAAGCCAATTACATAATTTTACCCCATTGTTAAAAACGTTATTCTTAATTGCCAACACGTAGTACGAGCGATTTTGATGCTTTTTGTAGGCACTTTTTTGGATACGATTAGAGACAAAATGATTTGAAATTTAACAAACTTATAGACACTTACTTATAGATATAGACAAACTTAGGGTTATCACTAGGCACATTTTTAAAATTAAATTTCATACGGCGCCCAGCGAGACAAGAAAATATACCATTTTTCACCAAAAATCAACTAATTATTACTAATTAACGAAGCAAAAAAAATAAAAGTGCTTATACCAAGTGATAACCCTAAGTTTGTCTTTTATCTAATCATGATGAAAATTTGAGATCAATTGGTTCTCGGGTTTTGTCTCCAATCGTACCTGAAATTTCATAGTTTTTACAGTTTTGTTGAATAAATTACTGGCGCCTAATTACAGTGCAAGAAGCAAAAATGAAAAAGTGGTACTAATATACAATCAGACTGATCATGTGAACATCCTATCAAAGTTACACCCACGTATGAAACAATTTTTATCTCTCAATTTGTTAAAACGACAGAGCGCTAGCACCACCCTAAAAAAATAGATATAGAATAGGTACTTCTAAATTTAAATAGATAGCACTCCAGCGTGCAGTGAGCCTGTAACAAGTGCAACGAGACGACAAGGAAACTTTAAGTCGCCCTCAAGGCAAAGGTTTTCTAATAGATACTGTTAAATTAACTAGACTGTACTTACCAGAACTGCAAGGAGCAATGCAATTCTAGAGCAAAATCAGGGTAATACGTTAACATGCTCAAATATGTGACATTAAAACATTTCATTGCTTAGATAAGCAGCGTTCTAAGCAGTTCGAAATCATTAAAATCTGTTTGTATTTTATGTGGATAGTTTCTATTGTATCGTGCGTGCTGTCGTTGTATAGTAGAAGTACAACTTACAAGATGGTGTTGGTGGCAAGGGCAATGACATAAGGGCTCTTCTAACCTCAGCGTGATTCGTACACCTTCTAAGTTTTGACAAGAAACTTTTAGTTTCTTGATTACGAGTCACTTATTGAATTAGACCCTTGAATGTTAAAGGGACAATTTCGCCCAAAGCATGACTCGAAAAGTGAATATATTTAGAAAACGGAACAGGTTGGCTGAGTGGTAACGCTCTAAACTTGTATTCCGGAGGCCCGGGTTCGATTCCCGCGGCCGTCCTTCCTGACTGGGTTTTTTTCGTGGTTTCCCTCAAGTCGACAGGCAAATGCTGGGAAGGTACCCTACTAATAGGCCACGACCGCCTCCTTCCCACCTTCCATCCTTACCTACTCTTCACCATCATCTCCCAATCATCATCATAATCATTCATCCGTCGCCATTAGCCTCGCTGCAGAACAGTGCGACGTTAAACCCCAGACAAAATAAATATATTTAGAAATCAACAAGCAATGAATGTAACTAGGAAAACGCTCTGTGTAACGCGTTGACAAGCGAGCCTTCATATTGCATGTCAATTATTATTCATGTACTGCGTAACATTGATGTTGCAGGGGGGTTTATAATATATAATTACCATTTACGAATTACTAATTACCTCTACTTACAAAGCCATAGTGAAAGTCAGGGTGCGAATTGATGGGGTGATGGGGGGGATTTCCCCCCTCTGGTTTTCTCATCCCCGGCTCTGTTTACCAATAAATCATCCCAGGGGGGGATAGAGTTCCCCCCCCCCCCCTCTGTAAAATGGTTGACTTTTAATCAATAAAACAATAGATACATACTTTTTTCTGAAATAAATCTAAAATTATAAAAATAAATTGTCACACAAAACAACTGTCAAATTGCCCTAGTAGCAAATAAGCTGTATTTGATAAGATTTATTAGTTCCAAGATTTATTTTGCTTGCCTACCACGTCTGATTTCCCTTTTAAATTAAAAGCAAATCCTCTTTTATAATGCTATTTGTCGTGATGACATCACAACAAAATGGCAAAAAATAGTGTACAAATCGCTTAGAAATGCACCAAATCAAATCTTGAAATTCAAAATTTCCCGAGGCTATGCGCCCCGGACCCGCATGATACTGGGGGGCCCTCCCCCCAGACCCCCATTGTGTTCGTGGGCAATCGTATTTTTCGCCTTTGCTATATTTCCCAACATACTCGGAATTTTAATTTTTCCGATCCCCCCCCTCTGAAAATTGAACAATTCTCACCCTGAGTGATACTATTATTGTTTCAGGACCTGTCTTGCAATAGTCTGCTAAACCGCAGTGCTTGTTTTAATCGGTCATTCGAGGATCGTCATTGGTTGTTGCCATGGTAATAGACCTATTTTACTGTTTAAAAGTTAGCAAGGCATTGAAAACAGAAAAACTGACCCTAAATATCATAAAACATATTTTTTGGAAAAAATTATGATTAAAACACGTTTTTGTTGATACGTAAAACATATTTATATTATAAAAAACATGTTAGTTAATGCAAAAAATATGAAACAGACGTAAAACAGTGTTTCAATAATAAGATGCAAATAATTCTAGGTGTACTTTCACTCGTGTGAAATAAACGACATATAAACGACACACATAATCCTATAGTGGTACAAGAAACATCGTTGTGAGTTGTGACAGCTGCTGTAAGTTCTTTAAGAGTCGACAGGATTCGCAGAAAATTTCGATTCCGATGTAAAAAAATCCTAGAAATGCATGGAAATGCATTAGCTCTGGGTTGTACGTGATATTTGTGACATTTAATCGTGTGTTGCATGTTGCATATACTGCTGTGAAGTAAGTTATTTTAATTCAAATGTTGAAAACCCCAAAAAACCATAAAAAGGCGGCCCCTACTTTTTTCTTAACGGGTTGACCGATTGTTTTCAAAATTTAAAGCATAGAGATAAAGAGTAAATCTGTGTCTCTAGTGATCGAAAAAAATTATAAAAAATGTTTTTTCTCGTTTTGAGGAAGTGCTAACATGGGCAATATTTGAGTCATTTTGGCACCTCTGACCTGAAAAAACTAAACAAAAAATAAAACTTTGGGGCCACTAGAGACACAGATTTACTCTTTATCTATAACCTGTGAAAATTTGAAGACAATCGGTAAAGCCGTTTAGAAAAAAAGTAGGGGCCGCCTTTTTGTGCTTCATAAAACATGGATTTCATCAAGTATCGTAGACTCTTAAATCACTAAACTGTACTAACTTATACATAAACATGTAAACATGCATACACATGCACTATTGGCCGCCATCTTGAAATCAAGATGTTGGGATTTGATTGACGTTAATCGAGTCACTCACTTCGTACTCGTAGTGATGTTCATCGCTATGCGCATGCGCCTGCGAGTAGAGCGTCGCGGCGCCTTCCTGCGTCTGCGCATATCGCTTGGCGCAGGTGACAGCGCCCAGGCTCAGCAACACGGCGAATATCTGCACCAAGACACAGGATCAGACTTCCACATGATGTTCAGGGGGGGTCGACCTGGTCCACAGACTAGTTATAGCTCTCGGCTTGGGCTATAACTTAGTCTGTGTCAGGAGCGGTCTGGAAAAGGACTGGGATGCGATGAGGCAAAGGGCTCGGATTATCATGTGACAGTTCCCGTAAAACAAAGGAGATATAAAAAATGTATGTAAAATGAGTAAAAATGCTGGTTAATATGAAAAACGACAGTAAAATGTAAAAAGGGGCCCATAAATGACAGGGGCCGGGAATGCGATCGAGGCCAGGCCGCCGCTGCATAAGGGTGGTGGCACCCCCGGCCGGAAGGGGGGTCTGGGGGACTTGTCCATTTCATTACCATTACCCTCATTACCATGCCCTCCCAAAATTTGCGGGCACCGCGGGCCGGCCTCCCCCCTCGAGATGGTGATCCCCCTGAAATCGGGTCTTAGATCCCATACAAGGGTACAAAGCACTGCTCATTTGAAATGGGGTAAGAGGGGGGGGGGGGGGGGGGACAATAGCCATCGTATTGTGTTACAAATGCGATTATTTTATTTCGAACTTTTTAAAATGAATTTGGGAAACTGTCATAAGCACCATGTAAGTTGACTCATTGGGGGCCACCCCCCTCCCCCCCCCCTTTCCCCGTTCTACGACGTATGCCATGTTTTAAAAATAATGAACTCTCCCTTTATACAAAGAAAAGCAGGACAGAGTATTGTGTGACGTCAATGAATAGCAGGTAATGAAGAGTGTAAAAGCATACCTAAGTGTAAGTAGGTATGTACTTAGCTATGAAAGAATAAAAAATTGTAAAGTAATACCGATATTTCAGTTCTCAAGATAAGGTTCACATCTTTCATTTTTTCACATTTTATGGTTCGTTTCCTGATTTTATTTTATACACCTCTATTTTATTTTATAGAAACGAAGAGTATGATTTGTATAGTTGTTTGACCTGCGCAACATGTAATGCGCATTAATTATCTTCTTCACGCTAGTTGTTGTAATTGCAGTGATCGTCGAGGAATGCAACAAGTGGGTGTTGCAGCTTGACACTTTCTCACAAGGTCAAGTTCATGCACTGCAGGCGACTTGTTTAATACACGACTATTATCAATTACACCAGTTACCTCCGCGTTAGAACTTGCTCAAGCACAGACCGAGCTATCTGACACGATATTGCCCGGATGCGAATATTTTTCTGGTGAAGATTTCGTAAATGAGAGAAAAAAATATTTTTATAAAATTCCAGTTTTATCATTTTTGAAGTGAAATAAATGGTTGATCATTGTGTTTTCAAATGTCATTCACGATAGTTTTGGGATTAAATTGGGGTCGTTAAAACCCTCTAGAGTAAAAAATGTTTGTTTTTTCAATTCGAAATAGAGCATATTTACTGTTAAAAAGCTGTCAGAACACTACATAAATCTAAAATTCTAAATCAGAGTTCTATTTGTATAAATAAGTAAGTTTAGGGATGGAGAAAATATCGATATATCGATATCGATATCAAAAAAATATCGAAATATCGATACCTGAATATATTGAATATCGATATATTGAAATATCGAAATATCGATATCGATATATTGAAATATTGAAATATCGATATATTGAAATATTGAAATATCGATATATTGAAATATCGATATATTGAAGCCTTACCGCATGATACAATTATGCTCTTAATTGAAGTTTATACCTACTATGGCAAAATAATTCATATTTGCATTGCAGCGTTTACAAGATTTATGGACAATTTCTCAGATTATTCACATTTTCTTTCTTATCTGGCCGGTGACCCTATATTTTGAAACGGCTGTGTTATTTCTTTTTACATTTTCTTTTGAAATTCCTAGCAGTTTTAGGAGCAATTTAATACATTCATACGATATATCAATATTCCCATACCTATACATATAAATATTATTTCCATATCAATATTTCGATATTTCAATATTTCAATATATCGATATATCGAAGTATCGATATATCGATATATATCGATATTTAAATGATAGCGATAGTCGATATCAAAATCCAAGTTCGCTCCATCCCTAAGTAAGTTATTAGTTTTTTTTGTCGCAGTCAATTTAGGAAGTCTTTGCCATGCACATTATCGCCGCCCGGATGGTTCGAGTTAACTTCCCAAGCCAACAGTGAAATCGAAAACTCTCAAATGCATCGGCATGTAAATTTCACTGATAAGCTGAATTCGTCCATTTGAAATGTCGTGTCGAAGCCCTCATTGTTCAATACGGGACTGAAGTGAACTAGAGCAAAGCCGAATTGTTCATTCAAAATAAATCCAATTCCATTCATCGTCTGAACGAATCAAAACAAAAGATCACGTTTCTTTATGTGTTGATTTCGGATCATTTTCAAACAGGAGAAATCATCGAATTTATAGTCGACGTTAAGTTAATTGATTGGTTAATTAAGGATGAACCAGCGCCAGCTCAACTTTTTCCAAACCATTTTATTTTGTACCTAATAGTATTATCTACAAAATACGATCAAACTTTTCCGGCCTACCTTTTTGAGATTTTTACATGGTTCTTATGGGGGAACGAATTCATTTTCTTACTTAATTCTAATTTATTTTTATCCGCACCACCAATTAATTTCAAGGTATATTCTTCGACTAATAATGAATGCATTGATAACTTAAAATACTCTTGTCACCGACTTTATTTCTGAGATAATGTTTGAAAATCTTGATATATGGCCATGAACTAGTCAACACCACTTGTCTGTGTTATTTTTAACAAAAATATTTAACCCGAAGGATCTGGGTTCGATTCCCAGTCGGGGTGCGCGTTTTTATGTCGCAGGTTACCTCCAAAAATATTTTACGAAAACTAATTGTTATAAAATTCTTAATTATCTCATATTGTATATTATTGTCCACATATTTCATTATAAAACTATGTTTTATAGCTTAAACATGCGTTTTCTGAATTAATTTATCTCGTGTTATGAATATAGTCATTCAAAGCTATGGTCGAATACTTCAACTTGTTTCTGTTATCTACGATGTTCGTTCTGTCAATGGACTTTCTTGAGGTCTAATTTATCTAACTCGTAACTCCGACCGATGCATCTTGTTGATAGAAATCAACCTTATTATTTCAAGAAACAAATGCAAACAACTTTCTGCAGCCGGGATTGGATTATGATGAACTCTTCTTTTCAATACCAACGTGTGGATGATTTTTCCAGTCAGAGTTGAATGAAAATGCAGCTGAAAGTTGACCTTGCTGTGGTCAGTTGTCTCGTATTTCATAGTGAATATGATTATCGTTTAGCGAGGAATTTACTTTCATTTTAACCCACAGAGTTTGTTGTATTGGATGTTAATTTGCAATCTCATTTGCATGGAATGATTAAATAAAATGATGTATACAGGAATTAACTGATGATTATCTGCGGGACTTACGATTCAATTATGCTTTGGAATCTCGCCGGGGTTATCCATAATCTTTAATCCGCGTGCAAATCTTTCAACTATGATATGATTATATGATTTTATATGACATGAAATTAATCAACAGAATATATTTAATCGATAAACTCTGTTATGAGGAGGACTTTCTTTTCTTATTTCCATCAGATAAATATATTAGTTGGAATTCTAAGTTGTCAAAATCGCCGTGTAGAAATGACCTTGAACATATTTCAATATGACCTAATGAAATCTTCTCTACATTAGATTCTCTTTTGAATAATCGCCGGCGATATTTTATGGCAAAAATCGGCTAATTTTGTATCTCAATTCTCAATTAATTTTCAAATTTTCAAAAAAGTATATAGTTTCGGCCATTTTGGTGTACAGTTGTCAAGTCGATTTAAACTAATTTATATCGGTTAGTCTAAGATTATAGTTTGTAAATGAGTGGTTTTTTTACCTAAGAAAGTCTTCTGCAGCCTACAATTGCACAGTTAAAAACATGCATACTATCAAAAAATACTGAGGGACAGATTGACAGCCGTTCTGACATGTTACACCAAGATGGCCGCGCAACAATGAGATGACGTCACGTGCATGAATATACTTTTATGACCTAAGTAGGTAGACATTGTAATAAAGTTTATAGATATGAAGGGATGTGCGTTGTGAACAGTGTCGAATTCAGATATTTTATCCCAGGGGGGGGGGCACAATTATGTGCAAAAAATAAAAAAAATCGCTGGACTTAATAGGGAGTCTGGGGGGTTGCCCCCCCCCCACCCCAGAAAACTGCCACGCATCGACATTTTTGAAAATTGATTATCTTAGATTAGCTTAAAACCATTTTAGAGCATGTTGGGTCTGTCAGATCTGCAATCGAAAAGAGGTCTAATGACAAGATTGACAGTGCAGAGGTGTCAAAGTAGCGGAAAACGTTGAGTTTGAAAAATGTTCTGGAGAATATGAAATGCAGTGAGGATATTCGCTTCCGATATAGAAATTCACTACCAATATGAGCCATAAGATACAAAACTGTTTTAATTTGTTTCTTTGTAATTTAAAAAGACATATTATGCCTTATTTGTGCGAATTGGGAGATAAACCTAGAAGATAAGTATGGATATATAGTCTATGTGTCCCCGGGAGGGAGGGGGGGAGGGGAGGGCACTGGCTCAGTATGCCTGGATCACTGGTTGTGAAAAATGGTCCGACCGAACGTACAGTACAATACAACAACAATAGGATTACAGCACTAAGAAAGACACCCTAAGTGTGTGTAGAGTGTCCACTGAGTGTGTGTAGAGTGCTGCTTGTCACTAAGTGCTGCTTGTCACTGAGTGTGTGTAGAGTGTCCCCTGAGTGTGTGTAGAGTGCTGCTTGTCACTGAGAGTGTGTAGAGTGTCCACTGAGTGTATGTAAA
This sequence comes from Leuctra nigra, assembly GCA_934045905.1. Classification (NCBI taxonomy): domain Eukaryota; kingdom Metazoa; phylum Arthropoda; class Insecta; order Plecoptera; family Leuctridae; genus Leuctra; species Leuctra nigra. The sequence goes on from OW203769.1 coordinate 33,184,173, forward strand.
GTACTGCTTGCCACTGTGTGTGTGTACATGTCCACTGAGTGTGTGCAAAGTGTCCACTGAGTGTGTGCAAAGTGGCCACTGAGTGTGTGTAAAGTGTCCACTGAGTGTGTAAAGTGTCCACTGAGCTGCACTCACCTGAGCTCGTGCCATGACCGCCATCACGTGCGAGTAGAAACAGAAGACGAGCATCTGATGACTGCGCGCGCTTCTTATAGACTCCCATCCCAGCGGCTTTCTCCGCACCCGCAGCCGATGCACTTTCTACCCTGTCTGTCTGTCTCAGTCACCCCCGACATTGCGTCACTCGCACAAGATCAGGGCCGACGAGGTGCTCAATCTCCGCACCCGCAGCCGATGCACTTTCTACCCTGTCTGTCTGTCTCAGTCACCCCCGACATTGCGTCACTCACCTCGCACAAGATCAGGGCCGACGAGGTGCTCAATCTCCGCACCCGCAGCCGATGCACTTTCTACCCTGTCTGTCTGTCTCAGTCACCCCCGACATTGCGTCACTCGCACAAGATCAGGGCCGACGAGGTGCTCAATCTCCGCACCCGCAGCCGATGCACTTTCTACCCTGTCTGTCTGTCTCAGTCACCCCCGACATTGCGTCACTCACCTCGCACAAGATCAGGGCCGACGAGGTGCTCAATCTCCGCACCCGCAGCCGATGCACTTTCTACCCTGTCTGTCTGTCTCAGTCACCCCCGACATTGCGTCACTAGCACAAGATCAGGGTCGACGAGGTGCTCAATCTCCGCACCCGCAGCCGATGCACTTTCTACCCTGTCTGTCTGTCTCAGTCACCCCCGACATTGCGTCACTAGCACAAGATCAGGGCCGACGAGGTGCTCAATCTCCGCACCCGCAGCCGATGCACTTTCTACCCTGTCTGTCTGTCTCAGTCACCCCCGACATTGCGTCACTCACCTCGCACAAGATCAGGGTCGACGAGGTGCTCAATCTCCGCACCCGCAGCCGATGCACTTTCTACCCTGTCTGTCTGTCTCAGTCACCCCCGACATTGCGTCACTCACCTCGCACAAGATCAGGGCCGACGAGGTGCTCAATCTCCGCACCCGCAGCCGATGCACTTTCTACCCTGTCTGTCTGTCTCGGTCACCCCCGACATTGCGTCACTCACCTCGCACAAGATCAGGGCCGACGAGGTGCTCAATCTCCGCACCCGCAGCCGATGCACTTTCTACCCTGTCTGTCTGTCTCAGTCACCCCCGACATTGCGTCACTAGCACAAGATCAGGGTCGACGAGGTGCTCAATCTCCGCACCCGCAGCCGATGCACTTTCTACCCTGTCTGTCTGTCTCAGTCACCCCCGACATTGCGTCACTAGCACAAGATCAGGGCCGACGAGGTGCTCAATCTCCGCACCCGCAGCCGATGCACTTTCTACCCTGTCTGTCTGTCTCAGTCACCCCCGACATTGCGTCACTCGCACAAGATCAGGGTCGGCGAGGTGCTCAATCTCCGCACCCGCAGCCGATGCACTTTCTACCCTGTCTGTCTGTCTCAGTCACCCCCGACATTGCGTCACTCGCACAAGATCAGGGCCGACGAGGTGCTCAATCTCCGCACCCGCAGCCGATGCACTTTCTACCCTGTCTGTCTGTCTCAGTCACCCCCGACATTGCGTCACTCACCTCGCACAAGATCAGGGTCGACGAGGTGCTCAATCTCCGCACCCGCAGCCGATGCACTTTCTACCCTGTCTGTCTGTCTCAGTCACCCCCGACATTGCGTCACTCACCTCGCACAAGATCAGGGTCGACGAGGTGCTCAATCTCCGCACCCGCAGCCGATGCACTTTCTACCCTGTCTGTCTGTCTCAGTCACCCCCGACATTGCGTCACTCACCTCGCACAAGATCAGGGCCGACGAGGTGCTCAATCTCCGCACCCGCAGCCGATGCACTTTCTACCCTGTCTGTCTGTCTCAGTCACCCCCGACATTGCGTCACTCACCTCGCACAAGATCAGGGTCGACGAGGTGCTCAATCTCCGCACCCGCAGCCGATGCACTTTCTACCCTGTCTGTCTGTCTCAGTCACCCCCGACATTGCGTCACTCGCACAAGATCAGGGTCGGCGAGGTGCTCAATCTCCGCACCCGCAGCCGATGCACTTTCTACCCTGTCTGTCTGTCTCAGTCACCCCCGACATTGCGTCACTCGCACAAGATCAGGGCCGACGAGGTGCTCAATCTCCGCACCCGCAGCCGATGCACTTTCTACCCTGTCTGTCTGTCTCAGTCACCCCCGACATTGCGTCACTCACCTCGCACAAGATCAGGGTCGACGAGGTGCTCAATCTCCGCACCCGCAGCCGATGCACTTTCTACCCTGTCTGTCTGTCTCAGTCACCCCCGACATTGCGTCACTCGCACAAGATCAGGGTCGGCGAGGTGCTCAAACATGGCGCGAGTCGCTCGTTTCAAGGGTATACAGGGGAAGAACGATATGAGTCCATTTAAAAAGCTGCTGCAAGCGCGAATGATTTTGCCGCGTGTTGCTGGCACTTTTTTTTTGATACGATTGGAGAAAAATGGGTTGACGAAATGATTTAAATTTTTAATCATGATTAGATAAAAGACAAACTTAGGGTTATCACTTGGTACATTTTCAAATTCTTCGCTTTGTTAATTAGTAATAATTAGTTGATTTTTGGTGAAAATTGTATATTTTCTTGTCTCGCTGAGTAACGTATGTAATTAAATTTAAAAAATGTGCCAAATGATAACCCTAAGTTTATTTTTTTTAAATCTAATCATGATTAAAATTTGAGATCAATTAGTTCACGGGTTTGGTCTCCAATCGTATCGGAAATGTCATAGTTGCGCCTAATTAACAATGCAAGAAGCAAAAATTAAATGTGCCACTAATACACAATCAGACTGATCATGTGAACATCCTATCAAAGTTACACTGACTTATGAAACAATTCGCTCTTAATATGCTAAAACGGCCGAGAGCTTGCACCATTTTAAGGTGTAATCTTGCGGGGTTTCTATGAGCTTGAGAATATACCCTCGGTTTTTAGAAAACATTGCCACGAAGTCTTGAAAAACTTAATTGAAATATCGATTTGTATGGAAGAGTTTCAAGTTTCAACATAAAGCTTCGTTTATCTCATTAGCTTTCTTTCCCTGGACCATTCATTTGCACTCAACTTGCACTCGAGACGATAATATAATACAGAAACTATAGTTAGCTGTTTTAGTGCTTAGACGTCGCACTGTTCTGCAAGTATAGGCTAATCATTCATCATTCGATTAATGATTTGATTATGAAGATTGATGAAGACTGGACGGGTTGTGGTCGTGGCCTATTAGTACCTATATAGGCGACCATCGCAACATTTTACTCTAGACTGAGGAAGCCTCTCTGTCGCCTCAGTCAGGAAGTGAGCCCTGGTGTGCGCAAGTGCAGAGCGAATGGGAATCACACATCGTTCAAATAGTTCGAGACACGTTCGAAATACCGGGTGGCGCAAAAAAAATCCCCCTGATTGAGAGGTCACTATATCGAAACTATTATAGATAGGATTCTGAAATTTGTACACATATTAGAAAACATACCAAAATTTAATATGTGCAAGTTTCAAAAACATTGCTATTGTAGGAAAGAAGTTACAGCTGTTCAAATTTGGTTGTCAAAAAAATGATTATACGGAGCTCAAATAGCGCGCGTCGAGAAAACTTCCAATGGCCGGAACGCTGTTTCTTCAAAAATACGTACGATATCAAGCTGAAAATTTCAAATTATATTCAAGATATATTAAGATCGATTGTGTAAAAATGTCAGTCAATTTGAATGAATGGAACGAAAATTATGGAACCTTGAAGTTGAGCGAAAATCAGAAAATGAAGATTATTTCTAAACTTTTAATACACACGTTATACAAGTGATTCTTTTCCCATCTATTCTGTTTTCAAGCTCAACTTCAAGATTCCATAACTTTCGTTCCATATATTGATATTGATTTAAATTTTTACACCATTGATCTTAACATATTTTAAGATCCGTGACGAAGTTAAGAAGTCCGTGACGTGACGGAACGAACATTGTTATAAAGAAGAATAATTAGAATAAAGCTCAGCTAGTTTCCAGTTTGAGTCTGACGAAAAGATTTGCACATTTCACAGATTTTAGCGAAATTGTTTGAGAAATATATGTATATACCAAGGAGGTTATAATATGGGTTATCGTATATACCTACAACCCTCATATACCCAATTGACAATTTCATAAAATCTTTCTTGAACTAGAAAAATGCAGCCATCATCATCGAATGTAGCCGCCGATACCCTGACTGCAATTATTGAGGACTTAAATGCAGCACTAAATGTCACCCGCATGCCATTGTCAGAGAATATACGGCAGATAAATCAGTGTTAGTGCTCCATTTTCTCATCGAAATGAAAATACCAGCAAACAGTGAGTCTTCGATACGTTTTACATAACACGATCGGGTTTTTATTTCTCAGTAAAAACAAAATAAGTTTTTTTCTCTGTATGATTAATCTGACATGTTTCGTTGAACTATTTAGATCGCTATTTCTGTGTAAGAAGTGAGATTATGGATAATGCTCGAGTATTTCCTCATGGATTCTAGAATTAACCGAGAAAAGCAATGAACCAAGACGTCACGTCGTTCTGGGTTCGATCACCACTTTCTTTCTCCCAAGGTCACATTGCGTCAGAGCCTATCATTAATTAATTAATTCTCACTTTTGTTTGGCTGTTCGGGAATACTTTACACAGCACACCTCATGAAATAAAGTTAAATTTAAAACTATTGCAAAATAAATTAGTTTATTTTAAAATAGCCAATTCGTTTGCTGATATAATGCGATTCTAATCAAAGAAATTACCAATTAAATCCAATGATAGTCATTGATCATTCTACCAATTTGTCTCAAACAGTTCCTATATAATCAGAAAATTGATTTAATTAAATAATAAAAATGTCCACAAGTCGTGTACATATTTGAGTGAGGCAATTGAAAGATAATATGCCACGTAATCCAGACTCTGACGGTGGAAAGTGAGATTACAAGTCCGAAATGCATACAAATTAGCCGGACAATCAGTTCCTTGTCGGACTTTGTGAGGTGTCATTCAGATTGCCAACAGCACTTTCATTTCGATGTAAAGAAGAAGCAGAAGTACGTGTCAGATGCAGGCAATAACTCGATCGACTAGGAATATCAGGAAACAATTTGTTTATTAATTTATTTGCGGGCAGTGTTGATGTTATAAGCTGTGTTGGCAATACTTTTAAAATGTATCAGTGTTACATTTACAGTTACTTGCTAAATGGCAGCAGTTACTTTCACAGTTACTTTTTAAAAATCTGTGAACATGTTACGCAAATAAATAAATATTAAATGAGCCCCAACAAAGTTAAAAATACACCAATATTACCTTCCAAGAGGCATTTTCAAAATATTTAGTGTTTTTTAATCTCTTCTAAAATTGACTTTTGGTATGTACCGACTGGGATATTCTATGGAAACAAAATAAATTTGTAACATGTTACAATCAGTTAAGTTACTCAAAATAAGTAACATGTCAGGAATACAAATACTTTATTTTCAAAGTAACACATTACAGTTACTTTTACTCGAAAAAGTTAAGGTGCTGCAAGCGCGAGCGATTTTGCTGCTTTTTGTAGACACTTTTTGCGATACGATTGGAGACGAAATGGGTAGACCAAATTTTTTGAAATTTTAATCGTGATTAGATAAAAGACAAACTTAGGGTTATCCCTTGGTACATTTTTAATTTTTTGTTTCGTTAATTAGTAATAATTAGTGGATTTTTGGTGAAAAATTAGCTATTTTCTCGTCTCCCTGGGCGCCGTATAAAATTAAATTTCAAAAATGTGCCAAGGGATAACCCTAAGTTTGTCTTTCATCTAATCATGATTAAAATTTGAGATCAATTGGTCTCCAATCGTATCGCAAATTTCATAGTTTTGCGCGGTTTTGTTGAATAACCAGCGCCTAATTAACGATGCAATAAGCAAAAATTAAAAAGTGCTACTAATAAACAATCAGACTGATCATGTGAACATCCTGTAAAAGTTACACTCACTTATGACACAATTTTTCTCTCTCAATTTTCTAAAACGGCCGAGCGCTAGTATCACCTTAACATGTTACTTTGTATCATGTTACCTACTGCTGGACGAGTAAAATATGATTCCAGAAGAGTTGCTTGCTTTCATTATTATGTTGTGTTTCATAGCATTCAAATCACTTCCATTTGACCAATAAACTATTTCGTTTTCGAATGTCGCAATCACAAATAAAATCAATATATCTCGGCTTTCATTAAATACGTTGCGTAAATACGAGCTCATTTACAACGTTTCGTTTCTATCTAGTCAATTTAAAATATCTTTACTTATCACCGTATTCGGTTTATTTTTATTATAGTATTGGAAACTCGAAATGATCCTCGTCCATTGTATGACCCCCTTTTAAGTAATTAAAATGTTGGAAACCACCAGGATTTATTGAGTTGTTTAGTCGTTTACTTGACTGTTATGGCCCATTTGCTGTCTGTGCATGACTATGATTTGTCAGAAGGTTGCGAAGAAAGGGAGATATATTTATAGTAGAAGATGTAGTCTCGAACGAGGAACAACTAATATCCCAGTCAGGAAGGTCAGCATTTAACAGTTTGGCGCCCCTATGCTGATTCAAATGAAGCCCCCCCTTCCCCCCCTCCAATAAAAGGAGGAACAATTCCCCCCTGTCTATTTCAATAGCCCTCAACTTGCCCCGCAGGGCCTCTTTTGGAATAATACATTTTATTATGAATCTTGGACGTTAAAATGGTGCTCTAACGACGCTGTAGTCACAGAAATTGCCTAAAATGGGATGCCAAGCCCTCGAGAATGAGGGCGTCAGGAGGTTACATGCCCCGCAAGGTTTTTTTTTAGAATGTATACACTTTTTGATTGAATCTGGGCCGAGGAAATAGCGTCTTTTTCTATCTAATTTGCTGTTATTTACTACGCAGTAACTATTGTCTTGACACAAGTTACCACATTTTCATACTACTGCGTATTGATTTTGTTTATGATTTTATATCTTTATCATAATTTGACATTTATTTGACGCCGCGGCGCCGCCTGCTAGTTGGTACAGAGTAATGCGGCTCTGGCCACGGGACAACCGAAATCCTTGTAAGTGCATTTCAAGTGCAATTACTCGTCAACTTTCTGTGGGTTCCTGTTCGTAATCCTTGCAAAAGTGCGGCTTGGTCTCAAGATTTGTTCATCTGCACACGAGAAAAAGAGGAGGAGGAAGGGCGTATTCCGGGGGGGGGGGGGGGGGGGGTCGAGGGGGCCATGCCCCCCCCCCCGAAAAATCGTGATTTCATCTAAGAATATAAGAACATTTAAAATAATATATGAAAAAAAATACTGAAAAATAGACAGAAACGATCCAAAATGGTTAGAATTGAGTTAAAATTCTAAAACATTTCCGGGGCTATGCGCCCCGGACTTCCATACAATCCTAACGAGTTCAATAAAGTTACCTATTCCCTCTTAGACTAATTTTCGGATATTTTGTAATTTATAATTCCCCAAAATAGCTGTACATTGCGATTCAAAATTGCACCTAAATGAATGACCTTGATACAAACTTTTCTCGGGGGCTGTGCCCCCGAACCCCTTGTTTCATACTGCGATTTGTCAAAATATTAGTAATGTCCGGCCCCCCCCCCCCGAAATTTCATCCTGGATACGCCCTTGAGGAGGAGGAAGGGAATCGCGTTTCTTTGTCATTGACATTGTGTTCAAGAAGTTGTGTCTTGACGTATCATGTCATCTGTATTCAGACTGTTCTGGTGTTGGAGCGAGCGAAGCTACGACTCGTTTTGGCTCTTTTGGCTTATTCTCTTACTGAGTCTATCCAGGTTACACATTTTCTTCGATCGAGCTGACATTTTGCACGCATCTACGGACCATTTCAGGGCGTTGCAGACCCTTTTTAAATCCGGTGATCAATTGTCCAAATTTAAAAAAAATATGTTTCGATTGGTTGGTCCGATCAATTTAAAGTTTAACCAACAATGTTGGTAGCTACAAAGTCTCAGACAAATCCTCCCATTGGTTAAAATTTAAAACCATCTTTCCTGTGATTTTTGAAATTTAAACTAGCACCGTTTTACCGACCAATTTAAAACTTTGAATGGTCATTGGGACCAACATTTTAGGTATTTTTGCCAATTTTCAGACTAATCTGTCATTATCCTCAAAAGTTATTGTCATTTTAAGGACATTTTGTTCTATAATCTTGAAATATTTGGAAATTTATACCCGGAATTGTAATTATTTTATCCCTGCCTTCTTGATGCTTCAGGTCCAAGGCCTGTAGAGCAGAGACTTGCAAACGCATATCAAATCGCATGCAGTACGCAGGCTCGCTCATCAACGCGTTACACTGAGCGTTTTCGTAGTAAATTACTTCGAGTTCTTGTTATAGTAATGACTCATTTATTATATTTTCTGTTCTTGTTTAGATAAAGGAAGACGTTCTTTCGATGACGTCGATGAACAGTTTTTACCCGACGTAGGAAGTATTCCATTCTTCGTCTTTACTCAAATTAAATACAAGAAACTATTTCAATGCATGGAACTCAGGAAGGGTCAAGGATATGGACTCCAGAATCCAAATCGATACAATCGTTGATATAACAAGGTACCTTTGTTGGTAAATCACACTATTTTCACCGTCATAAGTGTATATTTTCATTCATAAATCTGAAATTTAAAATCAGTGTATATTTTGGCGGGAAAATGCCATCACGGCGAGTGATGTCATTTGCGAGGTCATTTGTATCAACCAACAATGACGTTGCCATGGTTACTTGCCATTGTTGGTTGATAAAAAGGATATCACTCGCGGTGATGGCGTTTTCCCGCTAAAATATACACTGATTTTTTATTTCATATTTATGAATGAAAACTTACAAATTTTAGTGTGTAAATAGTTTGATTTACCAAAAAAATTATGTTTTTTTGAAGCTTCAGATAAATCCAGAGTGACTTCTGTCGACTTCAATTATCAGTGAAGATGCGGAAAAGAAAACATACCGCGTTGAAGATCGTTTTGAGTAGCCAAGTCATCCCATGAAGATAAAACAAACAACATATTCTACTCCAAGTCAGTGTCAACCTCGTGTACAGCACGCAGCAAGTGTTGCGCAACACGTTGATGTTTCACTGCGCAGTGATCAACACGGCCTTCTGGCGTCGTGACGGTGAAAGCAGCGGCCGTTGGTCAGCAACTTCACGTCTTGCACACTTGGGATGAAGAAGATCCCAAGGTATTAAACTAAACCACATACTTATTACATTTACACATTAAAAACTAAGAAAACATTGAATTAGTTAGCTGTATAATCAATTATCTCAATAAGGACTTTTTTATGTAATAATTTATATCTTCCCAATTTTTTTCCAAGATATTGAAGGTTTGAATGTACTGGCTGTGTTTTCTGCCATCACCTTACTTCTTTAAATGTCCAAGTCATCTCATGATATGCCCCCCCCCCCCCCCCCCCCCCCCCCCCCTCCACGACAATGAACCTGACACTTAGGTACTCAGCCGATGTATTCTTGACGAAACATTATCAATGATCAATGGATGTGATCTAGTGTCTGGTGGCTCCATCTGTGTCTGCTCGTGGCAGTTATCGAAGTGATCACAGCGCTGTCTGAGGTCGACGAGTGAAAGTAATGTTGGAGGTGCCAGGTCGATGCTGTTAGTTCTGAACAAGAGTTGCGAGATGGTGCCGGAGAGATTGCGATCCGGGGTGATAACTTCTCGGGTGAGATGAGAACAGGCGCGTAGGAAGGGGGGGCCCCCGCTCAAGCAGGCTGACCCCCCCCCCCCCCATTCACCATACAAAATTAAGTTTAGTGTCCAAGAATAACTTAAAAACTGTTTTAATTCTAAAAAAAACGCCCTGCGGGGTAAAAATAGGAATTTATTTGTTGTAATTTGAGCAGTTTAGCATCCCAGAATCGATTCTAAAATGTTTATGTTCGCAAAAATGCCCTGCGGGGCAACAATCGGAGTTTTTTTTGCATCCGTTTGTGCATTTTAAAGCCCCAGAATCACTTTTAACAGGTTCTAAAAAACGCCCTGCGTGCCTAAAACTGTGAGCTTCGCCCCCCAGACTCTCCATCCGGGTGTCGCAATCCCCCCCCCCCCCCATGATGAAAGTAGTTCCTACGCGCCTGTATGAAGACAGAATTACTGGTTTTTGGGCTGACATCAAGAATCATTGCAATACTTTGGGTCTTTTAAGAGGCATAACGGAAGCGAACGGGAATCGCACGGTTCGTCAGAGCGTTTTATTTTCGATTATTTTCGATTATTTTATTAAAAATATCGTATTTAACACTTTGAGGTCGCACCAGAGGTCATAATGAACTCCAGTGTGCGAATACGATATTTTTAATAAAATAATCGAAAATAATCGTATCACTTTGAGGTCGCACCAGAGGTCATAATGAACTCCAGTGTGCGGAATTATTTAGTCTATTAGGCTGTTATGGGTCGTTACTATCTAATTTATTATAATTATTAAATGGGAAGACAAAATTTCAAAAACCGCTCTGACGAAAAGTGCGATTCCCGTGCGATGCGATTCCGTTTGCCTCTTTATCTGAGGTACAGAATATCAGAAAAGGAATGGATTGTTGAATAAAACACACGCGACAAAATCAATATTATTTATTTACACTTACAATGAACTAATTTGAACTAGCGATATCTGGCTTGCGTGATGACCCCTGCGCGCAGGAGATGCGCGTAGTCCGCGACGCCAGCGTCCGTCCTGGGCGGCGCCATGACGTCGCTGGGCGTCTGGATGCGCGCGCTCTTGGCCTGCCTGGCCGGCTGCAGGTGCGCGGGGAGAGGTTGGTGCAGCAGGGGCGGCGGGTGGCGGGACACGGGGGCGGCGTGCTTGTGCACGGGGTGCTGGGGGTGGGCGTGGGGGTGGCGCCCCCAGAAGTAGTCCGGCTTGGTCGAGTGGAAGTTGCCGGCCTGCAGGGACGCGGGTTCGAGCTCCGGACGGTTGTTGGTCAGCACGTTGATGGGAGGGTTGCGGTGGCTCCGGCGGGAACTGCTCAGCTGCTGGAAGCTCAGGAAGCTGTTGCCTGGAAACCAGCAGTCAAATAAGAAAACAATCGCAACTCGAAACTTGTAATGATTAAGCGTAGGAAAAACAATAAATTAATCCCAGAAAATCACATTAAAACCAGAATATTTTTGACATAAAAAGCATGAAAATCCTCTACTAACTTTCTAACCCCTCGAAAATGTTGAAATCGGGCGTCATTGAGTTGTATAGAAGCCCCTCGCGTGTCAGATTATTTATATAATAAATCATTACCTTTAGAGCTTCATGCGCTATAGGTATACAATAAAAACAAGTAATGCTTCAGTTAGTTTGATTTGATAATAGTAAATGATGTTACTCAACTATATGTTTCATATTTTATTCGAAGTTAATTTTTTTGGAAATATACATTCTGGCAAAAAAATATATAACTTCATTTATAAAATGACAATTTAAAGATATTTCATATATTTGACGGTTTGATATAAAAACAGTACACGAAGACTGTACAATGACATTTCTTCTAGTCAAAGAGATTGTTTGTGAAATCATAATGCAAAGTGAGTTAGATTGTTATTTCAAGGCATCGAGAAGATACGATGACGTCATTCATCATGCTGCGTCGACCTTTAAGAAGATGTTCGATAATCGCGCTCTAGATCGCTCAGTCAACGAGAGCGACAAGGACAGATGCAGTGTGAGGAGATCCGCACGCGGCCCTGGCTGTCTCCAGAGCAGCCCTGAGATGTCGTCTTGCGCACGCGCACACCAGCGACACTGAGGGATGTTGCCAAAGAAAACACTTCCGGAGTCGGCTTTATAAGCTCCTTCTTCGTTTCCCATTGTTTCCCCGATCCAGCTGAGATTTTCCACTGGGTTCAACGGTCTCCACGGAGACAATGAGAGTCTGGGAGAAGCCTCAGAGAAGGCGCAAATAAATTGTTATTCCTTCATTAAATTTGGGGCACTTTTATTCGATTTTGCAAGGATATATATCTTCCATTTGAATTCTAAACTTAATGAGGAAGGTATCAGACAAATTTATTGTTATAACGTTCATTCAATACATTCAGATAAAAGTACCGTTGAATGAGGTGGTCCAGGGGGGGGGGGAGTCCCCGAGAAAACTTTCTACCAAAGAAATTGTGTAATTTTGAGACATTACGTCCAGTATTTAGGAAATCCCCATAAAAAACACTCCGTGTAAAAAAAACAGCCAAGTCTCTTCAACTAAAAAAAAATATTATGAAATCTAAAAATTCTGCACTGAAACGTAGTGATATCAAAAAATGAGCCAAGTCAAAACTTTATTTGAAAATTAAAAAATACTTGGCGCATCGTGTATATAAATAGCTTAAAAGTATAGGCTAGATATAAATACATATACTTATAGTACCTATACCTACAATGCCCTAAAAAAACGATGCGCCAAGTATTTTTTAATTTTCAAATAAAGTTGGACTTGGCTCATTTTTTGATATCACTACGTTTCAGTGCAGATTTTTTAGATTTCATAATATTTTTTTTTAGTTGAAGAGACTTGGCTGTTTTTTTTACACGGAGTGTTTTTTATGGGGATATCAATTATTTTTTTAGTTTATTTACACAACTTGTAAAACTTTTTGGGGCAACAATGGCTAATTCTTTTTAAAAAATACGCCATTTCCGAATAATTTACTAAAAAAAATATTGTTTGGAGCTAAATATATACTTAAAGTGATATACCATGAAGAATTGCGAAAGCATCGTTCCAATAGGTCCAGCCGTTTTCGAGATATGGCATCACTTCCGGTTTTCAAAATGGCGGCTGAAAGCTCTTACACATTGTATTAATTTGTATATAAATACTAATATTTCATTATAAGACTTCTGAATATGTAGTTGGTTTTTATATAAAGGGAAGTGAATTTAGGCAGGTTTCGCTTAACTATGACGTCATTTCCGGTTTCAGTAATTAGAAAACTTTAATTTAACTACTGTTATTTCATATAGAGGACCGTCTGAATCGATTGGCGCAAATTTCGTTCCGATCGGTTAAGCCGTTTTTGAGATATGACGTCACTTCCGGTTTCAAAATGGCGGCACAAAAAATTTATAAGGGCAAGGTATCATCAGGCAGACGAGCTGTATATGTGGTGAAAATTTCGGGTCAATCAACCCAGCCGTTTAGGCTGTGGCGGAGACCGCGGAATTTATTGGAAGATGAATCATCATCATCATCATCATTATCTAGTGGAGCGGTCGCTCCACGCCAGCCAAGTCGTACGGCGCGCGCACACTCTCATATAAAGGCTGGAGCAAACCCACTTTTACTGTAAGCATCAAAGTGGCATTTTCGGCCTACTGGATCTTAAAATTGGAAAATCTCACATTGTTGCGATATATCTTAATTTCGAGCTATGGCCCACCCTACAACATATACCAAATTTGGGAACAATAGGTTACGCCCTTTGCGCGCTAGAGGGCCGTGAAAACAGTGTTTTAGGGCGGTTTTCATAATAATAATAATCTCAGTAGTAGTAGTAGTAGTAGTAGTAGTCTCCTGGAATTCAAATCCGGTAAACAGGCCACAGCCTAAACGGCTTAACCGATTGATCTCACATTTTTACCACGTGTGCACTTTTGGCGTCTGATTTAACCTTCACCCCATGAATTTTTTGTGCCGCCATTTTGAAACCGGAAGTGACGTTATATTTCAACAACTTCTAAACCGATTGGAGCGAAAATAGCGCCAAACGATTCGGACGGTCAACTATATGGATTATCATTAGCTAGGGACTAAACATTATGTTAACGAAACCGGAAATGACGTCATGAAATTTGAAATACATCGATTGGCATTTCGGCAACAAATGTTGATCCGATTATTTTGATATTTATGTATCGTATGTACTTCTGATATCTCATTTGACTTGTTATAAAACCAACCGGAGCCGCCATTTTGAAACCGGAAGTGACATCATATCCCAAAAACGGCTAAACAGATTTGAACGAAACCAGCGCTAAACGATTAAGACGGTTAACTTTATGTTTTATCGTCAGTAATATTTGCAGTTTCCTATACCAAAACCGGAAATGACGTCAGACATTTAAAAAATCTCACAAATTTACATTTTGATACAATTAATACTATTTGAAACAGCTTATAATAATATGTAATCATGTTTAAATTAAATTTCAAGGGGTCAGAGATTTCAGCCGCCATTTTGAAACCAGAAGTATCGTCGTATCTCGAATACTGGTAGACTGATCGGTACGAATCTAGCGCTAAACGATTCGGAAGGACATCTCTATGGAATAGGAACAGTCAAACTAGAATTTTCCTATTCATGAGCCCGGAAATGACGTCATTAAAAATTAAAAATTATTATACCTAATCACCATTCTATAAAATGTATACATATTCAGAAAGCTTAAAAAGATACACATTTGTAGATATATATATTATAAGCAGTGCAGTAATTTCAGCAGCCATGTTGAAAACCGAAGTGTTGGCATGTCTCGGAACTGGGTTGACCGATTGGAATGAAACCTTTGCTATTCTTCATGAAAGACCATTTAAGCAAATATATAGCAGATTTTCATTAGTAGTAACCAAATTGTAAATGGCGATTTTTTTTACAGGATTTAGAAATTGTTCATTCGATTTAACTGTCACAAATTTTAAGAATAAACTAAAAAAAGGAGTGATATCCCCATAAAAAACACTCCGTGTAAAAATACCAGCCAAGTCTCTACAACTAAAAAAAAAGCTATGAAATCTTAAAATTCTGCCCTGAAAAGTAGTGATATCAAAAAATGGGCCAAGTCAAAACTTTATTTGAAAATCAAAAAATACTTGGCGCATCATTTTTTTAGGGCATAATAGGTATACTATATGTATTATGTATATTTAATGTATATTTTCTATCTGGTCTATACTTCTAAACTATGTATACACGATGCGCCAAGTATTTTTTGATTTTCAAATAAAGTTTTGACTTGGCCCATTTTTTGATATCACTACTTTTCAGTACAGAATTTTAAGATTTCATAGCTTTTTTTTTAGTTGTAGAGACTTGGCTGGTATTTTTACACGGAGTGTTTTTTATGGGGATTATTATTACTAGAGGGTCCCGTCATGTATAACATGACCAATGCGCACCAGTGAGGTATGCATAAATATTAAATATAAAAAGACAGCAATATTTGTCCGCAGATTGTGCGTCGTTAATACACACGTTACGTAATTAACAGACCAAATGCCCAACAAAATACGTAAATGAGGTACGAAGGAAGGCAATTTAATCATACCTATTATGGTAAATCAATTACATAAGTCTTCAAATGTAAACCATGACCATGAGTATTAGTAAGAAAATTAAGAAAATGTATAGTGTCATAATGCGCCGTTAAAATATAGGTGAAGTTGATATCGTGACCCGATACACACGACACATTCTTTATTTGTGATACCAATTCATAGTTTGCACGTGACATCATCTCATTGTTGAGAGGCCATATTGGTGTAACGTGTCAGAACGGCTGTCAATCTGTGTTTCGGTATTGTGGTGATATAATGGTTACCTGTGCAATAAACTGCAGAAGAAATTCTTATTGGTATAAAACCACCTCATATACCAAATATCTTTGATTAACCGCTTATAATTAGCATTAATCGACTTGACATCTGTAAAATGGTTGAAATTTACTTTTTTACATTGTTGATGAAAAACAAATGAAGCTCGTGCAAACTATGAATGCATGGTGAGCTTCATTTTATCCGTTTCTCTGAGGTCAGAGGTAGGTATAAGAGCGGAAGGTCATATGTTTTGGATTTCTCAGTGCACACTTTTGGAATGGTAATCAAGCTCTATAAGTACCTACCATTTGACTGATGTTAACAAATACAGTTATATTGAAGTATAGGTACCCTTACAGAAGGCCCATGTCACCATTACAAATATGATTGGATGAAGAATTCAGCTCAGAATTACTGGTTATTGAGATCACTTTAAGAATCATTAAAATTGACTTCCGCCCATCTGCCTCTAAGGTACCTATCAGTATGCAATGTAAAAATGTAAGCATTGATGTTTAAAACATTACTAACAGTAACTTGACGTCGTTTACATGACTCAATACACACCACTCGTAGTAAATAAGAAACGAAGAAAAATTATTTCCCAAGAAAATGTATAATATAACTCCATCGACTTTGGTTTGATCATGTTCACGGCCTACGAAATTCAGAGCAAGAGAAAATAAGAAAAATAACATTTGAAGTTTCTTGCCGAGATGACGTTTTTAATGTCATGTGCTGGTTTAGACCGTATTAGTATCTTATTATGAATTTATTATAATTACAAAAGGATAAGGTGCTCGTCTTAGGTGAGTTTCGGTTATTAATTTATTCGCAGAAGATGTAATTTTAGACATGATGGCAATAAAACGCCTCCATCTTAGTTATAGTTTTCAATAAATACCAATGTCAAATCGAAGCGCGCAACCGTTCCTGACAGACAGACAGACAGACAGACAGAACTGGGTAACTATAAGTAAGATTATTATTATCTGAAAGCCGTACAATTACACGGTTTTCACGGCCCTCTAGCTCTCAAACGGCATAATTCCTATTGTTCTCAAATTTGGTTTATGTGGTGGGGTGGGCCATAGCTCGAAATTAAGATATTTCGCAACAATGTGAGATTTTCCAATTTTGAGATCCAGGAGGCCGAAAATGCCACTTTGATGCTTACAGTAAAAGTAGTTGCTCCAGCCTTTTTAAATGAGAGTGTGGGCCTCGTACGACTTGGCTGGCGTGGAGCGACCGCTCCACTAGATTAACGAGTATTCGCGTTTAACGGCGAAGTGGGTGGCACCTGGCGGTAGACGACTGAACTAGGCAAAACCGTATTGGCACAGCAAGGATGGCAGCTCAGCATGCGTTTTCGTATCATTTCTACCAGTATTTACTCTACAATAGTTTGTAAAGGAGCATTCCGATTGAACCCATTCTTCATGTGTGATTGATAACAGATATTCCCTTGTTCCGCAATGCCAAAATAAAGCTCGGTATAATTTGTTTATGCATTTGTTTCGAAGAATGCCGTTATGCTGTCCAAATGGGCACATGCCTGCAATATTGGAAAGAAACCATCAAAGTAAAATGTTCGTGTGCACTTCCTATTAATGTTACAAGTAAATTAATGAATCATGGCAAATAAGGTTTTATAGGTTACATAATTCTGGATTAATTTTAAGTTCTCAATTCGAATGTTCAGTCCTGTTATTCTTCAATAGTTTCTTAGATAGGTACCTACCTATAGTTTGTTATTTTAAATTCTGAATTTTACTTTCGAAATTTAAATAATTTTTGATTGATCTGAGGGATGGTAATACTTTTATAATGAATGACAAATAATAATTGGTGACTCCCTGTTAATAGTTAATCGTGAGTTCCAGCAAAAAATGATTAAAAGACATTGAAAAGGAAGGTTTCATAAGGTCACATAGAAAGCAGTTGTGTTGCATATATGATTTTACACAAATTTTGTAGCATGTGATGTGATATTGTCTACATGGATATAAGACAATTAAAACGCCATCGATCCTTGCCGTCGATCACATCTGTACTACCTCTACATCAGAAGTTGAAGGGCGGAAGTCCCCTTACTCGATTTTGCGTTGCGCACTTTGTTTTGTATTGTATTGTTTATTCAGCCATAAAATGTACATAACAATTACGGACATTGTCAACAATGTAATCAATCTCTATCAATTTCTTACATAATGGTTCATGTCACCACTACAAATGTGATTAGATGAGCCAAGAAATACTGGTTTATACGGCTGATAAGCTCACCTGAAGAATCATTAAAATGAACTTCCGCCCTTCTACCTCTGAGCAAGACATTATTTATATAAATATTTATAACGACTTCATGTACAAACAAACAATACATACAAACTAATATGTAAAATATAAGTTTGCAGCCAGAGGAACTCTATTCTAACTGCAGTCTTCTAACACCGTGGTTATATCATCACATTATTAAATGTTTCGCATTTAATATGGCCCCACCTTCATATAATAGCTGCTGAAAATTGTTAGCAATATCATAACAGAGATTATTTCTACTGCCGATGCTTTCATAATTCGAGATAATAAATAAAAGAACATTATACCGCAACGCGACACATGTTAGGAGCAGGCAATCATACGATTTTGAGCGACCATCTTGCATCGACACTAGCGCTGCCTAGAGGGTCTGGTAACCGCGAATAGGTAAGACAATTAGACTCAGATAGCTGGACAAAGCTAACGGGCCACATTAAAGTTTATCCTGGTTTGGTCTATTAGCGGTATAAAGACTTAAATTTGAACACAATTTCAAATTTTATATCAATTTGAACACAATTGAAATTTTAATTACATTTCATGCTTATTTAGAAATATTTGTCAAATTTCTTCAACGAATTAAAAAGATAATATTTGACGCATTTGAATTTTTAAGTACTATTAGTATTATACGGCAACTTTCGAAAGCGAAAATGTGAATTCGCATGCAGAAGGCTCGCTTACCAACGCGTTACACGGAGCGTTTTCCTAGTCTCTGGTGTTCTTGTCTAAATGTCTGACGTCACAGCCACATTTTCAATCGGTCCTTCAGATCTTATCAGAATCATTTTGCAACAACTGAAACTATTATTAATAAAATCGTGAGGCGATCGATACTTTAAATGTTCCAATACTTGTGCAATTTCTATATAAAAATTAATCCATCAGTAATGTAAATGCCATTAATAAATTAAATACTCTTTTGGTCGAAATTAAAAATACATTAAAGAAATAATTCAATAGCTTATAAAGTGTGATTTATTATGATAGATGAGGGAGGAGCGACGTAAGTTTTAGTTAGCCGTAATAAGTTTAGTAAAGTTTAGTAAAGCCCCATTTACACGGTGCAATTTCTTGAACAACTTCTGTGTCACATTCCCATTTTTCATACAATTTTGTATTTACACGACGTAACTTTCCGTCACAGAACTTAAAACATGTTCTAATTTCCATACAAGAAGTGTGACACAGAAGTGTGGTACAGAAGTTGTACAAGAAGCTGCACCGTGTAAATGGGGCTTAAGTTTAGTAAGTTTTAGTTTAGTAAGGGCTGGTTTTTGTACTTCTTTCTAAAGTTAGCTACCGGATAAAGTTCTTGATAGCGTTAGCAAATGTCTTTCAACTTCTTGATAGTGTTAGCTAAAGGATGAAATCAATGTAATATTTGCTAACTTTATCCGTTAGCTAGCTATCAAGAACTTTAGCAAGAGGTAAAAAAAAACATTTTTTTTACCCTAAGAAGTAAGCCTTTTTAATGAGGATCAAATATGAAGACGAACCATTTTCATTGATTTGAAAAAAGTAGTCAATCCCAGAAAATGTAATTAATAATTAAAGCTACGTCATAGCTACGTCATCTACTTCTTAAAGTTGAATGAAGAATTTGTTAGAAATTAGGGAACTTTGCACAGCCATGCAGTAAAGACCAGGGTTGAACAGTATTTGGAATACAAGTATTTCGAAATAGTATTTTAAAATACATTGATATTATGATCAATAATATTATCATAATATATCATAATATAAATAATATTTAGTTAGGTTTAGTTGAAGAAGATGTCGAAGTGAGAGGCGAAAAATGGGAGATGGTGATTAAAGATGAATGGTGGTTAAATAGAGACTTGTGGCGGGCATTGGTAGATAGAGAAGAAGATGAAGTGGAAGAAGAGGAAGAGGAAGTGGAAGAAGATGAAGCTAACGCAGAAGTTGAAGAAACGTCAGGCCCGGCCAGCCGGTTTCAATAATTAGTTTAATATGCTCTTGCATTTGTGTGGGTAGGTTTTCCTACCTCCTTTACCCATTGTATTTTGGAAAAGGATAATAAAGATTATTATTATTATTATTATTAGTATTATGATACTTGTATTTTGATACTTGTATTTTCAATAGCTACTTTTTAAAAAGTATTTTGATACTTTGGTTCATACTTTTTTAAAGTATCTTGCCCAGCCCTGGTACCTGGTATCCTGGTTCTACCTGGTATAGACTGGTCCTACCTGGTAGACTGGTCCTGACGACTGCGTGGAACCCCTTGTGCCCCCCATCCCTCCCCCACCCCATGCCTACACGCCTGGCTGGTAGCCTGGTCCTACCTGGTAGACTGGTCCTGACGACTGCGTGGAACCCCTTGTGCCCCCCATCCCTCCCCCCCCCCCATGCCTACGCGCCTGCCTGGTAGCCTGGTCCTACCTGGTAGACTGGTCCTGACGACTGCGTGGAACCCCTTGTGCCCCCCATCCCTCCCCCCCCCCCATGCCTACGCGCCTGCCTGGTAGCCTGGTCCTACCTGGTAGACTGGTCCTGACGACTGCGTGGAACCCCTTGGGTCCGTCCACCTCGTAGTCCACGGTTCGAACCTTGCCGTCGGGCTCCAGCAGGCTGTAGGCGCCCTTGACGTAGGCGCCGAGACGCTCCTCCCACTTGTGACTCACGACGCCGCTGACGGGGTCGTCGATGTTGTAGGAGTAGTGGTACTTGGCCTGCAAGCACATAGCAAGTTGGGTTGGCTCAGGTGGTAACGCGCTGGACTTTGGAGGTCCTATGGTTCTTCCGGATGCCAAACTTCATTACTTGTTTTTCGTGGTTTACGTCAGCTTCGACAGGCGATAGGCAGCGTGTTTAGACTACAGATAGCGCTACAAAAAGTACAGACAGAGCCACCTAAGCTGTGGGAAGGAAGCTTACCTTTGGCAAGGCGTCCAAGTCGCTGCAGTTATACGTTATGTTGCTGCACATATTACGCATTATCACGTCTTAAATTTTAAACAAGTTTATCTAATGTTTATTCGCCTACAAAATATTAATAATAAAGTGTTCACAATTTCACTGAATCTGATCACAATATTAATTTGCGCGACTTAGTTTGATTCCGAAATATTTTGAGTACATTTGTTGACATCTGATCGGTTGCTAGGTCACGGCCAATGAGAAATGAAACAGTTGAAGATCATTCCCACAAATGTTGCTTATTTCTCTCACTCGTGGCGCTGGGGGTATGAACACTCGGTGCCTATAGACCAATACAGAAATTATCAGGGTGGCTCTGGATTCTAATGAATTTCACATGCAGTATGATTTTCCAGATGTGTATTCTTGTTTCTTGTTGTAACCCATCGTTGTAAAACACGAATAGATATATGGAAAACAAAACTGCATGTGAACTTATTTAGAAACCAGAGCCACCCGGATATTTTCTGAATTGGTCAATTGCGGTGAAGATTTACTACTAACACGCCGCGATCGCCTCCTTCCCACCATGTCGTATTCTTATTCTTATTCAGTAGTTCTGTTAGGCCGTCATCAACACTAAAGAAATTGAAACCTTATGAACTAAAACATTTATTTATAGCACAAATAAAAAAGTATTTAATTTATAAGACTTTTGCTCTTCCTGATCGATTCGTTATTCTGATTTGAAATAAGTTTCCTTGACAACTTGGTTTATTAATCCCACAAGAACAACGGACTGTTCCTCCAGTCAGTCAAACGTGTATTTACATTCTAATTTAATTCCCTGATGTCAAATAAATTAGTCTAATAAATGCAATTAATGATATTCAAGATATAATTCATGCATTATTATGTA
Organism: Leuctra nigra; assembly: GCA_934045905.1. NCBI lineage: Eukaryota > Metazoa > Arthropoda > Insecta > Plecoptera > Leuctridae > Leuctra > Leuctra nigra. The sequence continues at coordinate 33,206,022 of OW203769.1, forward strand.
TTCTTGCAGAGAAGCGAAATGTCTGGGAAATTCAACTCTGCTTTGAGCTTTCTGAATATTTTTTATAAAAAATATAGTATTTAACGTCGCACTCTTCTGCCCCTAGGGTAATGGCGGGAGATGTTGATGAAGAATACGCGAGGAAAGGAAGGTGTCGTGGCCTATGAGATCCTGACTGAGCCGGCTTGCTCCAGATGACCTGTGACGTCATACCTGCTTGTGCTCGCTCGGCGGCTCGATCAAGTTGAATGACTCGTCTGTGATTGGTCTAGGCTGACACGTGACCGACAAGATGGCGGCGACGCCAATTACCTGCAACAAACAAGTGCGTCGTTAATAGAAGACACAAAACCAACCTCGTGTGTTCGATTACATGCACACCAATATTTTGAAGCCGTCCATTCCTGTCAATTCCAGTCAATTCCTGTCAATTCCTGTCAATTCCAGTCCATTCCAGTCCATTCCAGTCCATTCCAGTCCATTCCAGTTCATTCCAGTCCATTCCAGGCCATTCCAGTCAATTCCAGTCCATTCCAGTCCATTCCAGTTCATTCCAGTGAATTCCAGTCCATTCCAGTGAATTCCAGTCAATTCCAGTGAAAACCAGTGAATTTTAGTCCATTCCAGTGAATTCCAGTGAATTCCAGTCCATTCCAGTCAATTCCAGTCCATTCCAGTCCATTCCAGTCAATTCCAGTCCATTCCAGTCTATTCCAGTCAATTCCAGTGAATTCCAGTGAATTCCAGTGAATTCCAGTCCATTCCAGTGAATTCCAGTGAATTCCAGTCATCTCAGACTCAGTGGTGTCACTGTTAATGAGCTTTCAAAATATTCTTTCGGAAATTCGGTTTCATGAAAATGTTGAGACTGAATACTGATACAACATTTTAATGCAAATAAATATGCAGGAACCCTTCAGAACTACGGCGTAACATTGACATTCGAAATTCCTTTCAAATTACTTTTAATTAATTGTAAAATGACTATACAAATAATGATGAATTAATGTGGTATGTTCGTTTAAATTTAATGATGGCAACATAGATATTTATTGAGTTGGTTGACTCAAGAAAAGTATCACCATTAAATTATAACGACTTATAAACACAATAGTTGTGCTCTCGTCTCAAAGGTTCGTAAATCGTAAAATACAAATAAACATAGAGACTATAAAGTGTATACACACACATTGCTTTGCCGAGGAAGAAACAGACACGAAGTATTTATTACATTTCTAAAAGCTTCCATCAGAATCACAGACGAGGAGCTTCCATTGCTCAAATTTATTACGATATTTACCTGACTTTTTAACTACGAGACAAATTCTGTTCTGAGGTAGAAGTCGGAAAGTAGATTTTATCGGTTTTACGATTACCACAGCCCCGGATAATTTTTGAATTTCAGAAATGAATTTGGTGCATTTCTATGCGTTTTTGACATTTTTTTAGCCTTTTTTATCTCGACAAATGGCATCTTGAGGTTAAAATTAAAAAAATCTGGGAATTGTATTATTTTGAATAAATAGGCCTGTTTTTTTATTAAATCTTTCATGGGGGGATGCTGAAGTGGACAAATTGGCCATGGAGGGATGGAACTATCAATATATTTCCATGGGGGGATTCGATCCCCCCGCCTTCCCCCCTAATTCGACCACTGTTCTTACCTCTATAGTATCAGCATTACGACTGGAAGGGCAGAATTACTACTGGCTTTAGAGCTCACTTGTTGTGAACTTCCGCCCTTGCGAGGCACAGAATTAAACTTGTGCCAGTAGTTTGGATACAAATCACAATTGACCACTTATTTATAATGTAATCTCGTCATAACCCACAATACTAACCGGAGCCATTAAATGAAGAATATTCAGAAAGTTGTCCTGAAGATTGTGTTAATAATGCACCTAGGAATGTTTATGTGTCAATGTCGGTATTAATGGGATTGCAATGATTGATCTCTGCAGGATCTCGACGCTTTTTGGGTCAATGACAATGATTTTCGTGATCCTGCTGAACAATGAATGATGCTGAACAATGAATGAACGAGCAAGGTAAAGGCCGCTGGATCATTAAACTGTTTGCTCAATGCGCCTGCGCATCGCTGGAGTAATTGTATCGGAGTAGAATAGGCTAATTTATTTAATGCGACGTCTCAAGATTATGATTGCCCAAGACAGTTTCAAAGATGTTTTATTAGTTTTGCACGACAGGCAAAGAAATGTGTTATTAATGGTAGTAAAGAATACACTTATACAGCTGTAAATATTGGATTTTATTTTGGCAAGGTTTATGTTTTTATGATAATATTAGTATGGTTTTGAACTCATTTCATTAACCTGATTCTTGGATTTTGCTTAAGTTTCGCAAGTAAAGTAAAAAAGTCCTGTTCTTCTAAATATTTGTTTAATAGCCAGGTAACCTTACCACTCACGGAAATTCACACGAACGAAATAGGCGACAAGAATTAAATGTTGTTTTATTGAAATGTTTTCTTTACGTTTCATGATGTTTGGAAGCGTAGTGTTCTATTATTTATTTATTTATTTATTTATTTATTTATTTATTTATTTATTTATTTATTTATTTATTAAGCCTTTATTTGCAAACATATACATAAATCCCCTTGTGCAAATTTCTTGAATTAATGCGATATATGCCTTTTACTGCGAAATAGGCGCGAAATAGAAGAATTCACTTCTCAATGTATACTTTTTCCCTTTTAAGGTGATACTAGCGCTCGGCCGTTTTAGAAAATTGAGAGAGAAAAATTGTTTCATAAGTGAGTGTAACTATTACAGGATGTTCACATGATCAGTCTGATTGTATATTAGTAGCACTTTTTCATTGTTGCTTATTGCATCGTTAATAAGGCGCTGGTTATTCAACAAAACCGCGCAAAACGATAAAATTTGCGATACGATTGGAGACCAAACCCGTTAACCAATTGATCTCAAATTTTAATCATGATTAGATGAAAGACAAACTTAGGGTTATCCCTTGGCACACTTTTGAAATTTAATTTTATACGGTGCCCAGGGAGACGAGAAAATAGCTAATTTTTCACCAAAAATCCACTAATTATTACTAATTAACGAAACAAAAAATTAAAAATGTACCAAGAGATAACCCTAAGTTTTTCTTTTATCTAATCACGATTAAAATTTCAAAAAATTTGGTCTACCCGTTTCGTCTCCAATCGTATCGCAAAAAGTGTCTACAAAAAGCAGCAAAATCGCTTGCGCTTGCAGCACCTTAATTCCAATAATCAAATATTCATTTATGACATTTCTCAGAAATTCTTTTGAAAATATGTAAAAATCGTCTGCTGAAGCAGCTGCTGTAAGGACATAAATGTTTTAAATAAAAGTAAAGTAAGTTTATTGTAGTTAAGGGGCTTACTCATTGGCCATCAAAGCCAGCTTCATTCTGTCGCGGACTTGCCTCTATTGCTCAGCCGTGTTGTTAGGCAACTTGTGATACACCGGTGTACGCCGTGAAGTATCACTCGATCATTCACGATTAGAACGTCATTCGACAAGAATTTGATCCGGTTTCAAAATAGTTCAACATTTCGTTACGTTCAAAAACATTCCAAAATTATTACCACACTTTAAATATAATCCGAAATATTTCTTATCGCATCCTTGATTTTGAATACATGATTAGCAACGCGAGCGATTTCTTGAGGATCCTTGAGCCAATGGGAGGGCTCGTACGTGGGCCATTAGAAGACCGCATTGCAGTCAAGGTGTGTAGAGTCGTGGCCTGGAGATGAGCTGAGGCTGGTTCACGATCACGACTGTGCGAGGGCGGTGGGTTGGTTAACGATGCGACCAAGCAAACGACCTTGAGACAGATACGTGGATTTTGACACTGAAGATCGTTCGCAGGAGATTAGTGTAACAAAATTAATTGACATGTTAAGAGTCGGCTGCTACTAAAAGGTAAACATTGGTGAATGGTGACTGATAATATTTCCTAAATAACGCTGTAACTTTTGAATCATTCAAGTTGTGAAACATGTGAAAAATAATAAGTGTAACTAGTTCTTTATTAGACCTTACACAAATAAACACCAACACTTAAGAGGCAAACGGAAGCGAACGGGAATCGCACTGTTCGTCAGAGCGTTTTTTTGAAATTGTGTCTTCTCACTTAAATATTTTTAAAAATCAGATAGTAACGACCCATAACAGCCTAATAGACTAAATAATGCCGCACACTGGAGTACTTTATGACCTCTGGTGCGACCTCAAAGTGTTAAATACGATTATTTTCGATTATTTTATTAAAAATATCGTATTTAACACTTTGAGGTCGCACCTGAGGTCATAATGAACTCCAGTGTGCGGCATTATTTAGTCATTTAGGCTGTAATGGGTCGTTACTATCTGATTTTTTAAAATTATTAAGTGGGAAGACACAATTTCAATAAACCACTCTGATGAACCGTGCGACATTTGTGCCCAATCTCTTGGAAAACCTGAAAATTATCTATTTTCTCAGATTTTCCACGAGATTGGGCACAAATATTGCCGGTTAATTTGGTGTTTATTGCTAAGGTCGACTAAAATATTAGCTAAACTTAACTTAACTTTTAGATTAAATGCCCACTTCGCGTCACGTGGAACTTGTTACCTTTTTAATAACATCCTTCGTTTAGCAATCCTATTTGATATTTGTGAACATTGGATATGCTATTTTCTTGCTGTGTTATAGGTAAGGTGAGACGCACTATAACAATTAATATTAGGATGAAGCTACCAAGTTTCTGTGAAATTGCAATTAAATTGATTCACGTTTGAGCGATACACAAATCCCATGAAGCACATTGCGAACAGTTTGTGTGTAAAAACATCGGATGAAAATGCAAGACAATAATCCAGTGAACATTCTATGAGAAACGCACAGAAGATTTCTACCTTAGAGGTAGAAGGAAAGTCCAGTTTGTCGATTTTCTCGATGCGTTGCACACTTTTAAGAGTCGACAGGACACGCAGAAAATTTCGATTCCGATGTGAAAAAATCTTAGAAATGCATGAAAATGCATTAGCTCTGGGTTGTACGTGACATTTGTGACATTTAATCGTGTGTTGCATGTTGCATATACAGCTGTGAAGTAAGTTATTTTAATTCAAATATTGAAAACCACAAAAAACCATAAAAAGCGGCCCTACTTTTTTCTTAACGGCTCGACCGATAGTTTTCAAAATTTAGCAGCTTAGAGATAAAGAGTAAATCTGTGCCTTTAGTGATCCAAAAAATTATAAAAAATGTTTTTTCTCGTTTTGAGGAAGTGCTAACATGGGCAATATTTGAGTCTTTTTGGCACCTCTGCCCTGAAAATTCTAAACAAAAAATTACACTTTTGGCTCACTAGAGGCACAGATTTATTATTTATCTATAATCTGTGTTGAAGACAATCGGTAAAGCCGTTTAGAAAAAAGTAGGGGCCGCCTTTTTGTGCTTCATAAAACATGGATTTCATCAAGTATCGTAGACTC
>OW203769.1:33211722-33308774 GCA_934045905.1 Leuctra nigra
TGCATAAAAGTGAGCAATCAATCAATCGAATGTAGTGCAAGTCTGAGTAAAGTGTTACACTGATTTTTGTCGCTTGTCTCCCGCACGATGTATCGCCTATCGAACCGGCCACGAGTCGATCTGTATCGATTAGTCGTGTCGAGTATTGGGTCGACGATGTTCTCGAGCACGAATATGGAGCACGTGAGTTGCTAAAGACACGAGAATAACAGAGTCAGGTGACAACGACTTATGGGGGGGTCCTTACAATAACAATGAGGTATTCCTAGTTCCTTACAACTAGGAAAACGCTCTGAGTAACGCGTTGATGAGCGAGCACGGATACGCGCAACACCTCGAACCGAAACTATGTTTATCGAAAATGTCATTAAAAGCCAATAATTCTTGAATTTTGTCACAGACTTGTATGAAAATCTCCAACAATTCCTAAAATATTGGTCCCAATAACCACGCAAAGTTTTAAGTTGATCGATTGAACCTTTATGATTGACCGATTCCTTGTTAATTTCCAAAAATCACAGGATATCGTTCAAAAAAATTTTAAACGGTCATATCAGTTTCATAATATACGTTTGAAAGTTTCTGCTCTAACAACCTTGAAGTGAAGATTCGAAGATGCCGTGAAATATGAAATTTGAGAAGTATGATAGCCAATACGCAAAATATCCGTAAACTGTCAATAACTTTTGAATTTAAACACAGTTTAGTCTGAAAATTGTCAAAAATACAGATAATGTTGGACCCGATGACCATGCAAAATTTTAAATTGATCGGTCAAACGGTTCTGGTTTAAATTTTAAAAAGCACATAAAATATTTTTTTAAATTTTAACCAATGGGAGGATTTAGCTGAAAATTTGTAAAATAAGAGACAATGTTAATGTTAATGACCATGCAAAATATAAGGTCGATCACATTTGTCGAAGTCCATTTTCATTTTTCAGCCTATCAGGAGATGTTTATTTAAATTTCAACCAATTAATGGATTTCAAAAAAATTAGGGTCTGCAAACAGAGAAGGTTGGTTTTACAAGTGTGCAAAATTTCAGATCGATCGGTGAAACGGTGCGACCTGTGTATCGGCTATTAGCAGCCAAAAACAAAAACAAAAACAAAAAACAAAAAAACAAAAAAACAGAGGTCCGTGCCAAAAGAGCCAAAAGGAGACGCTCGCTTCGCTCGCTCAATAACAATGAGGTATTCCTAGTTCCTTACAATTAGGTATTCCTAGTTCCTTACAATAACAATGAGGTATTCCTAGTTCCTTACAATAACAATGAGGTATTCCTAGTTCCTTACAATAACAATGAGGTATTCCTAGTTCCTTACAATAACAATGAGATATTCCTTGGTCCTTACAATAACAATGAGGTATTCCTAGTTCCTTACAATAACAATGAGGTATTCCTAGTTCCTTACAATAACAATGAGGTATTCCTAGTTCCTTACAATAACAATGAGGTATTCCTAGTTCCTTACAATAACAATGAGGTATTCCTAGTTCCTTACAATAACAATGAGGTATTCCTAGTTCCTTACAATAACAATGAGGTATTCCTAGTTCCTTACAATGACAATGAGATATTCCTTGGTCCTTACAATAACAATGAGGTATTCCTAGTTCCTTACAATGACAATGAGATATTCCTTGGTCCTTACAATAACAATGAGCCCCACCACCGCGACAAGACATTTTTATTTATTTTTGAAATTACCATTTCAAAAATATTTTTACAACAGTCCAACTATATTTAAGTTAGTTTGCAACTCCTGCCCAATAATGAGTTTTCAATTTGATGTCTTTTTAGAATATACAATAATATAACTTGGGAGGTATAGGAAAATCATTTCGAATTTGGTGTACAACTTTTAAAATAGCACACGTTTCTATTGTTTCAATTTTTATTTCCTGAGAGTATGTCCGTAGGTTTACCAGAAAAAAAATATTTTTGTTAAAATCGAAGGTTACAAAAATTAGAATTTTATTTTAGTTTTAAAAATGACACGATTTTACTTGTCTGCCATAAGATAACATGGGGGAGAAAACTCAAATTATCTCAGAAACTAGTTTCTAGTTACTAGTAATAATAATCTTTAATCCTTTTTTTCCAAATTACAGTGGGTTAAGGAGGTAAAATACAAGGGCCTAATTAATGAAACCGGCTGGCCGGGCCTGACGTTTCTTCTGTATTCTCTTCATCTTCATCATCTTCTTCTCCATCTTCAACTTCTTCTCCTCCTTCCTCCTCAACTTTTTCTACAAGTCTTCTCCATATGTCCACGTCTTCCCACCACTTTTCATCTCTGATCTTCATCCACGACTCCCCTCTCTCTTCCACAGCCGCCACCACTCCATTCATCCACTTTGTTCTTGGTCTTCCTCTCTTTCTTTTCCCATCAATTGCTGCTCGCTCTGCCTCCCTCCTTGGAATTCTTTCCGGTGCCATTCCTTTCCATCGTCTATACCACCTCAACCTCTCTTTTCCCAATTTGAAACCTAGAGCCTCCACTCCCAGATCTTTCCTTATCTTTGTACTTCTTACCTTGTCAAGTTTTGTCAATCCTGCTAAACTTCTTAAAAACTTCATCTCTGCCCCTTGTAATTTCACTTCTTCCTTCCCTCCCATTGGCCAGGTTACTGCTGCATACGTTAAGATCGGTACAAAGTACATCTTGTACAGTAGTACCTTACACCTACGTGGCATGTCTTCGTTCCACAACAGTTTCCTCACACTCTGATAAAACCCTTCAGCCATACAATACATATACTAGTAAACTAAATAATTTTGTCATGGATTGTGTATGGTAATTATCAATAAGTACACAAAATGTATGAAGATCTGAGACCATGCCTCGAGTGATCGCGCCACCTTAAGGGACCAACTCACATTACGAGTTCGTCCCAAGTAAATGCAGTCCATGGTCTACCTAGTCCTTTGCCCTCCCCAAATTCGCGGCCCCCTCTGGCCGGCATCCCCCTCAAGATGGTGATCCCACTGAAATCGGGTTCCACCGGCCCTAAGCCTCCAAACCCACTGTCTGTCCCCATTCTGAACGGCTTTCCCACAAGTTTCAGACTCCCCCGGATCGGGCCCGATAGGTCGACCCCTCCCCATGTCCTCCCTAGTATTCAACAAATTTAACATAATCGTGATGTGCGCAAAATTTTCCAATAGCAATAATCTATCATATCTGTTCCGCAAATAAAGATGAACACTTTCCACTTCCTTACACTATCATGAGCTATACTTCATTATCTCTAATTGACCAGCAATAATGCGCCCAAGTACTACTGTAGTCAGATAACAAGTTAGCACACATTTCAATATCAATAAATGATTATAAAATTTAAAATGGGATGTCAATAACAATAAATGGCTGTTGCTGAAATTTTATAATACTGATTAAAAAAAAATATAATATCGATATAACTAATTTCTACAATTTTAATAATGCAAAGAAGATAGTCTTGGCATTGTTCACGTGACATTTCTGTGCTACCAATAAACTGGCTTGCGCTTGTGGCTGACAGATTTTTACCGTACATTTACAGTGATACATTCAGTGGTTGGTATCAGTGAAAACAGCTGAATTCGCTTCCCATCCCGTTTTATTCATCAACTCCAATCATCTTAAATGAGCAAAATATCCCTTTGACCGAGAAAATGAAGCAAATTTTGTCTATCCAACCCGATAATTCATTTAATTATTTTACCATTATTACCTAATTTTATATTTTAGCCACACACGAAAGAATTAGTATACCATCAACTATTCAATTCATATTTACTTACAAACACATGTTGTAATATGTACAAATTCATTTAAATAATAAAATTCGCCATACAAAATCGTGTGTTAGTTTTGTGTAAATTCTGGCATTCAAATGATGTTGCAAGTATATAGCTCATTAACATTAGAAGGTACTTGATTAATAGTTAGGTACAAATATTTTTTGGGCGTTTCGCAATTCCATTAACGATAATTGTGAGGTTGCGATTTCTGAATGTTTGAATGCAGCCCAGTAGAATGCAGTGAAGAGCCATCCGAACCGAACTCAGTAATTACATATCTACGCAACGAGTTCAAGACACGAAGTTGAAATAAATTGATACTTTTAAAAATCGAAAGGGAAACAAGCTGCAATAGATACAGATGCTGTTTCATAGATCAATACCGAGCTGAACTTTATGCATTATCCGATGAAGACTGAGTAGATTATCAGGTGGACATTTTGAGACATTGTCAATTGATTTGTTCAAAAGTTTGAACGCGGTTTTGTAAAGTAATGTATTTTTTGAATCACTAGACATGTAATTTTTTTTATCTCAATTCTGTATTTTAAGCAAATAAGACCCAGCAAGTTATTGTGATACTTAGGCCGGGTAGGACCAACTCTGGATTAAGTTAACTCTCGATGATTAACCAATGAAACAAGTTGGCGCGAAGTCCATAGCCAATAAGATTCACTAATTTCCACTAATCATCGAGAGTTAACTTAATCCAGAGTTGGTCCTACCCGGCCTAAGATATATGATCAAAATGTGCTGTATGTTTAAAGCATTATTATTATTATTATTATTATAATTATTGAGCCAATCCATTAGTGAGAATGTAATGATATAGAGAAGGGGCTTAACGTCCCATCCGAAGGACGGTGTAACATTCACAGCACGAGCCTCCACAACCCGCGCCGTCGAGAGACTGATAACAGGTGGAGGGAGGTCGTCACACTAACCCCCAAACACCCCAGTCTCTCTGGCCCAACAGCAGCAACTGGCAAGGCAGAGTTGAACGGTCACCCATCCAAGCACTAGCCGCTCTCAATGAGTCCATCTGAAGAGAGCCATCACATGTCACCAAAAATGAATAGAAATTAACTGCAGGCCATATTGAATATTTGGTGATCATATTACTTCGTGATATACTCAAATTTCTTCTGAAGATTGTTTTTCATTTTCATTATCTTCTCCTGGGAAATATAATTTAAAGAAGTATCTGAGATATAAGATACAAATACTTAATAATTTGCTCCCAAGATACAGGAATACTTATTCAGAGTCTAGTATCTTGAAGATACTCAAGAATCAAGATATTTGAATACATCCAGATAGTTGAGACTACCTAAGAGTGGGGGAAGAAAATGCGAGTATTCTCAGCAGTCGACTTTTACAGATGGTGACAGAATCATATCAATCTTTTTTTTAATTACCACCACAGAAATCTACTGATTATGATAAGTGTAACATCATTACATTTTCATTATTAATCTCATCTAAACAATCTCTCCACTGTTGCAGAAGAGTCAACTTTCCATGGGGGGATGTATTGCCTACTTTTATATCGACAAATGGCGTCTAGAGGCTGAAATAGACACATTTTCTAGACATTTTATTATTTTGAAGTAAATAGGTGCTTTTTAAAATCTTTTATGGGGGGATGGTGAAGTGGACAAATTATCTATGGGTAATAGAACTTCATATATTCCCCATGGGGGGATACCCCCTATCGACCACGGCTTAGATACAGATCGGAGATAAAGATACTACGATACTGCATGAAGATTATCTCAGATACCTGTCATTCCTTCGCCAAATCGTCCAACACTAATCATACTGCTGTCGCCATGTTGTCAATGACGTCACGACACGAACATGCATCTGCGCACGCGCAACATTATGATTATGTGTCACATTACTTCACATATAATCCATGCTTTCACGGCGCTTGCGCAACAGTCTCGACTTTATCATGCACATTTCACGCGCTGTTACTGATATTAAATCCACATCGCTCATGTCATGTAACTGTTTGTTTTCAAGAATATGTTTTCTACAAGCTCTCGATTAATCTGTGTCTAATTCAATTAATAGCCATGTAAATTACAATTATTAACACTTTTTAATACTGAAAAAACGGAAATGAGAATCATTTAAGTAGTATTAAATTTGAAATTAGTTATTACAAGTCAATTAGTTATTATTAATTAGGCAGTTCAGACAAAGAATTCAGGTGGAAATTTGAGTGAAATTGGTTTCATCCTCAATGAAAACATCTCGAGACCTTGGAATACTTCACGTCACGTGACACGGTTCTTTACATCTTCATATTCAACATCTTCATATTGGAGCAAGTGACGTATACATTATGAGGGGTGACTTAATCCTGAAAGTAATCAGTAGGGCTAGGACGATTAGGACATGTATGAAACATCCAAATGGCAGGCAAATAGTTCCTCAAACTAATAAAAAAGGACCATAAAATCCCGATAAAGGACCAATGAAATGTTTAGCATTGTAATATTCGTCAACATATTATTCGATTTATTGGTTTAGGAGTTGAATTTGGAGTAAGATCTGACAGTTATTAAAACTGTCAATAAGTGCATCTATGTTCTTGACTGGTAGGGCTGAAAATTTTTAAAATAAGAGACAATGTTGGTCTGAACGACCATGCAAAATATGAGTTTGATTGATCAGATTAATCGAAGATCATTTGATAGGTCAAATGGTGGTGTGGCTATAGGCCGTTTTAAATAAAGTATACAAATGTCAGTAAAATGTCTATTACTCTTGAAGCTCATTACAGATTTGTAAAAAATCACTTATAATGCTGGTACACATGACCTTGCAAAATTTGGTGATGATCGGTCAAACTATTGCAGTTATATACACAGAGTTTCCTTCATCCCCATTGCCAAGCTAACTATAACTACACATCAAGTTTCCGATGCAACCAATGGAGCGAACTTGCTGAAAATCATTTTGACCATAACGAGAATAGTAATTTAAGTTGTGTGAAAAAATTGGCCTGATCCATCACTTCGTTTGGCAGGAGACGCCAAATGCACAAATACACACACAAAAAAACAGAGATTCGAGCCATAAGTTTCAAGTGGAGACGCTCGCTACGCTCGCTTGATTAAAACTGTACGGTTTGAGTTCGAAGTGTTTGATTTGAGCGACGTTTCAAGTTCCGATTTCAATTTCCGAGCCTGATGAGGGGTGACACAGTTCACTTGAACGTCGCTCAGAGATGTGTTCTGAAACATTAAGAAGCTAAACAATTTTATTTGTAGGAACTTGAATCAAATATTTGATATTATTTTCCCCATTTAAAAAGAGGACAAAAGACCAAATAGCAAGAAAAGGACTGAATTCATAAAAAAATTGAGAAAAGGGCATTTTCAGGAAAAATAAAACACTTACTTTTTAAATCAGGAACACATGAAACATATTTATGTATCATTTTTAGACGTGTCTGAACAAAAGATTAAAAAAAGGTTATGTGTCATTTAAAATCCTAAAATGACCACATTTAGGTATAAGTATGTTGATCTGGAGAAATATTGATCATCTTTAAGTGTTGCGTAATGTTGTAAGAAATATAATGCCTCTCTTGCCCCCCCATGACAGGGCTGCCCCCCCCTCCCCCCATGACCAGGGCCGCCCGCCACCTTGAGCTCTTCTGATGAGTATTGATCTATTTATCGGACAGTAATTACGATCCTGATGATCGACATTGGATTGCTGATGTCGGCCGCCAGCTTCGAACCAAGGACTATGTAATTGCAGGATCAACGGATGCTCGGTTTTTGTGGTAGTTTGAGACGAGCTGTCAAGGCTGCGATTTTGCCGAGAATTAATTAATAATAGGTATTCATTTTCTTAAGTTTTTGCACGGAAATTGCATCAGATGCTCTTTAATCCAAATAAATGTGAATTTATAAATTATCTGTTATGCAATTCAATGATTCAGATTTAAAGAATAAATCAGAGTCAACCATTTTGTAATTATTTCGAAATAAAATAGTAAAAAATAAATACACTTTAATCCGTTCACTTAATTATATTCAAATTGAATTGAAGGTAATTCGAATTCGATGCAATGTTGTGATTTTACAATCGTCAATAACTGATTATCAATGAGTGTCCCAACAATTGATTTTATAAGTAGTTGAAGAAAAGAAAAGTGACGAGCATTTTCTCGGAAATCTTGCCTCATAATCAATGATTTCACGGGAATTATTCCCAACAAAGATTTTCATAGAATCATTATCGGATGAAATACATTAGTTTCTATTTCTAATATTATTGTTATAATTGCAATAGATTTTATGAAACTTTTGAGCAATCGAGAGTTTGTGCTCAAATCTTATAGAAACTGACAGTCAGCGACTTAGTATAAAACAGAGATATTCAGGATCACAATACTAGAAATAAAAGGAGCATGCAGTTAAACGGACATAGAAGTCGGTGTACTTTAAAAAAAACTTTCGATACATAATTACAAAACTTTACGACAAATTGCCGGGATAAATTTAAAGAAATTAAGGTGGCTGGATCGATCGGTTTTCTGAAGTTTTGGAGAGCTTTCACTAATTTATTAAGTGTAAATAATACACGTTTATAAATTCTTTAAGCACATAATTTACTTTTATTTTATACTGGGTAGTTGAAATAGACAACATTTAAATGGTATTTATACGTTATCTTATTATTTAGAGCAGTATTACTACCCCAAAGAAGTTAGTTAGGAATTGGATATTGAAGAATTATCTAAAATTTTAACAATACGGTATAATATGGCAACATCGTACTTTCGAAATTTGCATTTGTGCGGAATCATGATGGCTGAGCTTGCTGAGCTTACACCTAGAGTTTACTTTCATAAAAAGTCAAGGTATCTTTAGTAGGCATTTAGTGCTTTCTAACTACCTTGAGCACACCCATGTTGCCAAAAGTATTTTTACTTGATTCGCAATTTGAATTGAACCGCCTATAACTTTTTATTTAGCACACGATGGTACTGGTTTATATTTTTTTAATGAAAGTTAATTGATTAAAGATTCTAATCTTATTGGGTTTTTTGAAAATCTATCGGGCCAGTTAAATACAATCTTCATTTGTAGCAAATTTTTCAAACCTGCCATAAGATAACATGGGGAAAAAACTGCTTTCTTATTCGCATATCTCGAAAACTAGACACGGGAAGTATTTAATATTTTGAAGTGTTGTTTAGGGAATACATGAGTGAGTACAGCAAAAATGAACACTATCTGAAAAAATGGTCGATCGACCCAGCCACCTTAACAAACACTCAGAATTAAAAAAAATATATAACAGGCATATTTCTCAATAGAAGAATTTTCGATTGACTAGTTATATACGTAAAATTTCATTTACTGATTTTAATTTCATTATGTTTATTTTTTTTTGATTTTATATTATAAATAGATTATTGCTTAATCATAATTGTTTTCCATATAAGTACCTACTCCCATTTAAAGTTAAATCTTTAGGCGTCTAAACATACATGTAGTGTTTGGAAATAAAATGTATGTATCTATCTATTTTCAGAGCTTCAAACAAGCTATGTGTAAGTACATTATTTACATGAAGATGCATTCCTATTGCGTTGGTCCTTGAAGACATGCATTCCATCAAGAATGTGCATGAGAGGTTTGTTGTGTCAAACCCACGCATAAACACGTTGACAAGTTCAAAGAGGATTCTCGAAATGTTTGACGAGAACAACAATGAAACGTCGTTCAATTTTGAATCGCAGATTAGTTATTTTTTGGGAAATATAAATTACCAATGCCCACAAATTGGTGATAGGTTTTGCAATTGCAGGACCGTGGTGGCACTGCCCAGGATTTTGTTTACACTTCAAGGTCATTTTAAAGTAGATTCTACGCGTTTCTGGTAACATTGCTGCAACATTGAAATCAATTTTTCTATGTCATTTTTCATGTGCAAACAAATGATTGAACAAGCTATTTGCTTGGAAACATAACAAAACATTAGTCGTCGTTTCCCAAAAAATAGTTTTCTTTCTTCCGAGCTTGAATATAGGTCAAATAACATGATGATACAAAATAAGAAATGTTTGAAAAATGCTGAAAGTGCCGCCTATCCGAATGTGCCGCCGTATACGCGGTCGCGTACGCCTAAAGCCGGCCATGATTTTTACTGTAAAATCAGGAATCTTATTTTATTCGCATTTAAATATATCTATAAGAAACTTGTGGAACATTTTATAATATCAATATTCGTTATGATCAATTAGGTACTGTAAAAATAAATAGTGCAAAAATGAATTTGTATATTTACAAAACTAGGAAAACGCTCTGTGTAACGCGTCGAGCACGGACATGCGCAACACCTCGAACCGAAATTATGTCTATCGAAAATATCATTAAAAGCCAATAATTCTTGAATTTCGTCAGACTCAAGTATAAAAATCTCAAAATTGTCCTAAAACATAAGTCCCAATAACCATGCAAAGCTTGAACCTTTTGAACCTTTCTGATTGAACTGTTCCTCGTTAATATTCAAAAATCACAGGATCTCTTAAAAAAAAATACCTGGGACCACTCATATGATAAAAGTGTGTGTACTTACACAATATTAGATCGATCTGTTGAATGGTCATATCAGTTTCATACGTTTGAAAGTTGCTCGAAATACCTTGGAACAATAAAGAGTCGAAGAAGCCGTGATCAACATTTTCGAGAAATTTGACAGCCAACACGCAAAATGTCCGTAAAACGTCAATAACTTTTGGATTTAAACATAGATTAGTCTGAAAATTGTCAAAAATGCAGATAATGTTAGTCCCAATGACCATGCAAAGTTTTAAGTTGATCAGTCATACCGTTCAAGTTTAAATTTAAAAAATTACATAATTTTTTTTTTAAATTTTAACCAATGGGAGGATTTGGCTGAAACTTTGTAAGATTGGGTACAATGTTGGTCGCCATGACTTGTCAAAATTTCAAATTGATCGGAACTACCAATCAAAAGATATTTTTTTAAAAATTTGAACCAATCACATGAGCCCGTTCAAAAACGATCCCAGGGACAACATAGATTACGTTAGTATATGTGCAAAATTTCAGATCGATTGGTTGTGCCGTTTGACCTGGGCAGTGAACACAAAAAACAAAAAAAAAAACAAAAAAAAAAAAAAAAAAACACACAGAGAAAGTGCCGTAAGAGTACCGTGGTGACGCTCGCTACGCTCGGTCAATTAATTTTGTATTCATTTATTACACATCAGTAATAAACTATAAAGAAGCTAACAAAGCCGAGCTTTTAAATTCCCAGTATGAAGTTTATAAAGCTAATTGATGTCAAAACGGTCAACAATTCAAACGTGGAGGTGGAGTACTCATCGCAGTGTCCTGAAAAGCTACCATCATCTGTCACGAGAAGAGACATCGAAGCTCTGAGAGAATCTCTTGCCCTGGTAGAAAACGCCATGAAGAGGAATGATAACGTTGTTCGATGTGGGGATTTCAATCTGCCCCAAGTCTTCTGGCTTCCTCAACAGACTTCCTCAACATTCTAAATGTCTACAATCTGCATCAGTAACGGTCATCACTTAGATCTCCTGTTTTACAACTCTCCACTTTTACCCTTTTACTCTTTAATGTGTCTTGTTTATTCATATTTATATTTATTGTGTCTTATGTAACTTCTTTAATCATAGTTTAAAAATATTTGTTTTTGTTATGTTTAAATCCCACTTGTGGAATACTTGTATTCTGTTGGCGATTTCAAATAAAATGAAAATGAAATGATTACAATATTGATATTATAATATTTGTCGAGTCCACAATGCCCATATTTGGATCGAGATTAGAATATTCGGAAAGTTCTTCAAATTGGAAATTACCATAATTTTTAATGTTATCCGACTGTTTCCAATTTCTGCTGTTTTGGGGAAATATGTTAATACTTAATATCCAATATAAAATAACTGCGTTTTAATAAATATTTTCTGCACCTGTTATTAATCAATCTCAAGCAAACTCAAGATGCACTGCCGTTGAAAACGAAGTAAGATGCATGAATTAACTTCTCAAGAATGAATCGAGTGGAATGGATTGGATTGGAATGATGCAATTCAGCCTCAGGCCTCATTCATGCAAAACACTCGAACAAGTAACAGAAAATAGACTACTTCTCCCCCATGGGTTCGGAAGAATGTGCGACCTTTAAAGGTAGTCAAGTTTTTGTTTCGTATCATCTGTACTGCCTGTCATGACGGCCTGGCAGACATTTGTCAAGGTTCCGATTGGTTTTCGCGTTGTTGAAATTGTGTTCGAGTTCTCCTCCAGCTGTGAAGTGATGCGCGTGCGTCAAGGTTCCTTTCACTTGAGGATCCGCTACTTGCATCTCATTCTCACGTGCTCAGGGCGATTCTATAGGAGAACGAACTCATTCCGGACTGGAATCATTCCAGATCAATGCTATCCTTATGGTCGGGAATGATTCCAGGCCGGAATGAATTCGGTTTCGTTAGAGAATAGCATCTCATTCTCACGTACTCGGGGCGATTCCATGCGACTGAAATCATTCCAGATCAATGCTATCCTTATGGTCGGGAATGATTCCAGGCCGGAATTAATTCGGTTTCGTTAGAGAATAGCATCTCATTCTCACGTACTCGGGGCGATTCCATGCGACTGGAATCATTCCAGATCAATGCTATCCTTATGGTCGGGAATGATTCCAGGCCGGAATGAATTCGGTTTCGTTAGAGAATAGCATCTCATTCTCACGTACTCGGGGCGATTCCATGCGACTGGAATCATTCCAGATCAATGCTATCCTTATGGTCGGGAATGATTCCAGGCCGGAATGAATTCGGTTTCGTTAGAGAATAGCATCTCATTCTCACGTACTCGGGGCGATTCCATGCGACTGGAATCATTCCAGATCAATGCTATCCTTATGGCCGGGAATGATTCCAGGCCGGAATGAGTTCGGTTTCGTTAGAGAATAGCATCTCATTCTCACGTACTCGGGGCGATTCCATGCGACTGGAATCATTCCAGATCAATGCTATCCTTATGGCCGGGAATGATTCCAGGCCGGAATTAATTCGGTTTCGTTAGAGAATAGCATCTCATTCTCACGTACTCGGGGCGATTCCATGCGACTGGAATCATTCCAGATCAATGCTATCCTTATGGTCGGGAATGATTCCAGGCCGGAATGAGTTCGGTTTCGTTAGAGAATAGCATCTCATTCTCACGTACTCGGGGCGATTCCATGCGACTGGAATCATTCCAGATCAATGCTATCCTTATGGCCGGGAATGATTCCAGGCCGGAATGAGTTCGGTTTCGTTAGAGAATAGCATCTCATTCTCACGTACTCGGGGCGATTCCATGCGACTGGAATCATTCCAGATCAATGCTATCCTTATGGCCGGGAATGATTCCAGGCCGGAATGAGTTCGGTTTTGTTAGAGAATAGCATCTCATTCTCACGTACTCGGGGCGATTCCATGCGACTGGAATCATTCCAGATCAATGCTATCCTTATGGCCGGGAATGATTCCAGGCCGGAATGAGTTCGGTTTCGTTAGAGAATAGCATCTCATTCTCACGTACTCGGGGCGATTCCATGCGACTGGAATCATTCCAGATCAATGCTATCCTTATGGCCGGGAATGATTCCAGGCCGGAATAAGTTCGGTTTCGTTAGAGAATAGCATCTCATTCTCACGTACTCGGGGCGATTCCATGCGACTGGAATCATTCCAGATCAATGCTATCCTTATGGCCGGGAATGATTCCAGGCCGGAATGAGTTCGGTTTCGTTAGAGAATAGCATCTCATTCTCACGTACTCGGGGCGATTCCATGCGACTGGAATCATTCCAGATCAATGCTATCCTTATGGCCGGGAATGATTCCAGGCCGGAATGAATTCGGTTTCGTTAGAGAATAGCATCTCATTCTCACGTACTCGGGGCGATTCCATGCGACTGGAATCATTCCAGATCAATGCTATCCTTATGGTCGGGAATGATTCCAGGCCGGAATGAATTCGGTTTCGTTAGAGAATAGCATCTCATTCTCACGTACTCGGGGCGATTCCATGCGACTGGAATCATTCCAGATCAATGCTATCCTTATGGTCGGGAATGATTCCAGGCCGGAATGAATTCGGTTTCGTTAGAGAATAGCATCTCATTCTCACGTACTCGGGGCGATTCCATGCGACTGGAATCATTCCAGATCAATGCTATCCTTATGGCCGGGAATGATTCCAGGCCGGAATGAGTTCGGTTTCGTTAGAGAATAGCATCTCATTCTCACGTACTCGGGGCGATTCCATGCGACTGGAATCATTCCAGATCAATGCTATCCTTATGGCCGGGAATGATTCCAGGCCGGAATGAGTTCGGTTTCGTTAGAGAATAGCATCTCATTCTCACGTACTCGGGGCGATTCCATGCGACTGGAATCATTCCAGATCAATGCTATCTTTATGGCCGGGAATGATTCCAGGCCGGAATTAATTCGGTTTCGTTAGAGAATAGCATCTCATTCTCACGTACTCGGGGCGATTCCATGCGACTGGAATCATTCCAGATCAATGCTATCCTTATGGTCGGGAATGATTCCAGGCCGGAATGAGTTCGGTTTCGTTAGAGAATAGCATCTCATTCTCACGTACTCGGGGCGATTCCATGCGACTGGAATCATTCCAGATCAATGCTATCCTTATGGCCGGGAATGATTCCAGGCCGGAATGAGTTCGGTTTCGTTAGAGAATAGCATCTCATTCTCACGTACTCGGGGCGATTCCATGCGACTGGAATCATTCCAGATCAATGCTATCCTTATGGCCGGGAATGATTCCAGGCCGGAATTAATTCGGTTTCGTTAGAGAATAGCATCTCATTCTCACGTACTCGGGGCGATTCCATGCGACTGGAATCATTCCAGATCAATGCTATCCTTATGGTCGGGAATGATTCCAGGCCGGAATGAGTTCGGTTTCGTTAGAGAATAGCATCTCATTCTCACGTACTCGGGGCGATTCCATGCGACTGGAATCATTCCAGATCAATGCTATCCTTATGGCCGGGAATGATTCCAGGCCGGAATGAGTTCGGTTTCGTTAGAGAATAGCATCTCATTCTCACGTACTCGGGGCGATTCCATGCGACTGGAATCATTCCAGATCAATGCTATCCTTATGGCCGGGAATGATTCCAGGCCGGAATGAATTCGGTTTCGTTAGAGAATAGCATCTCATTCTCACGTACTCGGGGCGATTCCATGCGACTGGAATCATTCCAGATCAATGCTATCCTTATGGCCGGGAATGATTCCAGGCCGGAATGAGTTCGGTTTCGTTAGAGAATAGCATCTCATTCTCACGTACTCGGGGCGATTCCATGCGACTGGAATCATTCCAGATCAATGCTATCCTTATGGCCGGGAATGATTCCAGGCCGGAATGAGTTCGGTTTCGTTAGAGAATAGCATCTCATTCTCACGTACTCGGGGCGATTCCATGCGACTGGAATCATTCCAGATCAATGCTATCCTTATGGCCGGGAATGATTCCAGGCCGGAATGAGTTCGGTTTCGTTAGAGAATAGCATCTCATTCTCACGTACTCGGGGCGATTCCATGCGACTGGAATCATTCCAGATCAATGCTATCCTTATGGCCGGGAATGATTCCAGGCCGGAATGAGTTCGGTTTCGTTAGAGAATAGCATCTCATTCTCACGTACTCGGGGCGATTCCATGCGACTGGAATCATTCCAGATCAATGCTATCCTTATGGCCGGGAATGATTCCAGGCCGGAATGAATTCAGTTTCGTTATAGAATAGAAGCCCCGCCAGAGCGGTCTGGGTGAAAAGGACCGGGATGCGATGAGGCAAAGGGCCCGGATTAACATGTGACGTGGTCCGTTAAACAAAGTAGAGATACAAAAAAAGTATGTAAAATGAATAAAAATGCTGGTTATATATGAAAATCGACATTAAAATGTAAATAGGGGCCCGTAATATGGGAAAAAGGGTCCATAAAAAACAGGGATCGCACCCCGGGCCCCTGGGCCAGACCGCCACGCCGATCCAAGGGCCCGGGCATAGGCGTACGCAAGAGGTATCATAAAGGGGGTCCAACACGGGCGCCGGTAGGATTAATGACGGGGGGGGGGGGGGGTCCCGGGCTCAAGCGGGGTGTGGGGGTGCGCCTACCCCCTTGAACAGCAGGCCGGTTTTTGGTCTTTGATACTTTGTAATCGATTTTGAGACGTTCTGAAGTGAAGTGTTTACAATTACACTGTTTTTTAAATTCTTCACACTTATTCACTCGCAATATGTAAGGTGTCGTTTCAAAAAACCTTGCCTGGCCGGGCGTGTTTTTTAAGTTTTATTTTGGCACTTCAAAATGAATTTTGAGACGTTTTGAGTTGCAGTTTGTTTACAAAATCCTGGCGCCCATGGATGGTCAAATCTCTTAATTAAGACAAAGCTGGGGTAAGAACACTTCACACTTAGAAGATGCGGGTCCGGGGCGCATAACCCCGGAGAAAAATCGTGATCCTCAAGTGGATTTGATGCATTGTTATGAGTTTTAACAGGATTGCCCTTTGAAATATCCAAATAATATTTTGGTATAGACTTTAAAAAAGTGTTTGCTGTATGCAGGGTTACCTACGTATTTCGAGCAGCCCATAATATAAACTAGTGCTTATACTAAAAGAAATACATAGAGAAAAAGGGTTTTGGGGGCGAAGGCCCTGAGAAAAATGTATCTCTTGGCAATTGAGCAATTTTGAGGCATATTAAAAAGAAATGTACAGTCTATAGGAGAAAATACACGAAGTTTTATGAAAAAATCATGATTTTGGAAGGTACCTAGCCATTGTTTTCGTGGTATTTTCTTAAACATATTTTGTTTTTTATCAACCTAGTACCATAGAATAATAAATGCTAATACCTACTTGATTCCAGCGATTTCAGCAACCCGAGGTTGCCATGCAGGAGATTTTTTTGTTTGAACCCTTTTAAACCAAATATTTGGCACTATGAGTACCATATTTTATAATGTGTACTCATTAGGGTGGCAAGCCCCCCCCCCCCCCCCCCTGGGACGTGCTGTATGTGATCCAGGGTGACGTCTGTCTCTTGCGCAGGCGTGGGTGTTCGAACGTATGCTGCAATATGAACGTTGCATGCACCGTAACATGTGCTCGCAACTCTTACATTACATTCCATTCCAAACAGATTTAGCAGAGAAATGCCAAAATAAAACTGCACGATGTTGCTCAATAATCCGAGATCACTGATACTTCGACATGAACGTGAAACAAAAACCTCTGCTTAAATGCCGATAACTGTAGTTAATAATGTTTACACTTCTTCCTTATCGTATTAGGTAACATTTCTGGAGGTGCCGACAATATTTGGAATATAGTCCAGTAATTGTGTGATTATACCCACCACTAATTGCAACAGAAGGTTTCAATACATGAATCGATTCAGAAAAATTTCCTCTACAACATATCCAAAATCGACCAAAATCGCTGTACGGAAAAAGGGTCTTAATGACTTTTTAAGATAATTTCCCATGTAAATTCCATCTTGCAAAAAAAAGTTTTTTTCATGTAACTTCGATTTTGACGAAACTTGGCAGAATTGTTCACCATCCTAAATGAACACAAATAGCTCTCTTAGCGTTTTCCTCAAAATCTCATCGTTTGGGAAATATGGACCTCGCAAAACGTCAAATTACACTCAAATCGACGAAAACTGACTAAAATATGACTTTTCAATAGCCAATATTTCCCAAACGATGAGATTTAGAGGAATACGCTAGGAGAGCTATTTGTGTTCATTTAGGATGGTGAACAATTCTGCCAAGTTTCGTCAAAATCGAAGTTACATGAAAAAAAGTTTTTTTTGCAAGATGGAATTAACATGGGAAATTATCTTAAAAAGTCATTAAAACCCCTTTTCCGTACAGCGATTTTGGTCGATTTTGGATATGTTGTAGAGGAAATTTTTCTGAATCGAACGGTACCAAAAACGCTTCTGTTGCAATTAGTGACGCTGATTTTTTCACTAGAATTACTGGACTAATAAAAGAAACAATGAAAAGAGTGGGCTAAACTATCGATACAATGACGGATTTGTAGTTTAGTGCAATTTTGTGAGAAAATCCACCACTGTTTTTCGTGTATTGTGATCTGGTATGTTTTGTAGGTGAATAACCGTACCTAGTCAATAATTCCTGATGTCAAAACGCAGCTTGAGAACTTGTGAAGAAGAAGATGGCATTTAAATGTCACTATAAATATTGTGAATCATGTCATTTGTGCCTCATTTAGAAATGGAACACTTTCTACGACAGGGTGAAATGCCACTTAGAATATTTTATGTGCTACTGCGAGTTTTCTTCTTTTGTTTTTAGTAGAACCGTTCTTGCAATTAATTGTCGATATGGAGCAACATTTCAGCGCTAATGAAGACATTTTCGCTGTAAAAGTAGATGAGGTAATGAAGATCTAGTGGGGAGGTCGCATCATGCAGCCAGCAAGAGCATCACTCCATAGGGCCCAGTTTGACCGCCAACATTCGGTGTTATATCAAGAATATTATTGATTTGAAGGTACTACTTTTAACGTAGGTACATTTCACTTTACACAGAAGCATTTTTTTAAAATTTCTCACAGCTTTGGTGCGAACCGTTTACACCGTTTTCTCAATTATTTTTAAGTGTGGAGTAAGCATTGACAGGCAGGTCAATCAATAAAAAAAAACACTGAATAAAATGTATGTTTTGTAAAATAAAACTTAATGATCATATTCTTTTTATTTCGTTTTTTTCCTTCCCTCAAATTTAGTTTTTTTCCTTCATTTCCAAATCGGAGTAGTTTGGCAAATCATTTATAGTTTCACGTCCAGATTAACGATTATTTAGGGCCGGTATTACCCAAGTGTTAGATTGCCGGATTAACTAATATTGGATTAAAGCGGCACAGCCAATCAGATATTTCAAAATGATTGAAACAGTTGAATTTAATCCACAAATTAGTTCACCCATCTTATCTTTTAGTTATGGTAAAACTGGCCCTTGTCAACATATTATCTAAAGTATTAATGCAATGAACTCACCAAATAGTGTATCATGTCCGTGGGGGATGGCGCTAGCAGGTGTATTGACGAAGAAGAGGCGCCATCACGATGTACACTGGACGCTACGAGACACCAGACTAATGTGAACCTTCCTTGCGCTCTGCAACTGCTCGGTGTGGTGGGGGCGTCTGACCCCCCCTACTCCCCCCTACTCCCCCGCGATGTCGTGACCACAATCACAGCAGAAGATGCGCGAGGTAAGTTAAGGTGATACTAGCGCTCGGCCGTTTTAGAAAATTGAGAGAGAAAAATTGTTTCATAAGTGAGCGTAACTTTTACAGGATGTTTACATGATCAGTCTGATTGTTTATCAGTGCACTTTTTCATTTTTGCTTATTGCATCGTTAATTAGGCGCTTGTTATTCAACAAAACCGCGCAAAACTATGAAATTTGCGATACGATTGGAGACCAAACCCGTAAACCAATTGATCTCAAATTTTTATCATGATTAGATGAAAGACAAACTTAGGGTTATCCCTTGGCACATTTTTGAAATTTAATTTTATACGGCGCCCAGAAAGACAAGTAAATAGCTAATTTTTCACCAAAATTCCACTAATTATTACTAATTAACGAAAAAAAAAATTTAAAATGTGCCAAGGGATATCCCTAAGTTTGTTTTTTATCTAATCCCGATTTAAATTTCAAATAATTTGGTCTACCCATTTCGTCTCCAATCGTATCGCAAAAAGTGTCTACAAAAAGCAGCAATATCGCTCGCGCTTGCAGCACCTTAACAGATTCATTTACTCAATTGTTTCTGAACTGAATTGTTTGGTATTGATATATATATTTTTATGTTACAGTGCCCTTGTAATGTACAATTACTGTGAAACAAAACAATTATCCACTACTTACACTATCTTTCTATATGATTCGCGAAAATTAAAATATGAATTGAACGGATTACGAATTATTTAATTTTTAGCTTATTCTTCAGTCTATGATCGAATTGGAATTGTGCAAAGACCACACAGCAGAGTAGCATTATTAATTTTGAGACACATCGGCAAAGCATTGTCACTTAGAAAAGTTATTAGTTTTGACGCTAATTTTGGAATATTTATTTTGTTATTAACAAAATAAGTACTACAGGCACATTAAAAATTATCTAGCTCTGCTTTATACAAAATTTCAAATATATTTCGTCGATCCTGATATCTATTTATGTAGGAAACTCGAACTGCATTTGAGATTTTTGAAAAGGCAGAGCTATAGAAAGTTCTTATTGTGGGCTCAGTTTGGCAATCGCATGCATCCTAACTGTTTTACATTCACGACAGAATGCATCGCCTAAATGTGTAATTCGAAACTACTTCCTAAATTAAACTCTTGCATTTCAATTAAAATATTCTTTAAATCGCTTCACTTTCTTTCATTATCCGGAGATGACTTGGGAAAATGTCCGACTATGATTCAAAGCTATTTCTCAACACGCGTGTGGTTTTGAAAGATTTCATCTCAAAGTCATGAGACTCTCTTTCGAAGTAATTCATCTCATCACAAATTCTCTAGAACATGAGACCACTTTTCATTCTATGACAATGGCTTAGGTTATTTTATTATCTCTTCATTTTGATTCTTCTTTATATAGAAACGCGGGAATCACTCAATAATAAGTTAATTATCATATTAAGTGGAATACAATGGACAATGTCTAGACAAGTTGGCAAGAAAATGATGCAATTGTTCAACTCGGATTTGTAATGCGCATGATCAAACAGATAATCATTATTCTTTGATGCATTATGTGTAATTGTGACAGTAATTCCGGTCACACAAAAGCTATCTTCTAAACAAGTTACTTGTAAAGGAATTCCAAAGAATGAAATGTTAATTTTGATGTTATAATTAAGTCATTTAAGTTGTGTGGTTAAATGGATTCCAATACGTTAACACGCACACTTCTGAAGAAAACACGTATTTCTGAACAAAAGTAAAGAATATAATTTAATAATTGCGGTATTAAATGCAATTATTAATATTAGTATTGATTGATTGATCGGTTGAAATGCTATTTGTTTGAGTTAAGAAGGGTAACAATTAAAGAATGGGGTCAAAATGCTATACGACGATACGATTTTATACCTGACAGTACCTTTAGGTATGACCCCTTTAAAACATAATATGATAACTGCAAATAGCAAAAGCTTTGATTTGAGAAACGAGAAATGTTCACATTTTACACTTCTTCGTCGATGACATCCCCTCAAGATGGTAATTACATACATATTAAAGAATGCAGTGATAGTTCCAATGACAAACATAATCCTAGCAAAATAGTGCTCAAACACTCAGGAATGTTCAAATAAAAAGATTGAAAAATTGAAGTTCAGTCCAGCTAAATGTAATTATCTTTTATACTGTAAATCATGGTTTCATGGACCACGACTGCACTCTGGACCCTTACCTAATATCGCGAAATGGTAGGACGGTGCTAGTAAGTACGGTGCTACCTATCTTAATAACCCGTAGTAGCACCGACCTTGAACTCAGCACCATCGTAGCACCATTATTTCGCGATATTAGGTAAGGGTCCTGGTGGCTACTGTGACCACTGTAAATGGCGGATGATGGGGGCACATTTGGATAAAGTTGTTTGTTATGGCTTACAAGCTATAGCAATCCGGTATTATCACAGTTAAATTGTGCTGGATTAACTTAAACTAACTTTTGGATTAAATTCAACTGTTTTAATCTTTTTGAGGTTTCTGATTTCCAATATTGGATGTAATATATTCTGATGTCCAATATTTAGAAAATCCGGCTCAGATTAACTTTGGTAATACCGGCCCTAACTAAATTTCAATTTCAGTTGATCTCCTTTTTCACTGCACTTGCAAACATTAACTGTCAAAATAAATAAGTGAATCTGTAGACTGACATCTGTGGCTCAATCATGGAATAATAATCTATAAAAACTACAAAAATAATAAGAAAATAATCTATAATAAATAAATCTGATTTTTGAGTGAGTAAATGCATCATGTGTTGATTTGAGCGGACTGAAAGGGCACTCAGCTATTGTAATGATCAAGATGTGATGGCAGATTGATTGCACAGGAGCTCTCCACAGTTCGCTGACCACTCATCTGATTCCGACACAGACAATGATGCTTTATTACAGAGAATTACGTCACGAGCGCATTTACATTACACGGCTTCTCTGTTATTCAAAGAAACATTCATTTGCTTGATCAATATTCCATTAGATCTTTATTCAGTAATATTGGTGGTGAGTTCCATTAACTTTTTATTCAAATAAAGTTCATATCAGATTGTTTTATTGCCATTCCCGTTGGTGATCTTTCTTGGCAGAATACGAGTAAATTTAAATCATTGAGACTGAAACAATTTGTTTTTGTATAAAATGACGTATGCAACTTTGACATTATAAGTCCACAGGACTTATATAATTGTATGAATGTTTTTGGCGACCAATTTCGAAATACTAAACATTAATTCACTAGATTTATATTTGATTGAACATTTTATTTAAAATATAAAAAAAAATCCCGAATAAAATCAAAATATATAAATATCTTGACATCATTGGCAAGAAGACTAACATAATGTTTTCATCCATAACTTAACATTTTCACACAATGTGCAAATAGTACAAATTATTGTAGATATTATTCTAGGATTGTGAGTTTGAAATAAAACTTCGTAAAGAAATGTTGCCATTGCTATCTTTAAACATTTCTTGCCTCATTTAGCAGCATTCTCACAGAATTTGACGGAATACACCGAGAAACATTAACACTAATAACATTTTGCACAACAAAACTAATTCCTCATTTTCCTTACAACAGATGCTAATAATGGTACTTAGTTTTCACGTCTAAGTAGTAAATAATAGGGTAAGACAGAAGCAGTTGCTTCCGTCAGTTTCCTTCCCTGCATGAAGCCATGAGAATGAGAACCTAACTGCTAACAAAGAGGAGCGTCGAACTGGCGACCATCAGGATGTGAAGCAATTAAATCCGATCACAAATCACTAATCACTGCTAAACGATACCAAAACGTCACGACCCGGAACCACGTCCCAACATTTAAAATGCCAACAAAATGTCGTGTCAATTTTGTTAAACGATTTGCGACGTTCCGTATTTCGTGATTGTAGTCGGCTATTTCGGATGGTCACGCACTAATATTTGACCGTAGGTTAAGAATTAAATGAAGATGAACAAAATCAAGGGCATTTCGTAATTAATAAAACGATCTTAATACTAATTATCTGTATAATTGCATGTTATTTTTATTGTATGCGGATACAGTGTGGGCTCAGGAAGGTCGTGGAAGACATCTTGAGAGGAGTGGGTTCGAATCCAGTGCATCACGATCGATCTTATCTGTTGGTTGTGTACTCCTTTATGTCAAACCACTTTCTATTCTGTTGCTCAGTATTTTCCTAAGGCAATTTGCTTTGCCAGCTTATCACAAAGGACGTTGGAATTTTGACATTAATACGTACTTGGAAAACGCTCAGTGTAACGCGTTTATGAGCGAGCA
This sequence comes from Leuctra nigra, assembly GCA_934045905.1. NCBI lineage: Eukaryota > Metazoa > Arthropoda > Insecta > Plecoptera > Leuctridae > Leuctra > Leuctra nigra. The sequence continues at coordinate 33,235,203 of OW203769.1, forward strand.
CAGCTACTTTTTATGCTAACTTTGAAAGAGCTCTTCTAAACAAAGATGCAGTGAACTCAGGTGCTGTGGTCAAGGGGCATATATACTGTTACTCTTTAGAAGAATGTTGACAGATACATTCACAAAATTTATTTGCTTGACAGATTTGGATAAAATTTGCATTTGTTCAAATGTTTATTTTTTTTATTTTCAACCAATGAGAATATATTTTTTGCAATTTTAACTTAGGGGATTTGACATTTTGAGTTATCTAACAATTAACCGCATTTTTTTAAATACATTTTAACCTATCGGAAGATTTTGAAAATTTTAATCTCGTACTACCACTTGTTGGTCTTACGTGTGCGAAATTTCAGTTCGATCGGAGAAACCACTCCGATCGAATTAACAACCGATATCGGATTGAACAGTCTTACCTTATTAACCCGAAACATGCAGCATCAATGCCATGGCTCTAAATAATTGTCAGCAACTTCACATCTTCACTTTATAACAGCACATTTGGTATTATTCTACCGCATTTACACTCATTTTATATCAAACAGAACACTAAACATAGTTCTTAGTTAATCGTCACACGTTTCTAATGAAAATTTGCGTGAAATGTCATTGAAAACACTTTTGACAGTTCTCCCTTTGTTTACATCGGCGCCATCTTGGACATCGGCCTGGTGGATGGCAAGCTGGCTGAACATTCCGTCAGCGACCAGTCATATAGGAGGCAGTGACATTCGAACTCCGCGCGTCAATGAGTGAATGAGACGGTCGGCATACCCGCGGACATCCGCGCGAAGTTGTCTTATGGAGAATTTATCATCGACGATCGGATGTCGAAATATACTACACTTTCATAAAACATCAGTTTTCGAGCGGCAATTTTGAAATATGGAACGATCTTTGAAAAGTTTGTAATAACTTGTTCCAAATAGACATAACAATATTTTTACATCAATGTTTACGCAGTATGGCATTTAGTAGGTAGATAGTTCTAAATTGACACTATAATCAAGAATAAGTATCTGGTTCCAAAACAATATATTTGATTGAAAATATTAATGCAATTTCTAAATTACCAATTAAAAAAAAATATTTTTGTATTTTTGTATTTTCTATTTGTATTTCTATTTTGTGTTTGTAAAGTATTTTTTCAAAACTCTTAATACCTATTTTTTTTTATAATCTTCTTCCTATTTTTCATCATTCATGTTACGCTCGCTATGTTCGCTCAATAATATAAATGTTCATTACAATATTTTAATATCCCTGACCGGGGTTTTCAGCACGGCGCGGCCATTTTTAATGAAGAATTAAAATTTAGAACGTTTTATAATTCAAATTATAGTTTTGATTGCACGCGAACTGTGAAGAGAAGAGTAGGATGTGACGTATTTGCTCCGAGTGTGTTGAATGGTAATGACGTCATGATCTAGGTATAGAGATGTCGATGTGATGGCTGGACAGGTCAAGGCCTTTAAAGTGATCGTGAAGACGAGATGATTCCACGGCCAGTTGAAAAACTAATATGTCGGGACTCTTTGATTTAGCCATGAAGTCATCAATAATTGTTTGATGCGAAGGAGTGCAAGAAGGAGTTGTTAATGGGAGAAGGAGGGGGTGAAGGAGTTTGAAAAGAAGTTGGTGAAGGAAGGAAGAAGAAGTAAAAGGAGCTGCGCGAATAGGGAAGTCTCATGAAATTTTATTCTAGTAAATTTCTATAAATAAACACAAATAATAATTACAAATACACTTATTACCTATGAAATCTTAAATTTTCATTCATAAAAATCGAGTTCAAATATCATATGATTTTTTGGCGGGAAAAACGGCCTTTAACAAGAATCAGAACTGTGATGTCATTTCTAAGTCATTAACATTGTGTTGACATGGGGATTCCCTTGTTGCCATGGCAATATAGCAAACTGTGATGTCATTGCCAATTTTCCTGTTTTTAAATGAGAGGAGATCTATCAAACTTTGTAAATTAATTACATGAGAACTATTCGTCCAACAACAACAAAAATACCACATCTGTGTTCAGCAACCTCTCAACTATCATAAAATAAATATTATTCTGAATTCTAATCTTCACGAGACTTCCATATTGCGAAATGATGAAGGGTTGTTGAAGGTTTGCGGAAAGTGATAGAGACATACTCAATTTTGTTTGGTCTAATGGAACCAGAATCATTTGAGAATGCATGAGGATTGATTTGACAACTGGTGGCTGCCAAATGAGGGAGGGGGGAGTTCTACCTTATGTTACTTTTGGGGGAAGAGAGTATTTTACATTATTTAATTATTGTGATGGATTCCATTCAATTTTATTAATTTTTAATTTTAACTCTGGAGTCAAAATCATTCACGTGAATAACATTGAACTAATGATTATACCTATCATTATTTTTACCTCAATGTATAAAATGTTGTTTTTACTCTATATAATTATTGTTAATTTTTGAACATGATACTGATAAAAAAATCATTGCTCCAAAAAGTATGACATTTTGTTTCCAAAGCATTTTTTTTTTATTATTATCACATATTTATTTACATTTATTAACACTTAATTCCACACTAGGTAGAGTAAAAATTTCTTATAGGCTAAAAAGCAATCAAAGATATTAATTTTAATATTATCGGTGACTATTAAAAAAACTTTCTTTTGTCGAAAAATCATTTTTATCTGCATCAATCATTTCAATTAATTGAAGAAGAAAAACACTGGCCTGTGATTGGTAGATCGAGATCACGTGTCAAATATCGCAACTAACAACACAATTACAACCATTTGAAATATTTTCATTCATCTCAGTAGCTTAGAAAAATGAAACTCGAAGTAAATCATTCGAAATATAAAATTATAATCTTTAAAATATCACTAATCTTCAGATCACGAGCAAGAAAAAGAAATCAGAAGAACTAATTCCAATAATTGAATGATTTTTAAATATACTGAATGGCCGAGAACCGTTACACAAGAATCGAACGCGTTTACCAAATTGTCCGTAACTAATTGCTGCGTGATCATCGGTATGTAATTTAGGTTTCACATTGTTTGAGTGTGAGTGGCAGGTGAATGCTGTTGTGAAACATCGGGCTTCTTCTCTCTGATGTTGTTGTTTGGAAGCAAGTCGGTAGATAGCGATCTCGTACATCAACCAGCTCGGACGAGTGATGCGATGCGATCTTGCATGTTGGGCAGTTGGCAGACTTGTTGCGATCATTCAGAGAGGAATGTTCGACAGGTTGTCAGCAGTGTTCATCCAGGCCAACCCCCCCGGAGAAAATATTCAATTCACAATAAATGGCTGTAATAGACTGTAATAATAATAGAATTGAGATGTATGGAATTTAAAATACCTACCTGCTGCCCCATTGATCGAATTTATCAGACAATTTCAAATGAAGACATCTCGAATTATAGCTCATATTGGTAGTGATTTTCTAATGTCTTATGCGACCTTTACCTACGGCATTTCATATTCTCCAAAACATTTATCAAACCCAACTTTCCCCCCTACTTTCTCACCTTCTGCACTGTCAATCTGTCATTCTAACTCCTTTAGATTCTATGACAGACCCAAAATACTCTAAATGACTTTAAACGATAGTCATCGTTTCAAAAATTTCGCTACATGGCACAATCCTGGCGGTCACACCCCCCAGACCCTATCTGCTATACTATTTATATTTTGCATAATCATCCCCCCCCCCCGGGGGGGACATTCAATGTCTGAATTCAACACATTGGAATTTAGCGTAAAAGACCCATTACTTTTTACAAGTTTATTTAGTAATCAAATGTCTGGCGGCATTAAGTTGTTTGTACTCTATCTCTCTCTGCTCCATATAAAAACATGTTTATGATATGGGTCAGAGAGAGAGAGAGAGGCAGAGTGCAACGATCATATTGCCGCCACTGTACGGATCATTTCTATTACCAATAAGAAGAGTAGGCCTTATAAAATATTTCTGTTTACACCAACACACACTTATTAATTAATCATTAATTCATTAATAGACAACATGATAAATTATCTAGTTAGCTCTGCTTTTCAAAAAATTTCATATGCAGTACCGTGATCCAAGTATCTATTATGGTTTTTCAACAATGGATCATAACCATAATAGATACTTGGATCACGGTACTGCATATGAAAATTTTTGAAAAGCAGAGCTAACTAGATAATTTATGATGTTGTCTATTTACAAATTAAACTTCACATTTGTCAAATACCTTAATGAAAACGTCCAGTACATGATTGATTTATGATACATTAACAGATATTGGTGTAAAAATAGAGAAGACAACAGAGAGGTGCGTAAGAGAGCAAGACGCGTCCTGTTGATGGCCACACCGCTTGGTTCTCCAGATGTTCGTGGTGCCAACCAGGTACTCCAGCATAGAGTTACGAAGATGTTAGGCACTATTAGCACTTACCTCCTATTTGGTACCTGTTACTTGTTGTTCTTTTGGCTTTGGAAATTGCTTCTGATTGCGTTAAAATATACAATCATTACCACTTCAGATGTTTACACTAACTACATATCATTGCATTTCTAGCATTCAGTATTAAAAGATTTGAGGATAATATACAGTTATACAATTCTGATAATATTATGGCCCTTGTTGCGTTCGTGTATTGCGTATGACTAATTTCCTAGAAGCGTAATGGACATAAGGGTCAAACACGTCACAAGACAATGTTTCCATGACGGATTTCATGAATGCCTTAAAACATGAATGAATGCACTATGAACGTTATTGAATGCATTATTAATGCATTTATATGAATTTGAATATAAAGTATGTACCTTGGGGGAGTCCAGTTTGCGGGCAATGAGGCCCCTTGTTTACGTCTTGCCTTCTAGTGAATAAAGCAGCAGGAGTTATTCTTACCTCCATGGTTATACGCTATCTGACGACGATGTTGAATACTACGTCACTTGTTCGATTTCTGGTGTTGAAGTTGTCTGAATACGTTTACTGAACTCATATAAAAAAATATAACGGATCAAATAATTTGTGGAACTAATAGAAATCTTTCAATAACGAGTAAATTATCTTGATTGTCATGCACAAAAATATAGAGATTTGAGTGTCACTGCTTTTGGGGCAGTAAGGCACCTGACATGGGTACGTTGTGAACTTTAAATTCTTCTGTTGATGCTCCAATGTGTAATCTAGGAGTGACATCGGCCGTCAAAGATATTTTTATACTAATTAAGTTTATTTTTATTTGTTTACAGGTTTATAACGTGTTACGGTGTTGAATTGTTATTATGTTAAAGTGGCATCAAGAAACATTCTTTGATAATTTAACAATGTTTTTCTTATTATTAAATTAATAAAATAAATTAAATGCCCTCGAATGAAGGTAATATTGCCACTTCCAAATGTCATATTAACAATGTTTCTTGAAAATTTATGATCAAATTACTATCCATTCCTTCACAAAATAATTACAATCTTTATTTCCCAAAGGTAAACTACCGTTTTCATAGTTTTAGAAACGGTAGTAGGGAGTTTTTACATTTTAGTTTTTCCAATCTTATCTACGCCTTTTTCCAGCGCTCTCTTATTTAAAATATTATTTAACTATAAACTATAGTTGCCGTTTTCATTCTATAATAAAGTGTAAGTTACTGATTTTCTCTAGAGTCTCTCTGAACAATCAAATCTGAAGAGAAGTGGAAGAATAAATAAGTACCTACGATGCATGTGGTGACTGGTGATTTTTTAAGAATGCCTGTAATAAATAGGGACTTTTTTTACTAGATAAAGAAGAAAATGCAATTTAATTGAAATAATCCCAATCTGCATCGTCATGTGATCTGGTTTCGTTTATCGAGGAATGTTTCTGCAGTCTTCACAAATCATTGTGTGAGAAAATAACATGTAATTATTGGTTGCTTAAACAGGATCAATTTGCTCGCAGCTAAATCTGTCCTTCGCTCGAGGAACAAAAAATAGTACCTATACTATATTGTATGTTGTTATATTCAAGAATTTTTTAATTGTGCCATGTTTTGCGTCGCCCATTTTCAATTAATTGCAATAAAAGAGTATCTACCATGGCAAAATGTGGTATTAAATGTGATATTAAAACTAATACTCATAACAATTTCGGGGATTTTTGTTATATAACGTACACATTATTCTAAGATTCTTGGAAGTAAAAATAGATTCTTTGGTGCCACAAAATATTTTCTTTTCACATCAAATTGGACATTAAAATGTTATATTTCCGGAAGCGCAGATGCTATCAGTACTCAGAAGAATACAAGAGAATTTACATTATTAATGCAATTTTAATAATATGTTGTTATACAGAAGAATAATATGGAATTTTATATCCATATTATAGAAATAAGTCACTAAAATAATTTCCGGTTTACGTTTCCTACCCACGCATTGAAATCTCCTTGTTATTTAAATGGGTGATAAAAACGAAACTTGCAACATTTTAAACACACATGAATTTCGTTGCTCCCACGCAATTCAAATGTATAACTATAACATAGTTGACAGCATACTTTATTTATTCGTGTATAATTTCACTTTTGTGTCTTCGATTTGGAATATTTAAGGTGCTGCAAGCGCGAGCGATTTTGCCACTTGTTGCAGTTGGATACGATTGGAGAAAAAATAAGTTGACGAAATGATTTGAAATTTTAATCATGATTAGAAATAAGACAAACTTAGGGATATCACTTCGTAAATTTTAAATTTTTTGCTTAGTTAATTAGTAATAGTTGATTTCTGGTAAAAAATTGTATATTTTATTGTCTCAATGGGTACCGTATGAAATTTAATTTTAAAAATGTGCCAAGTGACAAACCTAAGGTACGTCTTTTATCCAATCATGATTAAAATTTGAGATCAATTGGTCTCCAATCGTATCGGAAATTTCATTGTTTTGCGCGGTTTTGTTGAATAACCGGCGCCTAATTAACAATGAAAGAAGCAAAAATGAAAAAGAGCTACTAATTTATACAATCAGACTGATCATGTGAACATCCTGTCAAAGTTACACTCACCTCGATATGAATCAATTATCCCACTCATTTTTCTAAAACGGCCGAGCGCATTTTTAAAATCTGTGTGGAATTTTGAAAATAATAACTAATAGTCCACGAACTATTTTCACCCTGTAAACATGGTCCAAAGTGTGAGTACATAATCGCTTACCTTGATGCGGGCCCTAGACATTCGGCAGCGACCACGCATGGCCCGGGCCGACGCCCAAATCTCTCGCAATCGAACCGACCAAAAGGACAACCGCTTATTACACGCTTATCTCGATAAGAGAAGTAGTTCATGACGTCACAGCGGATCAAACCACTTGTAGATTCTTGTTCCTTCCAAGACCAAGAGATTGATGATTTAACTCTGACGTTTAGGTTGATGGATTGTTTGTTTTATGTGCTGCAACTCATACTAAAGAGTTGCATGTCTACTTGGTATTATGTCTGGTCTCTGTACAGGTATTGTTGGGGAATGGAGATATTCTATTGGAAAAGTTAGCTCTGAAAAAGCTATCACAATATCTCTGTGTTCTAAGAATGAAGATTTTCAAATTGACTAATTTTGTATGACACTATTTTCTTCACAATTGAGTGAGTGAAAGTAAACAATTTTGAAGGAATTTTGACAAATTATTTTAAACAATATCTGCATCCAACAAATATTGGCTTGTGTACTCAATCATACAATAATGTAATATAATAATATCAATTGCAAATTTAAAATATCTCTACTGACATTTGCTTTAAACCAATTGTTCCAAGTCAAACTTGCAATTCGTTATTGTTATTTCATTTTTCGTGAATAGAAATAGAATTTCAATTTGAATAACGATAATAATTTACTTAATAATTATTATCGAGTTGTTGCGGTGTAGTGATTGATAGTGACTAGGTATGAAGTTATGTCTTGCATATTTATATCACATTTGACCCCGAATATAAAATCACTGTGTGTATTTTAAAATTGCAACAGCATACCATGTAATTGCAGCCAATGCTATATTGAATATTGATCTGTGTATAATTTCAAACAATTATATTTTACGAGTCAAAGCACTTTACAAGAGCAATTTGTTTTAGTTGAATGTAACAACGGAGAAAAATCTGCTATCAATTACATTAACCTTCATTGTAGTAAACTAAATTGTTTATAAATTATTATAATGTTCAGAAAGGCGTAAATATTTGACTTTAAATTATTGAACGATGTTTTGGAGTGCCAAGTGTTTTGTCGCAATAATTTATAAAGACTTCTTGATAGCGGTTTTCAACACTTGACAAACTATTAAGACATTATTTACGTGACTTTGTTTATACTCATTGGAATAGTCCACATGATTCTTAATAATTTGACTCGATGTATATCAACATGTTTAGCTTATAGAACTAGTTGTTATAATAATGCCAAATAAGGCGTATTCCAATCTGCCTCAGATCTTGTCATTGGTAGGACAAGGGTATTATAAATCACTTTATTAAAGGAAATGCCACAATGAAGAATAATTTTCACCTTTAAATGATATGTAAATACTGACAAATTTGTCAATGAATATTTTAAAAGAGAAAAGATTATAGTAAAATTAAGTTGATCGACTCTTAAACTAAACTGTAAAATATTAACAAGTTTTTAAACATAAAATAACGCCCACTTTATTTTCTCTCTTATTTAATATACAAACCGCACACACTCATGCGTAGCAGCTGCTCGCAGAATTCTAAAAAAATAGTCGATTTATTCGATTTGATTATCGATATGATCAAATCGTTCAGTCAGTGTGTGTCTCGAATCGATCAATGTTGCAACATCGCATCAGGGGACCTATTTTCGAGATCGTTCGAGCGCTCGCATAATCGAGCGTGACGTCAAAGTGACGTCCGTCCGAAGGAAATAGCATCCAATAAGCCGAATCAGTTTATTGTTTTGTTTTGTCTGACGTCAGGCGGCCGTGAATCCGTATGATATTTGACTCGAACGATCGAGCGAACAATCTCGAAAATTGGTCCCCAGAACCGCCCTTTTAGTCCCGTGGACGCCTTGGCACTTGGTGGAGCTCTCGTGGCGTCGTGGCGTCGTGGCGTCGTTGTGGCGTCGTGGCCATAGCGTCGTGATCAGGGCGTCGTGGCCAGGCGTCGTGGCCAGGCGTCGTGGCCAGGGCGTCGTGGCCAGGGCGTCGTGGCCAGGGCGTCGTGGCCATGGCGTTGTGATCAGGGCGTCGTGGCCAGGGCGTCGTGATCAGGGCGTCGTGGCCAGGCGTCGTGGCCATGGCGTCGTGATCAGGGCGTCGTGGCCAGGGCGTCGTGGCCATGGCGTCGTGATCAGGGCGTCGTGGCCATGGCGTTGTGATCAGGGCGTCGTGGCCACAAGAAGCCATGGCGACGCCTGACGTCACAATGCCGTCTAGTAGATGAGGTTGGTGTAGATGAATCGCTTGTTGTAGTTGTACGCCGACAGATAGTCCTGGAAAATGACGTCAATTATTAGCAGGAATCGCGGGGTAAAGTAAATCACATAGGGGATGATCAGGAAAGAACACTTCGACATTATTTCATAGTTTGGCAAATCAAAACTATATTCATAATCCGAATTGTATATGCACACAATTGCTGGTGGAATCGAATGTCAATAATAAATACATCAAGTTTTTTTCAAGAGATTATAATATTATACAATACTTTTGTTTCAGTTTTTAGCAACATTTTGTACGCAAATGTGCACAATAAAAATTATTGCCACTATGTCTCGTGGCAAATGTAAATTATCATTCAAGTAGTTACTTTATGCTGTACAGTATTAAAGTACTCATACCTCAAGTCATGACTCATGCCTCATACGTATACTGCCTCATGCTCAAAAGAATGTCCATATTTTCGACCCAAGTGCCAAGATTATTAGCTCACGGTCTTATGGTGTTGAGGACCGAAATCCACTAATATCTACTTGCGGACGCAACTTCTTTTCAGCATGAGGCTGATAATGAACGGGATAAAAACTGATTCATTCATTGGTCTTGTAGAATTTAATGAAAACACATAGTCAAAGTAATTCACGATTAAGATTTAACCCTCGCAATCCGCACGCAAATGATGATTACTTCTTCCTCACAGCAGAGAAACCCTGCCTTGAAGACGGTGATTTTCTCTCGATTATGTTTGATATTCGGCTGTCAACAAACACTCACCTCGACCTTTGAGGCGCTCGCTCATTCCAAATTACAATCATTAACGCAGCACGAAGCAGAAAAGAAAATTAATTGTTCTTCACGATTCACATTCTATTAATTCCATATCTGCCGCGCATTCTTACGCACTTTCGTTTTGATATTTCGTAAAGTCTTGTAATTCCGCTGATCAGTACGGCACCTGACCTCAGGGATGGGCTGTTTAAGCCTAATGATAGGTGTGAAGTATGAACTAATAATGTGTTCTGCATGTTACTTTGTTGTTACCGATCAAAGATTGCGTTAGACGGACTTGGGACGATTATTCATTTTATAATGAAGTTAAGAAGAGTAAGAGTTTGGTATTTCAGGAAATGGAGCCTGATCAAGATTATATACTAGTTCTGATTTCTTTTTATTGAAATCCTACGAGCAGTTTTTCACTTTTCGGAGAGGAGAATGATATTTAAAAATTATTTTCTAAATTTCGAAGATTTTCGATGTAGATAAGAGTAAGAAGACGATTTTATGTTTCAATCGAATGCATTGATGTTTCTTGTGGCAGGAATGTTTCAGACACAATTTATTTAATACGTTTATTATATGCTAATTTTTAGTACCAAGAATGGCAGATATAAATCTTTAATCGGGCTGAATTTAGTGTTTAATTTTTTTTTTTATATATATGACAATTTTATGTTTCAATTGAAGGTATTGCTATTTCTTGTATGGCAGGAATGTTAGACACACATTTTTTAGAACGTTATTATATGCACATTTTTAGTACCGGGAATGGCAGACACAAATCTTTAATCGGGCTGAAACTAGCGTTTAATTATTTTTAAAATCTTCTATAAAAAGTGTTAAGATTCGACAGCTGCCGAATGTAATGAAGGAAGCCGAGTGGCCTTGACCTTGAGAAGCGTGACATTGCACTCATGAACATCGGATGTGATTTGCTCCAGGAAGAGCGGCGGAGGCTGCGAGTATTTGGGCCACATTCAGGGGCAGAACAAGTGAGAGTGCATCTTCAGAAGATTCCACGGCCATCTACACGGACAGCCTTGCAATAGGAATTAATACGATGCAGTTTGTTACTCAATAGCTCCAGCTATCTCTTGGGTGGCAAATCGTCTTCTTTGGATGCAACAAAATCGTCTTTAGAGTTCCCCAAGCCATAAAATTACTGGTTGCACTGTTAAAAATACTGTTATCTCCCTAAATAAATGGAGTTATTTGGTACCTATAATATACCCCATACCAAGATTTGCATGTATAAACAAACATTGCCCCATGCCACCCGTGATATATAAAGTAAATAGGTCTAAGTGAAAAAATACACGATTTTTGTTAGTAAAATAATTGTCAGCATATTACAAAATCACTGTCATCCATTTTTTGAGGGTTGTTTACGACATATTATTAAGTTGTGTCTCGCACCCCAACTGCCATGCCTCTCTATCCAGCTCTCTCATCCTCATTGCCTCAACCTCTTCTATCTCAACCTCTTCTATCTCAACCTCTTCTATCTCAACCTCTTCTATCTCTCAGGACGACCACGCTTTCTTCTCCCGGCAGGACTCAGTCCAACATTCTCTGAGGCAGTTTTACAATTTAAAAATATTAGTTACAGATATCATTGTGGCAAATAATGGTATTACTTTTAATTTGACACATAAACGTGAAATAATCTTGAAATTGACGCGAACCGTTGTTATACTTCTTAAATTTAGAAATCAAAAGTTGTATCAATATTTCCGAACTGAAATGGTATCTCCTCACCCCAAATCTCATAGATGTCAACATCAAAAACCGGCTGTGTGTTTAAGAAATCAATTCTCACTTCAAATCATAGAATCTTATCAGAATAAAGGGAAAGCATTTTTTTCGCCATTGGCAAAAATGTTAATAGCTTCATCGAAAACAGGCGATCTTTGTCAATTTAAATGTGTGGAAATCTATACGAAGAAAGGAAGTTGAAATGTGATCGAAATTGGAAATTTATAGTTTAGATAAAAGCAGTTTAGAGCGTTATTTGAAACCTGATGTCGCAAACAGAACTTATATTAGTTTCCAAAGCATAAATCTCTCTAGAGCATGGATCAGATCCAGGAATGATTTGTTAGTACATTACTTTGCTCTCCGAAGAAGTGTTTTTTCAACTCGTTCGCTTCCATTTTGCCTCTCTATTTTAGACTTTAAATCACATATCACGTATTATCAGTAAACTTGTTGAAATGAAAGAGATGAAGAAGGATGTAAATGGGTTGAAAAAGTATTTTACATGCCGCTGAAGAACTACTCTTGATGTTTCCAGACGCAATAGTTGAGACATTGAATGGAATTGACACGGATTGTCAAGTAGATTTTCCGAAAATATTTTTTGTTGAAATGTACGACTTAATTATTCAGGGACCCGAACCTTTATGAATAAAGGTTCGGGTTCCGGTTCCGGTTCCACAATTTTATTTTATAAAGGTTCGGGTTCCGGTTCCGGTTCTGAAACAAATATTCTTAAAGGTTCGGTTCCGGTCCCGGTTCCTGCATAAAGGTTCCGGGTTCCGGTTCCGGTTCTAAAATTTTAAATCAAACTATATTATAAAACTTCAGTATTACCAATGTCAAATTTAATGGAATTATTGAATTTGGATTTTCCTATGAATGCAAGCACAGGTGTAGGCAGTGTCTGTATAAAATTCACATGATGGTGCGCAGAGTAAATATCAGAGGAGACAGTATAAAGTGGCTACAATTTTCTCCATAAGAAAACGTAAACATTCATTTTTCCTGAGCTATCATATTCAAATTGTCGGCAATGCAGTTCTCATCGCAGTAGTCAGATTCAAAAATTGAAAACTCGAGCAGCGTTTGCATAATGAAGAATTATTCTTTCTCATCAAGAATTAAAAATTTCTACAAAAAATACATTTTGGAAATTTTTTCAAAAAATAAACTTTATACAACTTTGTGAATAATATTATATCCAAGTTATATACATGATTTTTTAATTAAAAGAAGGAACCTTAAAGAACCTTTAAGAACCTTTAAGAACCTAATTGATTATAAAGGTTCGGGTTCCGGTTCCGGTTCTTTGGGAAAAAAGTATAACGGTTCCGGTTCCGGTTCTGGTTCCGAAATTATAAAGGTTCATACCGGTTCTAGGTTCCGGTTCCGGTTCCGGTTCGGGTCCCTGCTTTTATTAATTTTTTTTTAACATTTCAACTATATTTTTATGTAAAAGTTTCATCAAATGTCTTTTAACTTGCAACTCTCGAATTATATTGAGTTTTCAATATGATGTCTTCGGAAGATTAAGAAATTTTAACACAGTAGGTATAGGAAAATTATTTAGAATTTGGCGTCTAACTTTTAAAAACATACGGCTAGGTGTATATATAGAAATCTTAATAAATACCTCTATGTCTAATACACATAATATTAGTTTTTGGAAAAAATCTATCGGTGGAAAATAGTTTAAATCTAATATTTACTAGGAAAATTACCGTGTTTTTTCGACTTACCATGTTAAAGATAGGGCTAACTCAAATTTATAAAGTGATATATCTTGGAAATTAGTTCGCCTACCCTACTTTTTCTTGCGTTTATATGGTACACAAGGAAATTATCTATTAAATGGGCATATTAATTCAGATATCTATCGGAGACCTCTACTTGGGCATCCCCCCTTGAGGTGAGATCAGATGTAATTACTTCGTGTGAACAGGATTGACATTCTGATGCCAATTGGTAAGAAATAAAAGAGAATTCATTTAAAAATAGTTCAGATAATTTGATGGAATGTTGACAAAATAATAACGTAGATTTTGTGTAATTTTAAAATGATGCAAACGCGAGCGATTTTGCCGCTTTATGCAAACACTTTTTTGGATACGATTGGAGACGAAATGGGTCAGGGTGTACAAAAGTCGAAAACATTTGACATTTTAATCACGATCAGATAAAAGACAAACTTATAGGTGTATCACTTCGTACATTTTAATTTTTTGCTTTGTTAATTAGTAATTATTAGTTAATTTTTGGTGAAAATTATTTAATTTAAAAAATGTGACAAGAGATAACCCTAAGTTTGTCTTTTATCTAATAATGATTAAACACATTTTGGTTCACGGGTTTATTCTCCAATCGTATCGGAAATTTCATAGTTTTGCGCGGTTTTGTTGAATAACCGGCGCCTAATAACATGGCACGAAGCAAAAATGAAAAAGTGCTACTAATATACAATCAGACTGATCATGTGAACATCCTATCAAAGTTACACCCACTTTTTTTTTTTTTTTTTTTTTTGGCGCTTAACGACTTGGTTATTAGCTCCATTTTTTCAATTTATTTTTTCAAAAATTTAAATTCAAATATTTTAATTTATATTTTACATGTTAACTTTTAATATCATAATTTTAATTTTTTCTTCTAAATTTCGTCATATAGATTAGTTTCCTTTAAAAATCTGATTACCTTATCGATGTTATTGGAGTTGTCATCAAGAATCTCTTCGATATCCACTGACATATTCAGACTTCTACGCTTTTGACTATATTTATCACATTCGCATAATATATGCTGAATGGACAATGGCGCATCACATGCATCACATCTAGGTGGATTTTCACGGCACATCAAAAATCCGTGTGTAAGTCGACTATGACCAATTCGTAGCCTGGCAATGACAACCTCTTCCCTGCGCGACCTGCGAGAAGAAGATGACCAGACCCGAATGGTAGGTTTAATTGTTCTTAATTTATTGTCTGTTGTTTGTGTCCAAGATGTTTGCCATTTTTGCATTAGTTTTTCTTTAAACATGTTTTTAGCGTCTGAAGTAGTGATTTGATTTATGTCCGTGAATCTTTTATTCGATGCATTCTTTGCAGCTTCATCTGCTCTCTCGTTGCCGACTATGCCACAGTGACCTGGCGTCCAGCAAAAGGTTACCGCGGTTCCTCTAGAATGAAGTTTGAAAAGAATATCTTGTATATGTTGGGTGAGGTTATCAGCAGGGAAAAATCTTCTTAGGGCTTGTAACGAGCTAAGGGAATCTGAACAAATTAAAAAATTTTGTCTACCGTCACTTTCAATAAAATTTAGAGATTTAAGAATAGCGTAAAGCTCGGCGGTAAACACACTCGCAAGCGAGGAAAATTTAAAACAAACGCCAGTTTTGCCCAAAATAAATGCGCAACCAACAGAATCATTCATTTTCGATCCATCTGTAAAAATAAGTTCATATTCTTTATAAAAAGTTCGCATATGATTAAAATGCTGTTGATATACATATTGTGATGTTGATGACTTGGGAAACTGAGCCAACTGTGTATTGCAAGTAGGCACAGTTACTGTCCAAGGAGCCTTCTCCGAAAATCCTATAGGTAGGATATCCGGTAAATCAATGTTTAAATCAATAAGAAGTTCTTGCGCTCTGATGCCTAGAGGCCTTGTAGCTTTGATCCTTTTAGTATATATATTGCTATAGGGCGGCTGAAAAACAACACTATGGGCCGGGTTGTTGGGCGTACTCTTTAATTTAGATGTATAGTTGGCCATCAAATATGTTCGTCTTATTTCTAAAGGTTGTTCTCCGGCATCACTGTACAGGCTAACAACAGGGCTCGACCTAAAGGCACCTGTTGCTAACCTGAGAGCTGCATTTTGTACGGTGTTAAGAGTTTTGAGGTAGCATTCTCTAGCAGATGAATAAATAATACTGCCGTAATCAAGGCGAGATCGAATAAAGGCTCTGTACAGTCTGATCATGACGACTCGATCTGCTCCCCACATAGTATTGGATAAAACTTTGAAGATATTTAGCTTTTTTATACAATTAATTTTTAAATTTTGAATTTGGAGTTTCCAATTTAATTTCTTGTCGAAAGTCAGCCCTAAGAATTTAATCGACTCTGCTGCATTAATTTCTGATCCAGCTAACATGATGGATGGAGATGGCTGGATTCCGCGTAATCGGTTAAAATCAACACATGTAGTTTTCGTTGAAGAAAACTTAAAACCATTTCTTTCTGCCCAGCTAGCGAGACGATTAACAGTCAGTTGGATTTGACGTTCAGCGATACTAAGTCTATATGATACAATTTTTCTCTCTCAAATTGCTAAAACCGCCGAACGCTTGTATCACCTTAACTTCTGAGTTGAAAGAGTGCACCATCGTTTAAAAAATATTTAATTAATTTCGTACATTTTACAATCTTCTCAAACTATACAATACAATGTAGATTTTATCATTTTTTAAATCTTATAAGTACAGTCAATTTGAAGAAACGAATTCGCTGGGGTCAAAAGTGCTCATGGATTATTTTTATTGTCAGTTGTCGATAATGGCTTTATTTTAAGTACATTATTAACTTATTATCGGCTTCATTATACATACTTACAATAATGACGGCCCAAAAATGGTTTGCCAAAATTTAACAAACGCCCTTGAGGTCCAGAAATTATCGGCGTAATTTAGCGATTTTCATTCCATCATTTTCACGTGCTATTCTATTTCAGCCTGCAGCTTGTTGCGTTTTCTCCAAATGTCCATTAGTCTGCTCACTTTAAACACTCCTAGTTCAATAAGGATAATAACGAATCAGGATCTGTAAATTACAAACCTCGTTGCAAAAACTTAATCATCACTTGCAAAATATTTCGAAACATTTTAATAGTTTTTTTCTTCTTCTAAAATTATCAATTCGCCACGACCATCACACCCACGACTTCAAAGCAATCATTTCGAGTGTGAACTGTTGTGAAATTCGTGTTTACAATGTTGTGAATATCGGTGTTTTCGACGCTTGTTTTCCACATGCTGGGCGAGTGATCGGTGATGTGAAATAAATAACTGGTTGATTTAGCAAACTCCTCACGCCGATCAGACTCGAGAATTGTGTGCTGTAATGGGTTTGGATATGCATTTATATATACAATTGAAATTCACAGTAAGTATTTACGGTGTGTTGAAATTGTTTCATGTAATACTGTCAACTAGTAAAATAGTACATACGAACTAGAAACATTTTACAAGAATTTTTTAAATCAAATACAGTTTCAAATATGATTCCTTTTTTTAGAATGCATATTTCTATATAAAACAATATACGAAAACAGAGGTCCGTGCCAAAAGAGCCAAAAGGAGTCGCTCGCTCAAAATAATGCGTCTTTTGATAGAATCAGAAAATTATGGACAACGCATTTTCTAATACATCGCCCAAGAATAAAAAAGATACTCAAATGAGACGATCAGAGTTATGAGACCCCCCCCCCCCATTAGCCCCCCCCCCCCCCTTCATCCACCCTTTAGACGATTCACAATGACCAAAATGTTATTATGTGTATCCTAATTTGTATTCAATTGCATCTTTTATATAAAACATTTTATTTTCAAAACGTCTTTGCAATGCAACAAGGTATAGAAATGATCAAAATAATAAATAACCAATCATTAATGAAATTGAGAAAATTAATCATTATACCTACTTCATTATTGTCAAATGTAAACGATCATAACTATTTTAGATGATCTGAGTGGTTCCTAAAACTTCTAACAATGAAAAATTGTATAATTTAAAATTCTAACTGAAATTTAAAACTTTCTGATTAAATTTACTAAACTTGCTTTACTAAATCTAAATACACTGTTTATTTATAGTTAAATGTGAAGCACTGCTATTATTTTTGGTAATATTTTAAATTTATTAGTAGTACCTTAACCTATACTTGCGATACGTACCTATTATATGATATTTTACATATTTAGCATTGACTAACCGTAGAAAGACGTTAAGAATGTTAAATTCAAATAAATTGATAAATCAAACAGCGACACTAGAAAGTGCTTATTTAGACAGTATTACGAAATAATAGTTGGCTTTAGTTCTGGACTCTTAAGAACTAATTTGTCTCAACAGTTTGATCCATTCACATTGCTTTGTTATTTTAATCTTGTAATTTCTTTTGGAGATGTTTAAACAATGGTCACGACTCATTAGCAATTGATAAGAATTCTAATTAGTGAAATGAAACTGTTGTTTTTGCTGTCGGTGAATGATGCATGTTACAGAGAGAATGGCTTCTTATTTAATTAATCAGAAGCTGACCTGAATATTAAGGTCGTCTTCTTTACGTTCCAAAGTGATGCATCTTCCATCACGACCGATATTACACGCAGTTTGTTACTTACCTTATCAGGTGTTAAGATTATGACTCCAGGCGATCACAATAAATGCATCAAGTTATAAAAATATCAATATTATTATGTGAATGAACGATTTGTTACTGATTGAATTTTTGATGGATTTTAAGTGAAAGTATAGATCATTTACATGAAATGTTGCTACTGCAACCTGTTGTTATAAAGTACCTCAATTACAGAGTTATGGCTTTTCCATGATAGGTCAATCTTATGGAAGCATTTTATTAAAATATTTAAAAAAAAAAATGAAATCTTGGTAAGCAAGAAATTATAACCGAGTCATAAAACAGTTTAATCTCATCATACATTATACCTATTTGTAAATTCTGCCTTTGTAATTATGTTTATTTTTTAACTAGGTACAAATAATAACATTGAAAAATTTCGCCATATTTGTAAAAGATTGATTAAGCATCAAACATATATTTGTTTCATCAACATGCATGGTTAATCGAGGAATTGAAAGCTTTAAAATTACATAATGTAATATTTTTGCCCATCCTGTACTGTAATTTTGCTATGAGTTAAAAAGCACTTCAGATGAAGCAATTATACTTGAACCAATATTAGGAAGAAACGTGCTCTGATATAATTTATTTTTATCGATATAAAGATTCTCCCAACTGTCAAGTTAGATAGCTTTTTTATCGTTCTCTAAAACCTGCATTCCAACTTTCACGCGTAAAGGTCAAAACACGACAAATCTGAATGCATCAAATAAGATCGGTCCATCTTTGTACCAGGAAGTGACATAAGCGAGCCGGTGTGACTTACACTCTTAGCAGTCAGTTCTCAAGATCTCGCGATAAACGAGATAATCCCGGAGAATATGAAATTATACACCTGTTAACCAATCACACGAACAGAAAGTAGATGATTTTTTAATCAAAAGATTAAATTAATGTGTGTATTCATGCGTAATAAAGATTAGTAAATGATAGTTTCCTGTCTTATCAGAAGGTCTTTTAATCATCAGTCTTTTAGTTTCCGAATTTTAATTGAAAGTCTTGTTTGGATGTTTTTGATGATAGATAATAGCTGAATGGAGGAATC
The DNA here is from genome assembly GCA_934045905.1 of Leuctra nigra. Lineage (NCBI taxonomy): Eukaryota > Metazoa > Arthropoda > Insecta > Plecoptera > Leuctridae > Leuctra > Leuctra nigra. The sequence continues at coordinate 33,254,643 of OW203769.1, forward strand.
ATCATTATGTTGAAAGTAAAAATAAAAGTACTCTCTAGCAATTTCTTCAGGATATTTCACGAGTTTCATGACATGGAAACATTATCTTTAAGTTGCATAATGTCCAACTGGAAGCAAGAATTTGCTGCACAACTTATAATCTTGTCGTATATGAAAACAGATTAGAAGCAACATGGGCGAGAACTTGCGGCCGAGTAGAAAAAAAACGTTAGCTGGATATTACTAAAATTTATAGGGCTAGAATGTTTAGGACATATGAATCGGCGGCGTCCAAAAAGGCAGGCAAATTGTACCTTGAAACTATTAAAAAAGGACAATAAAATCCCCAAAAATTACCAATGAAATGTTATGCTTTGTAATAATCGTTAATTTAATGAACTTAAATTATTGTATAAATGTGTCAATGTGTCAAGTATCGTTGTTGGTCATGCAAGTGGAGGATGGACATTTTGTGAACACAACAATAACTTGAGTCAATAATTTTATATTATATTCCCCAATAATGTAAACTTAAAAGAACAGAAAGACTGTAAAATAGCAAGAAAGGGACTGAATTCATAAAAAAAAGTGAGAAAAAGGCATGCAAATAACACAGAATCATATGAAACATATTTATGTATCATTTTTAACCATGTCTGAACAAACAAAACAAAATTGTCTGGGGCTTAACGTTGCACTGTTCTGCAGCGAGGCAAAAATAAAAAAATAAAAGAGGTATGTCATTAGAAACATAGCCCTAAAATTTATAATAAAGGAAGATTTTTTTCCAAGAATGAAATATTCACAAACTATTGTAACCACATTGTTTTGTATGCCACTTATCATTGCGGGCTACGATTTAAATGCGATGAACAAATAACAAACCGCAGAGAAACGCTCCATCTACATCGTCCGGTCGCGTAACTTCCTGACATCTTGTGAGACTATCACTTTGACAGAATAACTTCAACGTCCCAATATCAGAGTTGTCACGCCTGAAGCTACGCCATGTAGAGTCAAGTTGTTAACACTTCCGATTCGTCCTTGTTGTGAAGGATCGTCTTAACAACGGTTCACTGATTCATATAAGTACAGTCAAGTATTGGCCACTCATAATATTATGTATTGGGACGTTTCTTTGGAAGAGCGGTTTGAGATTAAATAAACGAGATTGTAGGTGTCAGGAAATACACTCTTTTCTAACGCTTACACGAGCTTTATGGTTCAAGAACTTTGGCTAGAGGCACAAAGACTGGCCCGAAATGCATTTCTTTTGTCAAAGTTTGTACCAAAGAAGGAAAATAGGTTACATGATAGATTTAAACATTTCAAATATTTTTAAACATTTTAGCGTCGATACCAAATTATGACGAAACTATAGGCCTATATATTCTCAAACAGAGCCAGGCTCCACTAGTGAGAATGTAATATAGAGAAGGGAGGAGAGGAAACCCGGTACCGGAATGTAGCCTACTCCTGACGAAGATACCAAGGGGACCAACGGCTTAACGTCCCATCCGAAGGACGGTGTGACATTCACAGCACAGGTCTCCACAACCCGCGCCGTCGAGAGACTGATAACAGGTGGAGGGAGGTCGTCACACTGACCCCCAAACACACCAGTATCTCTGGCCCAACGGCAGCAACTGGCAAGGCAGAGTTGAACGGTCACCTCAATGTGATCTGACGAGAATTTTGGATAACCGAAGTATCCAATAGCAGTGTTGAATTCAGACATTTTACCACGGGGGGAGGGGGGCAAAATGATTATGCAAAAAATAAAGATTTCTAGATGGACTCAAGAAGGGGTCTGGGGGAATCGCCCTCCCAGAAAAGTGCCGCGCAGCGATTTTTTTTTAAAACTGGCTATCTTAGATTAGTTTAAAATCATTTTAGAGTATATTGGGTCTGTCAGATCTACTCTGTTTAAAGGAGGTCTAGAATGACAAGATTGACAGTGCAGGTATCAAAGTAGGGGAAAAAGTAGGGTTTGAAAAATGCTTTGGAGAATATGAAACGCCGTGAGCTGGTATTCGCATCTGACATAGAAATTCACTGCCAATATGAGATATGATTTGACATGAACACTTTTTAAAAGACACATAATTATTTTCGATTTGAGAGAAGTACAGAAGAAAGTGCATGTGTAAATAGAATATTTTTCCCGGGGGAGGAGGGGAGGGGGGGGGTCACTCGCTTCCCCCCCCCCCCCCCTCCCATCAGGTTTGCCTGGATTCAACACTGTCCAATACACCAGCCGTTGGATTAGTAAGTAAGTAAGTAAGTAAGTAAGAGATTGTAACCCCTGTTGATAATAAACTTCTGTCTTACGTAAAGCTGCGACTTGGGGTTGACGAATCCGTATTTGATCGGCTTCCTGCGCGGGTTTGCGATGAGGTTCCTGCTGATCAGCTCCTCGGGGTCCTCGTCGAACACCTCGTACACCGGCGCAGGCGCACGGTAGGGCAGCGGGATGATCTTCCTGGGCTGCGGCGCGCGCGGCTGGATGGGTTTGTTCGACACGTTGAAGTAGGACATGACGGGGGCGGCGTCGCTGCAGGACAGCAGGACCTGCAGGACACACGCCATGTTAGATCTATGTGCAGGACAACTTGCTCGTTGTATCAGCGAAGAACTTATCCCAGGGACAACTCTCCCTAGTTTTCTCATTGGAAATGAATTGGTAATGCATAATGGTTGTTCACTGCTTCAGTGATAATTTCAGACATGTCTCGAGGGGGGAAAGGGCTGAGCCCCCCCCCCCCCCCCCCCCCCGAGAAGGTTCTTAGCCCGCCCGAGCCCAGAGACAACACTATCAATAGAAACAAAATTCTTAAATTATGTTTTCATTAAAACAAAAAATAGGAAGCTATTTGCTGTAATTTGAGAAGTTTGGTATCCCAGAATCGATTTTAAAATGTTTATATGCAAAAAAATGCCCTGCGGGGCAACAATAGGAGTTTTTTTTTTGCTTCGGTTTGTGCATTTTAAAGCCCCAGAATCACTTTTAACTGGTTTAAATTCTAAAAAACGCCCCTGCGGGGCTAAGGCTAGGGGGCTTCGCCCCCCCCAGACCCCCCTTCTGAGCTGTCGCAATCCCCCCCCCCCCCCATGATGCAAGTAGTTCCTACACGGACTACGTTTGGGTACACCTACCCCCCTCTACAGATTAAATTTTGCACCCCCGTTTTTCATTAGCCCCCCACCCCCCGAATAAAATGTCTTAAATCAACTGACTGCGCCTCATGCTCAAAAAATGTCCAGATTTATCGACGCAAGTGTCCAGAGTCTACTGGATTCCCTCCATAAGATTATTAGCTCACGGTCTTGTGGTGTTGAGGACTGACACCCGCAAATATCTACTTGCAGACGCAACTTCTGCAGAGCATGAAGGCCGATGCACAATTGACGCGGACGGACGACGCAGACGGACGACGGGGACGGATACGATGTTTAGGTATGACATATTCACTCTGGCTGTTCACAATCAGACGCGGACGGACGACGCAGACGTCATACCTAAACATCGTATCCGTCTCCGTTGTCCGTCTGCGTCGTCCGTCTGCGTCGTCCGTCTGCGTCAATTGTGCATCAGCCTTGGGGCTGTTATACTTTTTTATTTCCTTCTTTGGTATACCTAGTTCACACAAGTTGATTTACCTACTGTTATTTATTTTGTCTTTTGTAAATTGTGTATTTATTTTTACTGTATTTGAATGTACTCTCTGGAATTATTGTATTAAGTTATTTTATTCTCACGCGTAATTCTCAATAACGCTTATGATCTTGTGGGGCAGTGGTTATTTTTGTATACTTCTTTACAAAAAAATATAAAAAATTATGTAAATAATCACATAAAATGATAACTTACTTATCACGGTGACAAGGCTCTAGAAGGCCGTGAATAACATTGAGATGAGAAGCTTGTCACCGTGACAAGATAGTTCTCATTTTATGTAATCCCACCCCTGGACGTGATACAAATGTCATGTAACCAGTAAATGTCGTCCAGAAACGATTACTGATGACATTTACTGGTTTATGACGTTTGTATCATCCTGACCACTTCTACTACATCTCTGTTCTTGGCAGCAGTCGTTTGCTAATCTTCTATACACGTGATGTCAGGCGCGTAGGAAGTACTTTCATCATGGGCAGGATTGCGACATCCGGGGGGGGGAGGGGGTATGAGAGGCGAAGCCCCCCAGTTTTAGCCCACAGGGTGTTTTTTTTAGAATTTAAACCATTTAAATGTGATTCTGGGGCTCTAAAATGCACAAACTGAAGCAAAAAACCCTTCAATTGTTGCCCCGCAAGGCATTTTTTCCAATGTAAACATTATAAAATCGATTCTCAACTGCACAAATTACAACAAACAACTCCATATTTTTGCCCCGCACGACGTTTTTTTTTTGAATTTAAACAATTTTTAAGTGATTTTTGCCACTACACTTAATTTTGTATGATGAATGGGGGGGGGGGGGGGGTCAGACTGCTCTAGTGGCGGGAATCCCCCCCCCCCCTTCCTGCGCGCCTGAGTGACCTGAAACTTGTCAATCACTTTTGCTTCCACATCACAGCGTGGATTCGCTTTCAACAACACTCCCGCTATTTCAAATCACATAGATTCAGACGCTCACGCATTATAATCTCTCCAAATAGATAAGTGATATAATCACGGTCTTCTGGAAATTTCTACAAATTTCCAAAGAAATTCGAATTTCTAGAAGGCCGTGTTACCATGGCAACACAATTTTACATGTAAAACTGCACTTTTCAGATAAAAAAAACGTACAAATAAAGCAGTAAATACCTCATAGCTCGGTAAAACGTCCACGAAGGTATACATTTAAAAATGTTAAAATAAAACATTGCATCTGATACACGCTATAGTAGTTTAAAAAAACTATGCGTGGGAAAGAAGCTTAATATACTTTTAAAAATATCAGTATGACTTTTTCCTTAAAAAAAATAAAAAAAAATAAAGAAAAAACTGTAACTTTGAAGCGATATATCTCGAAAATTAGTTCACGTTGACCACTTTTTCTTGTCATATTATGATATGATAAACGATTATCATACGTTAAACGATTTCTAACGAATAGTGAAATTCGGAGATCCTTCCTTAACAATTCAGATTGACTGTTCTTCTTCAATCTGTCCGAAAGTGTTTGTTCCGGATAGTAAACTTATCACATATTACCCACACTCTGCGCGACCAAACTGCCGAAAATCACTTTCCACTTTCGGGACAATGTCCATTCATCTTGTCAGACTCGTCTTCCTACACAATGCTGTGATTGACGCTAAGGCCACTGGACGCATGCGTGTGTCTCATTTCCACGTCACTCTCGCAACCGGCGGCGTAACAGAAGTTACGTAATCGCGTCATCAGAAGAAGACCTGATGTTACGCTGCAATGAGCGCAATATGCTAATGAGAAGCATGCGAGTATGTAGATGTGGATTCATAGGATATATTCGCAAACAAGTTATAGTCATCCATCCGTGTATAAGTCCGTGTAATCAAACAACTTTGTGCAATCTGACATTCTTGTGGTTTGAAATTCTGTATTAAGAGGCAAACGGAAGCGAACGGGAATCGCACGGTTCGTCAGAGCGTTTTTTTGAAATTGTGTCTTCCCACTATATAATTTTAAAAAATCAGATAGTAACGACCCATTACAGCCTAAAAGACTAAATAATGCCGCACACTGGAGTTCATTATAACCTCTGGTACGACCTCAAAGTGTTAAATACGATTATTTTCGATTATTTTATTAAAAATATCGTATTTAACACTTTGAGGTCGTACCAGAGGTCATAAAGTACTCCAGTGTGCGGCATTATTTAGTATATTAGGCTGTTATGGGTCGTTACTATCTGATTTTTTAAAATTATTAAGTGGGAAGACACAATTTCAAAAAAACGCTCTGACGAACCGTGCGATTCCCGCTCGCTTCCGTTTGGCTCTTAAGACATGTGAAGATCAAAGGTCGCTTGTAAAAGCAATAATCAAAATGTTAATAGTATTGAATGGGTTCAAAAGTATGTGGCTACTGTTCTATATTCCACCCGTTTATTATTTTCCTTGCCTATAATTTATCGTAGGAATGTAGAAGTGGTCTTGGTAAGCGAACTGTAAGCACTGTTCTTCGATTTTTTTTTTAAATTTTGTCTTCCCACTAAAGAATTTAAAAAAGAATCAGGTAGTAGCGAACCATTACAGCCTAATATATTAAACAATGCCAAGCACTGGAGTATTACTTTATGACACTTGGTACGTCCTCAACGATATTGATCGAAAGATAATCGCATTAAACACTTTGAGGTCGTACCAGAGGTCATAGAGTACTCCAGTGTGTGGCATTATTTAGTCTATTATAGGCTGTAATGGGTCGCTTCTGATATTTAACCATTTTGTTGGTGAGAAGAAAAAATTCAAAAACGCTGTGACGAACCGAGCGTTTCCCGTTCGCTTATACCGCGACCTCTTAAAGTGGTTCCATCGTTTCGGCATAGGAATGAGAATTTGCTGTAATTCACACCAAAGATTAATGAAACCATATTACATACAACTAGCAAAAATATTTGCCCCTTACGGTATCATATAATTAGATATTCCATATTCTTGATTGAAGATCATCTTTTCCCCCATAAGATAACACAGGGAGACATGAAATCGTCCTGGAAAATTGGCCTTAAATTGCTCCTAAAACCGCAAGAGGAATGACAAATTATTGAAAATAGTCTCAAATTAAAGATAATAATTTTTAGAATAAGACTGCCGTTTGAAAATATGGGGTCACGGGCCAAATAAGAAAGAAACTCTGTACAATGTGTAAAATTTACCATAAATCTGGTAACATTGCACTACAAATATGAATTATTTTGGGATAGTTTAATTGGAACTTCAATTAAAAACATATAATTGGAGCACACGGTAAGATATAATTGTTTTATGCTGTTGTTTGAGGTATTATTTCATCTGAGATTTGTATGAATTACGGCGAATTCTAAGCACCTTGGCTGGAGCAGTGGGACCACTTTAAGTGTTGTGAAGGAACTTAATCCAAGACAATAGTAGTTGTTAATTGCATGTTTGTATCTGTAATTAACACTTCCTTGTTTGTTCATAGACAAAGACATCTAATGAAGAACACAACTGGATGATGGAAGAATGTTTTAAGACATCATTTGGTCTGAGAAGAGCACCACTTTCGGTTTCTGTCGGCGCTGTAATGCAAGCTCCGCGGGTCAGAGGTCACTTGCGTCAGTTAATTCATTCCAAACTTCATTAGGAGCGTCTCTCCTCGCATTGGCCCGGACTTCCTACATTCTAACCATATCTGTAGTTCATAATGCGCATGACGACAAACATACATCGCTGTGCCAGTACAATACTAACACAACTCAAAAACGGGCGAACTGAGATAATGGATAAAACAAGTTTCAAACATAGCCAGTAAATACAGTGTTATGGTCTAGTTGGAAAATAACTTATTAACATGCTTACATCATTTAGAATCACTTTTAATAGAAAATAAATATCCTTATTTATTTAACTCGCAGATATTTTTACAATAATAGTGTACCACTTTGAGATAGTAACATGGCAGACATAGCAAGACACGGCCACCTAAATCAAAATAGTGTCATCAAAAGATCATGATTTTTTGAGCAACAGTGCAACAAGTCAAAATAGTGTGTACAATATTTTGACTAATTGTATTAGTGTTGCACTGAATGAGTAGGAAGAACACTATAATTCAACACTAAGTTAGCAGCCATTACATTTTTATTTATATTGACTTTGAGTTGTTGTAGTATTCACCTAAAAGAGCATAGAATTACGAATCCAACGATACCAATATCTCAAAACCTCATTTTTTTGAGTTGTGTTAGTATTCAACTGGCACAGCGACATTCCAATCGTATACAAATCAAACATCGAATTTACAATTATTTCAGTGAGATTTTGGATAATGAAATGAAAAATGTGTACTAAAATTATATAATAATTTGATCATTACGTTTACTCCTGAATTTATTTCGACATACGGTATTTTAAAGAAACCAAATGTCAACCAGATGAACCGACCTAACTGGTGACGTAACTTACTCATGAAAGATGAAATTGAAGACGACATAATATTTGACTGCGATATTTCTAGACATGTAGAGCAACTTCTCATCGTGAGCATGAATAATGCATTCGGATCAGATGAATGAACCTCTTGATGGATTTACGTCTTTATACATCACAATCAAGCGCCTATCAATCATCAACAGGTAAAAACAAGACTGTGCAATCTTGTCGCTCCAGACGGCTTTTTATACAGCGTGCAAAAACATTCTGAACCAGAATAGTGAATATTAATTTGAATGGTATTATGAAATCTTCGAGCGAAATCATTTCGTATTCTGATGTTGTGTATTAATACCCCACTTTAACTATAGGTATCCCTTTTTATAGAACGCTGTAATAATTTAATAATAATTGTGTAGCATTACATTTATGTTTACTCAAAAATAATTACAAATACCTGAAGCGGTGGATCCTTATTAACATTTGACTGTGGCCAAGAAAATATCTAAATATGGCCATGTAAAGATGTATATTTAACTTGGTATCTTTGATATAGACATAGTTTTTGTGGGTTTCTTTGCACTTTTTGTGATTCGAATTTATTTGGCCTGCAGTCAAAGCAGACAAAAAGCTTTGATTTCAAAAGCGCGAGGATTTTACAGCGTGTTGCAGGCACTTTTTTGGATACGATTGGAGACAAAATGGGTGAGGAAAAGATTTGAAATTTAAATCATGATTAGATAAAACAAACTTAGGCCCGGTCTTTCAATACTCTGCTAAAGTCTCAATTAGCTCTTAACAGTTAGTTAGTTAGTGGTCATTCAAGGAATGTCATTGGTTGTTGCCATGGCAATATTGTCCTTAGCAAGGCATTGAAAGACCGGCCCTTAGGGTTATCACTTGGTACATTTTCAATTTTTTGCTTTGTTAATTAGAAATAATTAGTTGATTTTTTATTAAAAAAATTTATATTTTCTTGTCTCTCTGGGTGCCGTATGAAATTTAAAAATGTGCCAAGTGATAACCCTAAGTTTGTCTTTTATTTAATCGTGATTAAAATTTGAGATCAATTGGTTAACGGGTTTGGTCTCCAATCGTATCGGAAATTTCTTAGTTTTTAGCAGTTTTGTTGAACCGGCGCCTAATTAACAATGCAAAAAGCAAAAATTAAAAAGTGCTACTAATATACAATCAGACTGATCATGTGAACATCCTATCAAAGTTACACTCACTTATGAAACAATTGTTCTCTCTCAATTTTCTAAAACGGCCGAGTGCTAGTATCACCTTTTCTTTGTCGACTATTAGTGGATGGATGCGAGCTGAAGACCTCTTGCCCAGTAAGCACCCAGGGTGCTGCCAGCATGCTGCCGGTACCGGCCAATTGATCGGGCCAGTACTGGCCCAGTACCGGCCGGTACCGGCCCAGTAAAAATGTGTCGCTTTGGCCAGAACGTTGCCTGTACCGGCTGGCCAGCACTCAGCCTTCATCTTGCCCGAGTCCTGGCCTTCACGCAGCCAGAAAGTAGCCAGCATTGTGCCGTATGGCCAGCACCTTGCCTGCGTCGCGCCTTGACGACGCCAGCCTCTGGCCAGAACCTAGCCTGAACGAAGCCAGCATGGGGCCCGAACCCAACCTGAACCTATTTCCACTATTATCCACCAGGGGCCACCAGGAACCAAATAAAGGGCTATTTTGAATTCAAATATTAAAAGTAAAACTAAAATGTGTGATAACTAAGCGAGTTTTTAACGTAATTAAATTCTGACGACTTATTTCCAGGCCTTATCACAATGTTGATTTGATTCTGAAATTAAACGCAAATCGATTAGTTATGACTGGACGTGGAATCGAACTCGGAACAGCGACAAGCAAGCTGTATAGAAGGCAGACGCTTTACCCACTCGACCACGGCGACAGCTGAGGGTTTAGAGCGCAGAGTGTCTAATAGTGATAGAGGGATGAATGGACTCAAATGTATCAGGAAACTGGAAATATTTGTACCACTACAGATACATTATTATACGTGTTCTTGTTAATTTGTAAATGCACACGGAAAAATCAATTCATTACCTGCGACGGCACGTGCGTAGGTATTTGTGCTTGAAATATCCAATCCATTCGTATCACTTGATATGTAAAATCTGAATTCGAATGAAAAACATATTTTTTTCTATTTTGAGATTAATAATTAAATAACGAATAAGATTTAGAAGGAAAAAATTATTATAGCGGATCTGCTGTCGTTAAGAACATACGCGAGAATGTGGATTTAATTATATTATTTTGATTTAAAAAAAAACTGTCGATAATAAAAACAATCCGCTTGCTAGAGGCTATAACTGTATAGGTGCGCAAGCACAATGCAAGCTACTTGCTGCCGGCCGCGTTCTGGCCAGCCGGTACTGGCCCAGTGCTGGCTGGCCTGCATGTGGCCGCGTGCTGGCCAGCCGGTACCGGCCCAGTGCTGGCTGGCCTGCATGTGGCCGCGTGCAGGCCAGCCAGCACTGGGCCAGTACCGGCTTCATTGATGTTGGCCAGCATGATCTTTGAATGCACCATCTTGTTCGGTGCCAGCACCTTGCCAAAGTGGCCGGTACTGGCCCATCACCGTGCCTTCATCTAGCCAGCATGATGTGTTTACTGGGTGGGGAGTGTTTTGTTTGTAATGATATTGATATCGCAGTCCTGAGTTCGACCCCCGGTCACAGGTGTGAGACTCGCGACCAAGGTCTCTCGATGCAATCGCCTTTTAATCTTGCCTAATATCACTTACTTTAATTTCATCGGCGAAACCGTCCGATTATCTCAACACAACTCAACCAGAAAACAAACACTCGATCTCTTTCAAAACTTCATTTTGCGTCGTAATTTTTTATTATAAAAAATCAAGGTAATTAATTTCAAAATTTCTAATTTTATTTACATTTCTTCTTTCAATTAAACAAAACCGTGACCAACAAATCACAGTCTTTTGATTGGTTTCATGGCGACTGAATTGCAAATCAAAAACAATTATCAGAGATCTTATAATTACGAATGAAATACATTATTCACGCACAAAACTAAAACAGAACAATGTTTAGGGATGATTTTATGCGTAATCGTGTCCAACTGGTCCTCCAAATGTCGACCTTCAAAAAAACACAAATACACTGAACAAAATTTAAATAAAAAATCCCTTCCAGCCATCACAATCCGCATAAATGTACACTTGGTTACTCACCAAAGCTACCGGTATGAGATATATCCTGATCATGGCTGAGCGGCGATGACTCGTCTGCTGTTTCTATGGCAACCACCTAACAACTGACTCTCTATCCACAACACAACAATGCTGAGGATGTTGATGCCACTAGTTGAGACACTCGCCACGAGGGGCGCGCCGGTAGCGAACCTTGGATTCGTCGTACCTTTTCCAAGGTCCACGCTAAAGTAATTAAAAGAATCTTTAATTGTTATTTAAATACGTGAAGATGGGAATAAGAATGGTTTTACCTTCAGTTTCTTTTATGCATCTTTGCGTGCATTTAACCTTATGTTGGTGGAACATTGTGATTGTTTATAACGTGTAATTTAACTGTCTGATTTGTGTCATTATTTGTTGTGTAATGTAAACGTAGACATTATTATGCGAGTTTGTGAGAATTATTACAAACAAGGCATTTGACACTCATTTAAATGCAAGATCTTGAATAAGAAAATGCGTAAATGCGTTGTGTGCAATCTGAGCAATGAACAAACTAATGTGTTCAACAATTGCAGACCTGCTTGTTGATGTTGAATCAAGATCTTGATTCAATGATGATTGAATGATGATTCGATGATGATTGGTATAAAAATACTTCATTTATTAAAAATATAAAATGAAGAAAATATACGAAAATTCTGTATGTTTTTCGATTACGATTTATGGTAAAATCATGTAAAATTAACATTAGGTATATGAAGTGTGAAAATATTTTTGTGAGATTTCCGTGATGGCTGAAAGATAGGTACATAAAATTGTATCTTTGTTGACGGTAAACAATTGTTTGCTCCATGGTTTTAAAGATAACTATTCTGAAAATTGTTTCTTACCAATAATTAATTTAAACAAGAATCAACAGTTCATCGATAATAATGATTATAAACTTTATATTCATTCAAATAGAAACCGAATGGACCATTTTAAATATTATCTATCGGTGGCTCTGCTTTCTAATAAAAATCATAATACGCAGTTTTATTTATTGTTGAAACAGGGACTAAGGTGTCTGGAAATCAAACTGCATATGCAATTTTATTATAAAGCAGAGCCACCGAGATAGTATTTAAAATTGTCCATTCGAATTGATAGTATATTTAAATTGGTCAATTGTATTCAAATCTGAATCTCTTGAAATGGCCGCTAATATTCTTCACGACTTGTCATTGCGAATATCAAGTCGATGTCTCAATCTGCGATAATATCTCGAAGTTGCGAGTTCGAGGTAGTATCGACTAAACAAGATCTCCGAGAAACAAATCAAATCAACACGTCTCTAGCTTGAATCACTGACGTAATATTCCACGAACTTGATTCTAATCTCACTAAAAACCCTTCTTAAAATCAAACAAAACTATTTCAAACATCATAAAGTACTTAACCATCATCTCACTTTCATAATCTCTCACTTTATGTGATCGCTTGGACATGAATTAAACAGCCTACGAAATCATAATTACTGGTATGAGGTTTAAGATCAGAATTAATTGTTTAGGAGTCCAACTTTTGTACCGCCCAAAATAAAAACTGGTCCGCTTTCGAGCAATGTAAACGTGTTTGGTCTGTATGACATTTAACACGGCGAGATTAGTGCAGTGATAACTAATAGGCCATGGCCAGCCTCTTCCCTTGCTTGTATCGTAACAAAGCACGCAATCCAGATGTTATGGTTTATTAACTATTGTTTATCGGCAAGTCTCACCTGGTTAATTTGAAACTGAGATTTATTCGATCAGGAAAACGGTTCGTTTTGATTTAGAATTTAATGAAGTCGGTTTAAAATGCGTTTCTGGTGGAAGTTTGAAGCCTTCAGATTTTCAGGGTAGACTTGATTATATTAATTTGAAGCAAGGTTAAATTGATATGTGTGTGTATCATAATCATAACGTTATTAATTTATAACTTCATGCATGGTGGTACAATGAAACAGAAAAAGGCGAATTGTAAGAAAGATAATACGAACTATAAGTAAATATTTGTTTTGCATTTTGCAAGATTTAATCATAGATCAATAGTCATATTTAGTAAATGAAGTTATCTACATTCTTATTTTCCTTATAAAATAATGTAAACTTTTGTAATAGACATCTAGGATGAACATATTAAAATCATATCGAAATACGTCAGATAATTTTGTTTTAGATAATTACACATTTTTGCTTGTTTTGTCCGATTCTAGAATTGCGTTGCTTCAGATTTGTCCTCCGACTTAGAACTAATAAATAAAACATGGACCATAACGGTTCTCTTAAAAATTGAAATGTATTCAAATAATTTGTCTAAAGAAATCATGGAATTTCACGAAATCCCAGCATTAGCAATTTAATTCAGTCAGCCGTCAGTTATTTCCTAGTTCTTTTATCCGCGTTGTCTCTCATAAATTTGCATGGATTTTCCTGTGTTATTCCAATGCTATGGACTCGAGTGCAACAAATGCACAACTTTCACGGAATAATCGCATTTCTTAGCTTCTGGCAGACAATCAATATCGTCATGATATTTCATCGCTGAGTGGGCCACGAATCGATACACAATCGATCACTTTTAGCCGACGTGGATGCATTGTCTTTGAAAATCCACGCAGAAAATTACACACTACTTCCTACTAATAAAATCAAACATTAGCAGATAGCAATCTTCTTATTAAAAATCTGTCAAATATTTTCAATAATCTCACAAATCAAATATGAAAATTAATATCTTCTTGGGAGTAGCAACATAAAATCAATTTTAAAAGTAAAAGTGAACAAATTAATAACACTTTAGAGGAGCACATATTTTTCATGAATCATGACTATAGGTAAACTAGTCACAGATTGCATGAGAATCCCTCATTGTGACACCAGCTGTGACTCTGTGTTTTGTTTGCGATAGTTTTCATGGTTACCTGGGCATTTAGTAGGCTCAGGAGAAATCTTTAATAAAAGTCGGGATCACTCACATTACAAAAATACATCGATTTACCTCGGATCTGACCTGTCAACGTGCCAACAATGCGCTGGGAATAATCATGTTTTGCATTGTTGTTGTAAGACATAAAGTTATGTGGGTTGACAGATCATTTGCAATGCATGAATTTAATATTTGGTCAGTCAAAGACAAAATAAAAACTTGAAAGTGAGCAAGGTCCTGTGCATAATAATATATTCATAAAACAGATTTTACAAATGTTTTAAAATAAATTAAAACGTCAATAACCTATTGAATTTCTTAGCCAAATTGTAAAATCTGATAAAATGTTGGTCTCATTTACTATGCAAAATGTGAACTTGATCGGAATAAGTTTCACTGTAGGTATACTTTATAATCTACCAATCAGAAGTGTTTCATAAACAAAACGCTAATACACGTAAGTGTAAGACGTAAACCCTAATATGTTACTAGTGGGTGGGTGCTCAAAATTCAAATCGATTGGTTGAGAGGTTTGACTTGGGCGGTGCAAGCAAAAGACAAGAAACAAGAGAAAGTGCCATAAGAGTACCATGGAAACGATCGCTACACTGGCTTTTCATAATCATCATTAGGGCTAAGATGTTCAGGAATGAAACGTCCAAAAAGGAAGGCAAATAGTACCTTAAAACTAATAAAAAAGGACCAATGAAATTTTATGGAATGTAATATTCGTCAACATTATTAAATTTATCGGTTTAGGAAGGAGTTAAACTTGGAGTAATATATTAAAATTAACTAAAAATTATTGTATGAATGTGGCAATATATCAAGAGTCAATTGTTGATGGCCATTTAAATGGTGGATGGAAATTTTATGAATTGTGGTCTAGACCAAAATTCATAACATAAAATTGTTGATACTTGAAACAAACATTTTATATTATAAAAGTTTTGAAAGAATCAGGATTATTATAATTATTAAAAACATCTTGATTGGAATATATCATCCTGTAGTAGTTTAAATAACATTTTATATTATTTTCCCCAATAATTTTAAAAAAGGACAAAAATACCTTAAAGTAGCAAGAAATGGACTGAATTCATCAAAAATTGAGAAAAAGGCATTTTCATGCAAAGTGAAACACATATTTTTGAGATCAGGAAAACATGAAACATATTTATGTATCATTTTTAGACGTGTCTGAACAAAAAACTAAAAATGGATGTGTCCTAACAATCCTAGCCCTAATAATCATCATAAAATGATTGATTGTTAATCTGAGCATCCACAAGCATAAAGTAACTCTACAACCTCTGTGTGTAGGTACAGCTTGGAAACAAGTAGCCGTGCTGGTTGTCTCTCTCTGCTCCATATAAAAACATGTTATGCTATGAGTCAGAGAGAGACAGAACTACACGGTCTTCTTTCCAACACTGTGTACACTCACACTAATTAAAAACGGTATTTGCACAAAACGCGTTGGCCTCTATGGTCAGGTTCCTTGACAATCAATCCTTGTTATTAGCAATGGAATCAGAGCTCACCTACTAGAGTTAGATGATGGTGTGTTTATTATTTGTTCGAGTGTACGTAAGCATAACTTTATTATTATGTATTAAATATTTTTTTTTATTTTTTTTTAATATATTTTTATTTTTATAAATTAAATACATTTCAACGTAGCCCCGCTAAACCAACAATGGCTTGTCGGCAGGGCTACTAAATTCAATTACAAATTACAATAGAAATAAAAAACACTCTCCAATCATCACACTCGTGACTGTTCAAAGTAATACACACAATGCAAAGTAATAAAGTAAATACACAAATAACATATCATTTTAATTACACAAAAGAGAGAAAAAAAAACATAAAAAGGCGCATCAGACTCCACAGAATTCCCAGTAAACACATCATGCTGGCTAGATGAAGGCACGGTGATGGGCCGGTACCGGCCAGTCTGGCAAGGTGCTGGCCACGAACAAGATGGTGCATTCAAAGATCATGCTGGCCAACATCGATGAAGCCGGTACTGGCCCAGTGCTGGCTGGCCTGCACGCGGCCACATGCAGGCCAGCCAGCACTGGGCCGGTACCGGCTGGCCAGCATGCGGCCACATGCAGGCCAGCCAGCACTGGGCCGGTACCGGCTGGCCAGCATGCGGCCACATGCAGGCCAGCCAGCACTGGGCCAGTACTGGCTGGCCAGAACGCGGACGGCAGCAAGTAGCTTGCATTGTGCTTGCGCACCTATACAGTTATAGCCTCTAGCAAGCGGATTGTTTTTTTATCGACAGTTATTTTTAAAATCGAAATAATATAATTAAATCCGCATTCTCGCGTATGTTCTTAACGACAGCAGATCAGCTATAATAATTTTTTCCTTCAAAATCTTATTCGTTATTTAATTATTAATCTCAAAATAGAAAAAAAAATATGTTTTTCATTCGAATTCAGATTTTACATATCAAATGATACGAATGGATTGGATATTTCAAGCACAAATACGCACGTGCCGTCGCAGGTAATGAATTGATTTTTCCGTGTGCATTTACAAATTAACAAGAACACGTATAATAATGTATCTGTAGTGGTACAAATATTTCCAGTTTCCTGATACATTTGAGTCCAATCATCCCTCTGTCACTATTAGACACTCTGCGCTCTAAACCCTCAGCTGTCGCCGTGGTCGTGTGGGTAAAGCGTCTGCCTTCTACCCTGCTTGCTTGTCGCTGTTCCGAGTTCGATTCCACGTCCTGTCATAACTAATCGATTTGCGTTTAATTTCAGAATAAAATCAACATTGTGATAATGACTGGAAATATGTCGTCAGAATTTAATTACGATAAAAACTCGCTTAGTTATCACACATTTTAGTTTTACTTTTAATATTTGAATTTAAAATAACCGTTTATTTGGTTCCTGGTGGCCCCTGGTGGATAATAGTGGAATTAGGTTCAGGTCGGGTTCGGGCCTCATGCTGGCTTCGTTCAAGCTAGGTTCTGGCCAGAGTCTGGCGTTGTCAAGGCGCGATGCAGGCAAGGTGCTGGCCATACGGCACAATGCTGGCTACTTGCTGGCTGCGTGAAGGCCAGGACTCTGGCAAGGTGAAGGCTGAGTGCTGGCCAGCCGGTACAGGCAACGTTCTGGCCAAAGCGACACATTTTTACTGGGCCGGTACCGGCCACGGCTTTTGGCCGGTACCGGGCCAGTACTGGCCAGAGCAATTGGCCGGTACCGGCAGCATGCTGGCAGCACTTTGGGTGTTTACTGGGTTGTAACCAGTTAATAATTAATCCAAATTTTCTACAACCCATTTTTTATTATTGTTTTAACATCTGATTTTTTTTTAAATTTCTTAATTCGGGGGGTAAATGCTGGGCCGGAAGAACGATGAAACCAACAATTTCATTATTCTGAGTAAAAAGTCAAAAACTATTTCAAGGCCATATTATCACAATTACTTATTTTGGAAGATATATGGATGTTATTTTATAAGGTTTCATTCAATAAATGGGTACCTGAACACAAAATTTATTACAAAAACTTATTTATTTGGAAAGGGTAATATTTCAGTACACTTTCGGTTTGTATACTTTCTTGAGTTCCTCAAATTCTTTCGTTGATTATCCATCCACCAGTTTTGTTTTCTTGCTTTTATTTAAATGAATTAACAGTTTTGGTGACACAATTCAGTCCGCACCGTCGGCTATCTTGATTCACATTCATGGTTCTTCCATGGCAGCCAACATTCATGATCAATTTAAGTAATGTCAACATTTAAAAAATCAATATTTTAAGGTGGCAGTGGATAGACCTAGACTTGTACATGCTAATTCCATAAAAAAAAAAAAAATTTGAAAAAAGTGTTGGTTTCATGGTTATTCCGGCGGCCGGCCCAGCATTCAATTACTATCACTACAAATAACTTACAAAATTAAACCTATCAAGTATAAAGATGATTCATCAATAAAAAACAATGACTTCTGATCTCCTCTGTTACAATATAAACGGTATGAAACTATAAGTTCATTGTATAATTAGAAACGACGCTAATGGGCTATTGCTAGTTGCAAGAATGACTAAGTACTCACACACGCCCGATGTATTTACGATGCATTTGTGCAGCCTGCAGTGAACCGCATGTCACTGTCATTGCACTTCGGTAGCCGCTTTATTGCATTGCGCATGCTAATTACCAGCAGTACTTACAGGCTCAATCTGAATAGCGGTTTAATTACATTCGAAGAAATGCAATTTCGGTTCACATTATGGCTTCTTCATGAAATGACCTTGCCACATAAAAATAAAGTGATATTTTTACTTCCATTTCGCATCCAATTAGATTATTATCAGCTACTTGGCCGTGAATTCTGGTGATTATAAGGACATGGGAGAGTGATTTTATTAGAAGTCATCGCCAAACCATATTATTATAATTTGTGTTCAATAAAGATCATAAATGTTTTACATCGACGAAAGTCAAGAATAATGAGTTATCTTTGTAAATTCAAAAGAGTTGCCCACCCAAAAATAATCGAAGATACTTTTATTGTCTTTGAATTTTAATTTTTGGGTATATTTTAATGAAATAAGTAATAAAATAACACAGTTAGAATAATTTTCTAAAAGTACACCGATTCAAGTTAATGGCTGTAATATAACAGATTGGCTGAGTGGTAACGCTCTGAACTTGTATTCCGGAGGCCCGGGTTCGATTCCCGCGACCGTCCTTCCTGACTGTTTTTTTTCGTGGTTCCCTCAGTCGACAGGCAAATGCTGGGAAGGTACCCTACTAATAGGCCACGACCGCCTCCTTCCCACCTTCCATCCTTACCTACTCTTCACCATCATCTCCCAATCATCATCATAATCATTCATCCGTCGCCATTAGCCTCGCTGCAAAACAGTGCGACGTTAAGCCCCAGACAAAAATATAATAGATCTAACCCTTATTAATTGATAACTTTACAAGCAACCCCTATTTTTATGATATTTCAATCATATTTTCCCACTAAAGCAATATTACAGCGTCCCAGATTCGTTTCTCTTGCTTTGAAAATGAGAAAAGCGTCCTGCGGGGAATGTTTTCTGTTCTCGATGTTCTGATCCTCGTGATCGCAGATAATTGATCCAATCTTCTGAGGAAGCTAATTGCAATATGAGGTAATCGCTCAGTCTGCACGATTCAGCCATCAGAACGTTACACTTTTACAAGACTACGATCGATCACACAAATGTGAAAATAACACTTTTCTTTACAGAGTTCTCTAACATTATACGGAGCAATTTGTTGAGCTATATGCAGAAAAATGTTTACCCCAACAATTCATAGGTTGCACGTGATGTCATCAGTCATCACATTGTTGCCTGCCACCATCTTGATGGCACGCAGAATAGCTGTGATTCTCTGCTTTTTGACGATATTTTATAGTTAATGGGTACATGGGAAATTGTGTAGATTAGATTAGTTTGGTTTAACGGCGCGTCAACGACGAGGTTATATTGCGCACATTAATTTTATATTTAACTTTGTTGAACATAATTGGAGGACATGGGGAGGGGTCGACCTAATTGGCCCGATCCGGGGGAGTCCAGCAATGGTGGGAAGGCCAGGCCGGAATGGGGACGGACCGGCGGGGGGGAGGGGGAGTCTTCGGGCCGGTGAGACTCGATTTCAGGGGGATCACCATCTCGAGGGGGGAGGCCGGCCCGAGGGGACCGCAAATTCAAGGGAGGGCATGGGACTAGGTCGACCCTGGACTGCACTTGGTTGGGACCAACTCACTACCACCACGTCAAGGTGGCAGTCCATTGGTGAGGGGAAATTGTGTAGGCATAGGAGATTTCTTTAGTACGAAGAGGAATCACTCACATTACAAAAATACATCGATTTACCTCAATTAAGTTATAATCTGACCCGTCAACGTGCCAACAAAATGTCTGTCCTCAGGTGGTTGCATTGCTGATATAAAACAAATGGAGTTCGTGCGAGCTATGCGAGTATGCGATTATGCCTATAATATAGTCTTTATTGATTTATTTCTTGAAACAAATGAACAATTCATTCATATCCTTATTTCGAACTGACAAAGTTTTTGTCTGAAATATATTTTCCCTGTGGAAATGAGTTGATAAGCTTCTGAGAACAATACTACTCAAGTATACGATATGACTGTTTATACAGAATCGTTGTTGTACTCTACTTTGTGTTATTAGGAACGTTTACAATGATTATGTTTATAATGTACTTGATTTGTTATTGATTCAATTGTTTTGAACGGGAGAAAAGAACGAAGTTTAGTACTTAGAAGCAGTTGTTCAACTACCGTTTCCATTCAACACTTTTGACACTCACAAGTGTGGTGTTCTTTTATTTCCACGCTACATGTCAGACTGTTCCTCATATGAACATGAACCTCATATGAACATGAACCTCATATGACCTCATATGAACATTTGAAAATGATGAAAAATATTGAATACCTGTCCAAAAAAATCAGTAAAAAATAGGGTCTGTGTCTCGAGTAAAACGCTACCTCTCACCTTGTGTAACACTAAAGATATATCAAGCCATTATATTGCCCCACATTGATTATTGTAGCACACTTTTGTGGGGAATAGATAATTTGGTATTAAACAAGTTAAAAAATTACAGAATAGGGCATTGAAATTAGTATTAAATTGTGATAGATTTACAGCAACTAAAACCATTTTAGATAGTTTAAATATGATGTCCATTAAACAAAGAATTTCATTAAATGTACTAGTTTTTATACATAAGGTTGTTAAAGGTTTAATGCCAGATTATCTTTTAGAATATATGAACGATGTTGTTCACAGTGTTTTATATAATACTAGGTCATCAAATAACATATCAATATCTAGAAGAAACAAGTCAAGGACACAAAAATCTGTATTTTATAGTGGTATTCAACTTTATAATAGATTAAGTAGAAAGGAAAAGAAGAAGAAAATATTGAAATGTTTAAAATTTTATGTACTTCATTTGTTTATAATGAATTTCCTGTTTTGTAAATGTATATTGTAATGAAAAATAGCTTTCAAGCTAAATAAATAAATAAATTTTTTATTATATCAATTAATTAACAATTAATTATACCCCATCCAACTAAAGTCGGGTTGGGGGGTGGAGGTAGCTCCACCTTCTTCTAGGGCCTCCTGGGATGCCGAAGTCGGCCGGCCAATTCAATAAAATAAAAATAAAAATAAATATCAACTCGAGTGTTGGGAAACTGAACCGTCTTAGCATGTTTTATCTTAGCTCTGCGTCTGAGAAAGCATGTTATAAGAGCCGCATGCACGACAATTAGGCACGCCCATCATCTCATTATTGCAAGTTTTCCTGGTATAAAAACTCCGACAACAACTCAAACGCAGCATTGCAAAACTTCTCATTTGAATCATGTTAAAATGTCACATTTGAAATGATTGCGCCCGCGCACAACCGATCTAGATCGAGTTGGAAGGAACGTATGACGGTGACTGTACATGACTCATTAACACACGTGTTTAAGGTGATACTAGCGCTCGGCCGTTTTAGAAAATTGAGAGAGAAAAATTGTTTCATAAGTGAGCGTAACTTTTACAGGATGTTCACATGATCAGTCTGATTGTATATTAGTAGCACTTTTTAATTTTTGCTTATTGCATGTTAATTAGGCGCTTGTTATTCAACAAAACCGCGCAAAACTATGAAATTTGCGATACGATTGGAGAACAAACCCGTTAACCAATTGATCTCAAATTTTTATCATGATTAGATGAAAGACAAACTTAGGGTTATCCCTTGGCACATTTTTGAGAAAATAGCTAATTTTTCACCAAAAATCCACTAATTATTACTAATTAACGAAACAAAAAATTTAAAATATGCCAAGGGATAACCCTAAGTTTGTCTTTTATCTAATCCCAATTTAAATTTCAAATAATTTGGTCTACCCATTTCGTCTCCAATCGTATCGCAAAAAGTGTCTACAAAAAGCAGCAAAATCGCTCGCGCTTGCAGCACCTTAATTATCAGATACAAAGTCAGTAAATTACTTGTTGCTTCTGCAGTAACTTCTCGACGATAGGTGTATTTACAACAGAGTAGTCATTACATGTTTGAAACAGTAATGTCATAGGGGCCTGGAAATAATTGTTTAATTACTTGTGTACTTGAATATAATTGCAAGGATGATTTGACACATTTAAGTCATCAGACATCACGCAACTAACACACATGCGCAGTAACAAGACACATCCCTACTTAACTTCATAAGAGAAGTAGCAATTAGACTCAGCTGGGTGGTTCTGGCAAAGATGTTATGAACGTAAGTTTTAATAATATCTTTGGTTCTGGTCTTAATTGACCCGCAGGCGCGTAGGAACTTTATTTTCAGTGGGGGTCAAAATTATCGGAGATCGATGGATGTCTGGAATAGGCCGTGCTCCGCTACAAGGGGGTCTGGGGGGCTGGCACCTAGTCTGCCCCGCAAGGCATTTTTTGAATTTTTGATGCAAAAGAATCGAATTTGAAGCTATTTTATCATTTTTTTAAAATAAATTTAAATGGTGTGAGATGCAATATTCTTGGAGAAACTTTAGACAAAATATGTAATAAAATCTGTAAATTTTGTTATTTGATAAAATCCCCAATGGCCAAGCAGGGAAATTTGTGATTTCTAGTAAAAGAGAATCGATTATAAAGTGATTTTGGATTACCTTTGAAAAAGGTTGCAATAAGCAATAAGGAAAATCTTTGTGTGTTTTGGTATCAAATATTTTAACGTGCATGCAATTATAAAATTTTATTCCTGAGGATAAATGAGTTGTCTCATTGGATAATACCTCTGTTCAATTAGTTTTGCAACATTTGCGAATTCAACCTCACAATGAATCAGATGTGAACATTTTTGCATCTCTTAATCAATTCAACATTTGTGTATATATGGAGGTGATATCAGGGGGTGTTCAGGATCCAGAAAGAGGACCATTCTCCCCCCCCCCCCCTATTTCTACGCGCCTGTTGACCCGGCTCAAAGTTCAAGCTTCAAGATGTACGAGTTCTCGTGGTTTCCCTCCTCAGACGACTGACAACTGCTGGATTAGGCCACGACAGCCTCCTTCCCAATTGGTCATCATCTTACAAACATCCTCATAAAATCCACAGACGTGTAATGACAAGGCTGCAAGTCGTCAAAACAACAAATAGAACCCAAAATTGATTCTCAAAACGTAATATTTTCCTATATAAAAAAAAACAGATCGTCAATGAAAAATGCTTTTAAACAATTTCTGTTTGAGAGCTTGAAAAAAATAGTTGTGAATCTGGAATATCAATCAGATGTTTATAACAAAATTGTGGTAAAAGTAAAATTTAGGCAATTACGCACGTGATCTTTTAAATTTTTTAATGACAGTCATTTAGTATATTTTTTTGTAAAAGATATTAGCATAACTGGACGCCATAAAAGTGTTTACGTGCCACGTGTGTGTTGAGCGTGATGATTTGGCTGCAAATGGACCCGGTGTACTTGCACTGAGGCCGTCTCAAGACTCAAGGTGTGGCCAACATTGACAATGACTCGGTACCTACCGACTGAGCCAGCGGCGCCGGGCCAAGGCTGCGCATAGCATCATCCTGCGCGGTCACTGCACGGTCACTGCACGGTCACTACACGGTCACTGCACGGTCACTACACGGTCACTACACGGTCACTACACGCTAACACATCATTAGAACTCGTATTTCAGGAAGTATTAACATTTTGGGTTAATTACGTGAGTAACACCAAACAAACACTAAATGAAGAAAATCGCCTTTAGAGACAATTTGTAAGCAATTTATTCTGAATAAACAATCTTAAACGTAAAATAACACCGGGCGAGATCGAAGCTGAAGAGAGGGAAATCAAACATTTTTGGGTCAGGAGTTAACTTCTTCATCAAAACCATTACGAAAAGATTTACAAAACTTACAAAACTTCGCCTTCTTCAATATTACAAGTAAAGTTTAATTAAATAAATCAATCTGTTAGTGTACGAATGTGGACAGGACACTAACAGCCAAGTCATTCTAACAATGTGTCTGGGTTTAACTTGTGTCTCTCACATTACCTATCGTATCTACAACAATTTACATGTTGTGTTACTGTCACAAAAAATACACTATTATCCAGTCAGTTGGTTTAGCGGGGCTACAATAACTTGTAATCCGGTTTTTCATAAATATAAACATAATCTCAAAGTGTCTTCAAGCCTACTAATTTAAAACAACACATACACGTGGTAAACAGCTTAGATACATAATATGTACATCAATTCTGGAATTGTCAACTGTTAATTATAAGAGACCAAGAAAATGCTTTCATCCACTTGTAAGAAAGTGAAGAATGTAACGCAGGAGCAGGTCGAGTTCCCTGCTCTGGGGTCAAATGACTTCGCGATCCTTGCGAATGAGAGAAGTCAGCTTCCTCTTCCATCAGTCATCGTCCGAGAAGTCTTATCTCAAACCAATCAATCATTTTCACTTGTCAATGAACCAATCAGAGGCGGCAATCCACTCCTTTTGTCTGGACATCGATAGGAATTGATTTGTTTTGATTGAAGTACTTTTTTGTACAATATATTGTGTTGTTTTTTGATTAGTAATCTCATGGTCAAATACATGGTACCTCTAGACACGCCTAGACATTATTATGTCACGTCTGCAAGTTTGGAATGAATTACATCTATTACAGGTAAATTTGAGATCCAAAGTAATTTACTTCCAAGATTGCAATGCAAACTATTCTTATATATCCTCTCCGTTCATCACATTCTCAAGTTATTTTATTTTTATTACACTTAACAGACAATTGAATGTATGTAGCCATTGCCATTGGACACACCTTTACATTACCCATTTACTTTTTGTCAGATATTTTTAAAAATGAGTTTCATTGCGACGGTGTTTCCTAATAAGATTTTGCTATTTCGGAATAATTACATTGAATACAAGAACATAGAATACGTAAACCTTGCCTTTTATGTATTATTTAAGGTGATACTAGCGCTCGGCCGTTTTAGAAAATTGAGAGAGAAAAATTGTTTCGTAAGTGAGTGTAACTTTTACAGGATGTACACATGATCAGTCTGATTGTATATTAGTAGCCCTTTTTAATTTTTGATTATTGCATCGTTAACTAGGCGCCGGTTATTCAACAAAACCGCGCAAAACTATGAAATTTGCGATACGATTGGAGACCAAACCCGTTAACCAATTGATCTCAAATTTTAATCATGATTAGATGAATGACAAACTTAGGGTTATCCCTTGGCACATTTTTGAAATTTAATTTTATACGGCACCCAGGGAGACAAGAAAATAGCAAATTTTTCACCAAAAATCCACTAATTATTACTAATTAACGAAACAAAAAATTAAAAATGTACCAAGGGATAACCCTAAGTTTGTCTTTTATATAATCACGATTAAAATTTCAAATAATTTGGTCTACCCGTTTCGTCTCCAATCGTATCGCAAAAAGTGTCTACAAAAAGCAGCAAAATCGCTCGCGCTTGCAGCACCTTAATGCAAAATAAATAAAATTGTATTCTATTCTATTCTATTCTATTCTCAAGAGGTACAATAAAATATTCGATATTTCATAATAATCATTTTATTTCTTAATCCAAAAGAAAAAGAGCACATAGTTAAGAACGTGATGAATTCATTATCATACAAAACAATTTGATTTTTTAATACTTATTACAAACTATACAGATCCAAGTCCATGATCATGGACCATGATGAAGGTTCGTCGTGCTATTTGCCAAGTGTAACGTGGTCTTACGCACTCTTGCGAGATATTTAGTAAGACGTCAAATCCACATACATGATGCATGAACTCAAACAATCTAATTTCAATCTTTCAAATCAATTTGGTACGTCAAAAATAATAATTGTTTCTTCTAGCGAACATATTTTATACCCGTATGTGTTTGCATCATTTTGCTTGTAGCCACCTTGAACCATTGTTTCGTTTGAAATTGCTTCGTGGCATGCCATGGCCAGACGACATCAAAGGGCGCCTCTAATGGATGCCAATTAATTTCATTTGTTTATTAATTACACTGTGTTGCTGTATGTGATATAGTACAGGCGAGAGTGTGATGTCATTATTATTTATTGTAGTGCAATTTATGTTTTATGCTTGTCAAAAACCAGATCTAAATATTTCCGCGGGGCATTTAAATGGTTTGCAATGAAATTTAAGACCAAAGCGCGTGACTTTCTAGAAATTAAAATTTAATAATTTAGCGTGGGTTTGTAATTGGATTATTTATAGATGCTGTAATTTCCAAAACCAAAAGGAGTTGAAATAAAAGAAAATATTGTTTTTCACTTGTAAAAAAACACAATAATTTTCACTTGTTTTATTAAAACAATTAGAAAATACAAAAACAGATAAAAATCGAACATTATTTTTATTGGCAGAATTTGTAATTTGTATTAATTGTAATGCAATTCATGTTTCATGGTTGTCAAAAACCAGATCTATAGATTTTGCACAATCGATTGAGTTTTTTCGATTGAGAAAATCGATAGAGTTCGATTGTTTCCTAATCAACTGTTTAAAATTTAGCAGAGTATTTAAAAACTTGCTCTACTGATGTTAAACCATTGATTAACTAACCTCCTGAAGCGTTGAACAAAAGCTACAAGGTAAAATATTTTAATGAAGCTCAATCAATGATCTACAATTTCAAAAGGTAATCTTGTGATTATTTTTCACGAGCAAATATAAATACATAAGACTATTTATAACATGAAAGAAAATCATGCATTGCTTTTGGCCTTGAAGTTAACTTGATCACATCATTGTCCAGCTTGTTTCGTCATTAGTGGACCAAATGAACAATGTTGCAGTGGCGTGACTCAAGTTTACAACCCGTCCGCCGCCCTCTGCGAGATTCTAAGATTCATAATTGATTTTTACGAATATCTTACTCCCTGAATCGTATATACTTTCGCTGTAACTTCCATGTAAATTAATGTTCTTAAAATTTCAGCATTTCGGAATTCAAATATGGGTGATTTTTAAAATAAAAATATATGTTTGGAGATATTCGTATATTTCGAGTAGGTACCTATATACTCGACAAAATATAAAACGGTTTGTGAATAAATTTGAAAGGCTGGTGATGCACTTTGACAATTTTGCCATACTATCAATTAAATGAGTGAGGGCTGCTAATGTAGCTCTGAATATCCAAGAATAAAATGAGGGCTAACTTACTATAGATCCTGAGATTACTTTTAGTGGCGCGATCAAATCATTTTTAGACAATCGTATTACTTTAAGGGGAGGAGGTAGCCAAAAACCACCTTTAGGTACATGTTACACCTTTATGTACCTGTTACACAGTTTGTATACAGTCAAACTCAACAATTTTTATTTTGCATTTAGTTATATGTCTTATGAAGGCACTGTAGTAGAATTATACTTCTAGCATGAATACTTTCGTAGAAATTATTATTTGTATAGTACTTCAATATATTGCAGAAAAAAATCTATATTTTTTTGTGATTTTTTTTTTAGTACTTCACTTACTTATCTTAGCTACTTAATTCTACTACCATCTATTGGTAATGACTTAAGGATTATTAAGAAAAAAATGAAGAATTTTCTTTGGATAGTTTTTCGGCTACAGGTACATGAACATTCAGAAATACGTGTTTGAGTTATCAAGGTTTAAAGATACACATGATTTATTTACTACCTACATTTGAATTCATTTATTGAAATCACTTGACTTAAAAATCATCATATCAATTTAAGTTCTTAAAAAAAGTTACAACATGTGGACATTGTTTTACTCAGAAAACTCCACAGAAAATTAAAAAAAATAAAAAATAAAAAAATAAATCGGTATTGCCTCCCTCCTCCCATTAAAGAAATGCCGTTTTATGTTGTGTTGATACATACAAATTTAAATATTCTACTAATAGATATTTCGCTTACCAAGCCCCTGATATTTTTTGTTTCGAAGAAACACTCGGAATCGGAAAATGAATAAATATAACAAAACGGTTTATGGCATCTCAAATATGAGAATCGAATTGTTTTGGGGAGATGCGTACATTGCCCCCCCCCCCCCCCCTACGCCACTGAACATGTTATCAACTCCCAGACGGTGTCTGCTAAGCCGCCGTCTAGGTGTGGCCCGATATTACCTAGTGGATGAACTTGGACCGCTGTCAAATGTCAGCAGACACTCGGACACCCTGCCCGGGTTCGAGACCAGCTCCAGGAAGTCGGCATTGCTACGTCACTCATTGCCAACGACACAATGTTATGTCGATGTGGAGATCAGGATGAAACATTGGCGACTGATGATCGGTACACAAGTCGCAATGAGACAGATCGTGCTTCTGCCTAATACCCTGTTCACACTGAGGATTCGATCATGATCCAAAATCTCGATTGCAATCGAAACTGAACTTAATCGAACTCAGGGCATGTGCAAAGCTAAACAACCAGCAGATGGCAGCACATGCATTTTGAGGGTAATGTGACGTAGGGCCTAGATAGGTAACAAAATGACGTCATTTCTGCCTTTGATTTCCGGTACATAAAAATGACCCAAAAATTTACAAATTAACAAAAAACCTCAAAAAATTAACATAGTATAAAGATGTAGCCTGAATTCGTCTCTTGTTTTCATGTGAAAACTATTTACTGGGCAGAGATTAGAACGCGGCAAGATGACGAAAATTTGAATAATGGAAACTATGTTGGGTCAATGATGACATTTAGTTTTACAATGATATTATCATATTATGCACCTAGGACACTGTAAATTACATTTTTAAATGTATTTGAGGTTACAACTGACTATTAAAGGATATTAATACATAAATTGGTCATTTAAACTCATTAAAACTCATTTTAGTTACTACAAAAATGTTACCCAACCGCTGGCGCCATCCCACGGACATTTTAATTACTAAAAAAAATGTTACCCATCTAGGCCCTACGAAGCTGCCTTTTGAGGGCAAAAGCAAGTTCGTAAGATTAGCGGGCTGTTTGTTATCTAACGATCGGCGGCGGTGACTTTCATTTTAAAAATGGCGGCTTCAGTCTAATAACCACACATTTCCTTGTTAATAATAGTTTTCTACTCACACTGATGATTTCCAATGACTTTAGGGTAACAATGGAACTTTAAATGATTATTTACTAGGCGTGGAATTACTTTTGAACGACTATTTTTAACTACACATGTCTGAACTGTCAGCTGTCAAGCTGTCAACAAAATCAGCTGTTGTGAAATTCCAAAGATACTGAAACCAAAGAATTTCAATAAAGATGAAACACTTGCCCTCAAAACGATCGTGGCGCTTACGGCGGACAAAATTATCGTCCTATCTTTGGCGCGCCCTAAATCTCGATTGAGTTGTAAGAACGCAATCGAAATCTGAATGATCGAACAAAAGAAAACAAAACAAGATCAATGTCAAACAAAAGAAATTATGAATTTTAAAAATATAAACTTACAAATGCATGCTCTAATTTGAATGTAACAAGCATTATTGAGCGAGCGAAGCGAGCGACTCCATTTGGCTCTTTTAGCACGGACCTCTGTTTTTTTTTTTTTTTTTTTTTTTTGTTTTTGTTTTTGTATGCTAAAGGAAGCAATGGAAGTCGCACCGTTTCACCGATCGACCTGAAATTTTGCACACATGTAAAGACAACCTTCTCTGTTTGCAGACCCAATTTTTTTTTGAAATCCATCCATTGGTTCATTGTTAAAATAAGTATCTCCTGATAGCCTAAAAAATGAAAATGGTCTTCGAGAAATGTGATCAAACTAATATTTAGCATGGTCAGTAAGACCAACAATGTCACTTATTTTACAAATTTTCAGCCGAATCTGTCAAGAAAGTATGCACTTATTGACATTTTTAATAGCTGTCAGAAATGAAACATTGAAAATGAATGTCTTTCCAATGCAACTGAATCTGATTTGCTTTAGGTACAAGAGTGTTTTGATGGTATGTACAGTTTTTTAGTGAAAAGCAGATATTTTTATGTTTATTGAGTTGATCAAATTTGAATAATTCAATTTGGATCATAGTTTCCAACAAATCATTTCGAGTTTTTAAGGACCTTGATTGTCTTTTCGTCAATTCGTAGTTCTAATGGCCGTGCCTCCCGTGTTTCTACTTGGCTGATTTTGCATCCAGGAGGGATTAGAAACATAAGCTCACATTTCAATAATATCATTGAGTGGCGTTTGTTCTCTTCTAGCGTTCACACGTCATTCCAAATCTCTCCTGCATTTTGCTTCTTTTCGTTGATAATTTTGGCAATTTGGTGTACTTTGTGAAGGTATTAGTAAAATTGAATCGCTTTTAAAGCATAGATATTAGGTATCTACAGTTTTTGTCCAGGGGATTGATTATTTCAAATTATTTTCTTCTTGGAAACGTTGGATTTATTCCGTTTCTGAGCTTCTGACTAGCCTGACATTTCCTTGAAGGTTGCTATTTTTTTTTGAAAGTTTTGATTCATTCAGTTCAAAACATTACGTTGTCTTATTTTAATTGTGGAACGTTGGATTCATTCCGTTTCTAAACTAGGTAGTTACTATTTTACCTGATCCGTTTTTTGTGTGGAACTTTGATTCCTTTCGCTTATTAGTTGAAAGGTGTTTACTTTATTTTCATATTTGCGAAGTTTTGTTCAAGATTCATTTCGTAACATTACGACATTGAATACATTACGTCTTTGAGCACACATTTCGTGCATTTCAAACATTGATCACACAAATATTATTGTAATTTAATTAGGTAGGTACTCTACTTCTTACTTTTTCATTACCTATCTTATCCCTATTTAAACATGCCGAAAAATGGAAAGACTTCTGCTAGAATGAAAGCCATAAAGGCGAAAAAGCGTCTGCGTGAAATTGAAGATCAAGAAACTGACGAAGCTAAATCTAAAAGGTTGAAACAAAATGTCGTTAATAATAAAGCATCAAGGAGCAAAGAGACCCCCGACCAGACTGCTGCAAGGAGATACTCAAACAATCAACGCAATACCCGCTCTCGTGCAGCGGGTATTGCCGATGGACCGACCAACTAAAAACTTCGCATGGTAATTGGTAGCAACATTTAAGGTATTTTTGCCAATTTTCAGTCTTATCTGTCGTTATTTTCAAAAGTTTTTGTAATTCTAGCGACATTTTGTGTGTTGGCTGTCAAATTCACGGCGACTTCGAATCTTCAGTTCAAGGCAGGGTAGTTAGAGCAGAAAGTTTCAAACAAAATGAAACTAATAATGACCGTTTAACAGATTGATCTGATATTGTGTACACAGTAATATCATATCATATGAGTGGTCCCAGGTATATTGTTTGAAGGATATCATGTGATTTTTGAAACTTAACAAGGAACCGTTCAATCAAAGGTTTAATCGAACAACTTAAAACTTAGCAAGGTTATTGGGACCAATATTTTTGGAAATTTTGGAGATATTTATACAAGTCTGTGACGAAATTCAAGAATTATTGGCTTTTAATGACATTTTCGATAAACATAATTTCGGTTCGAGGTGTTGCGTGTATCCGTGCTCGCTCATCAACGCGTTACTCAGAGCGTTTTCCTAGTAAAGTTTAACTTGAATCTTGCCTCCATTTTGATTTCGATTGTAATTGAACTGGATCATGATCGAATTCTCAGTGTGAACAGAGTATTACAGTCAGTAAGGCTTGGGATGTTTAGGACATATCCTGTTTTAATTTTTTGTTCAGACACGTCTAAAAATGATACATACCTACATATGTTTCATGTGTTCCTGATTTCAATAATAAGTTTTCTATTTTGCCTGAAAATGCCTATTTTTTATGAATGCAGTCCTTTCTTTAATTATTGGGGAAAATAATTTACAATTATTTCAAGTTACAACAATAACAATTCTGTCTTCACAGAATTTCCATCCTCCACTTGGATGACCAAAAACGATACTTGACACATTGACACATTCATGCACACACATTTTAAGTTAATTTTAATATCTTACTCCAAATCCAACTCAAGCCTAAACCAATAAGGGTCAGTCTTTCAATACTCTGTTAAAGGCTCAATTAGCTTTTAACGTTACTACAAAATTCTGTCTTTCAATTGGTTGTTGCCGTGACAATACAGACCTAATTAACCGTTTAAAAGTTAGCAGAGTATTGAAAGACTAAATCGAATAATATCCGTACATTACATTTCAGCCCTTAGCGTTCTCTTCTTTGAATAATTCGGTGGAATAATCAAAGACAACAAGTCCTTGGATTATTTTCTATGGCTGCATTGCTTATTCTTTATATGACGTGAAGTCGACAAAAGATTTAAGATGTTATCTATACATATTATGAAGGAAGCAGATTTTTGAATAATTCTTTGATTCTTAAAAAACTAATATTCCTATACTATAGTTTTCGTAAAAACAAAATTCCGTAAAATATTGTAACGGTTTGAATTCGGCGCTGGCGCCAACGTCAAGTCGTTACCATTAGCCGGCATTTGTACCCATATTTGGAGGGTCGCCTAGAGCAGAAAAGATGTCATGCGCAATGGTCAATGATAGTCGAGTTCGCGGATCGGCGACCTGAGCTCATTCTCTTTCTCTGGCTGACCGTCGTCGACTTCACATCGCCGCGTGAGTAGTGTTTAAATGTAGATTGTAACCACGCTAAGTTGTAGCGGATATAACGTAGGGCGACTGGTCGTCCAGCCCCTACTTGCAGGTTCAATCTTGAGCTTTGTTAACAGAATCATTATTGTGCCCCTGTGGCCTACTTGCAATAGAGTAGTTAATGTATTTTGTCGTTGCGTAGTTTTTGTATTGCAATCAAGTGTGGCCACACTTGGATTGTCTCCGCGGAGAGTCAGGCAGTCAGGGAAAGGGCACCCTTTTCGGATCATCAAACCTATCTAAATTCAACATTGTATTAAGTAAGTCCAGTAATCTTAGAACGTCGTCTGTACGAGTTCTATTTAAGTAAATGTCCGAAGTAATTCGGCGAGCATCTTATCACGGAGGAGTGTAAGTAAAGAGTTTATTATATTTATCATTGTATTGTATCAGTCTTATTTGCTATTCATTCAATTGCATGTGTTGTGTTGCCTCCAGGCACACAGCTGATGAGGTTACGACCTGTGTTGTACACAGAGTCCATTTACGCGAGGAGGTCAAACCCCCGGTAATCTGTTATCTCATTCTGATATTTGACTGTTCATTTATTCCTCACTTGAGGTTATGTAATAAAACCATAATTAATGTCAACTGGACATCACAGCCTTATGTCTTGATAGTCTAGCACCTAGTTCTGATCCTATTGCTCTCGCTCATGTCGTGTCTCTCTCTTTGTCAACTACCACGAGATCACCCGCCCACACCCATCTCCAGCTGTTGCTAGCCCGGCACTGGTTATTTCTGCCCGAGGCGACGACGCCGGCGTGGCATTTTGGCGCACACAACGTGGGGCCTGGTGATCAAGACGCGACGTGTGGAGCCCGAACGTTGGCATTTTGGTGCTCAAATCCAAAATCGACGTGGGACAACAACGACCTTCAGACGCTTGTGTTTGCTGTGATTACCTCGAGATACGTTTGACCTTCGAGTTACGTGAACACGCCGTGAATACTGGTGAGCTGTATCGTTCAGTCATTATTTATCCCTGTTACGTAATCTTTTCATCATGGACGAAGCCGAGTCGTTAGAAGAAATTCATGCTTTAAGCGAGCGCCTGCAAACAGCAGTGACCTGTATCTAAAACTTTGATGGTGACGGACACATTTTTGGAAATACAGCATACTATTTCCTGTGAGATCCGCGAAGTCGAAACTCGTGGCGCAGAAGATAGAAGACGAGGTATTCTTAGTGTACGGCACTGCAGAGATCTTAGTTTGTGACAATGGTCCCGAGTTCATAGGAGCTCCTTTCAAGAAGATGGCTCAAGACTACCATTGTACCCTCCACTACAACGCCAAACGTCATCCCCAAGCGAATCCGACGGAACGCACTAATCGTACTGTTCTAGGTATGCTGAGATCATACATCACCGACAATCATATGCTATGGGACAAGAATGTGCCGAAAATAGGTTGTGCCCTACGTACAGCAGTGGACGAAGTAACTGGCTAGACACATGCATACGTTAACTTTGGGTCGTGAAATAATTCTGTGTGGTATAGACCACCGACGCTATCGATATGGCGATTATTATTGTCGCGGACAATGTTGACAAGATGCAAGGACTAAAATCTATTTTTACAGATATTCGCGCTCGTTTGAAACGCGCCCTCAGCAAAACGCCGTGAGATACAACCTCCGACGACGCCCGCTGGAATTCCATGTTGGCGACCGAGTCTTGAAGAGAGACTTCCACTTGTCCAACGCTGCCGACAACTATGCAGCCAAGCTAGCGCCTCGATACGAAGGACCGTTCGAGATCAGCAAGAAAACGTCACCGCTGATCTACCGTCTCAAGGACCTCGATGGACGCGATATCGGAACCTGGCACATCAAGGATTTGCGTAGTTATTATGATAGTTAGCCTGTAAGAACTCGAAGAAAAAGAAAATTGTATTTTCTTTTTGTTGGGGTTAACGGGGAATTGTAACGGTTTGAATTCGGCGCTGGCGCCAACGTCAAGTCGTTACCATTAGCCGGCATTTGTACCCATATTTGGAGGGTCGCCTAGAGCAGAAAAGATGTCATGCGCAATGGTCAATGATAGTCGAGTTCGCGGATCGGCGACCTGAGCTCATTCTCTTTCTCTGGCTGACCGTCGTCGACTTCACATCGCCGCGTGAGTAGTGTTTAAATGTAGATTGTAACCACGCTAAGTTGTAGCGGATATAACGTAGTGCGACTGGTCGTCCAGCCCCTACTTGCAGGTTCAATCTTGAGCTTTGTTAACAGAATCATTATTGTGCCCCTGTGGCCTACTTGCAATAGAGTAGTTAATGTATTTTGTCGTTGCGTAGTTTTTGTATTGCAATCAAGTGTGGCCACACTTGGATTGTCTCCGCGGAGAGTCAGGCAGTCAGGGAAAGGGCACCCTTTTCGGATCATCAAACCTATCTAAATTCAACATTGTATTAAGTAAGTCCAGTAATCTTAGAACGTCGTCTGTACGAGTTCTATTTAAGTAAATGTCCGAAGTAATTCGGCGAGCATCTTATCACGGAGGAGTGTAAGTAAAGAGTTTATTATATTTATCATTGTATTGTATCAGTCTTATTTGCTATTCATTCAATTGCATGTGTTGTGTTGCCTCCAGGCACACAGCTGATGAGGTTACGACCTGTGTTGTACACAGAGTCCATTTACGCGAGGAGGTCAAACCCCCGGTAATCTGTTATCTCATTCTGATATTTGACTGTTCATTTATTCCTCACTTGAGGTTATGTAATAAAACCATAATTAATGTCAACTGGACATCACAGCCTTATGTCTTGATAGTCTAGCACCTAGTTCTGATCCTATTGCTCTCGCTCATGTCGTGTCTCTCTCTTTGTCAACTACCACGAGATCACCCGCCCACACCCATCTCCAGCTGTTGCTAGCCCGGCACTGGTTATTTCTGCCCGAGGCGACGACGCCGGCGTGGCAATATTGCTGTACAATTTAGGTGGTACTATTAAAAATTCTTTTCTGTGGAATAACTTATCACTAATTTCATTAAATCTCTTGAAAATGAAAATAAAAAATGTATAAAATTGTATTGTAAATAATCTTCACGCCCTGGGTAAAATTTGTTACTTTTTTTTTGGTAATTTTGTTATTTGAAAATGTAGGTTTCTTTGGAAAACTTCCATGGAGTCAGGATGATATGAAGGGATGTGTGTTGAGAAAAATATCCGACCCAACCGGGGCTCGAACCCGGGACCTCTCACTTGCCGGGCGAGAGCTCTACCAACTGAGCTACCCGATCGGACGGACGGACGGACATTACACAGTTGGTAGAGCTCTCGCCCGGCAAGTGAGAGCAGTGGTTAATTTGTATTAGAAAAGGTGGGTAAGCCCAAGATCTCTAGAGTAACATATATATTCTACCTATCTTGGGGTAAGCCCACCCCACAATTGTCATGGGAAACACATTACCGTACGGAATCAATGGGGGGCCTGGGGGGAGGGCCCCCCAGAAGAACGCGGGTCAGGGGCGCGCAGCCCCGGAAAATTTTTGAATTTCTGGGATGAATTTGGCGCGTTTTTGCGCTTTTTGTAAAATATTTGAACCAATTTTTATCTCCCTGAAAAATAAGTTTGTAGAGGGCGACCAAATTTGTTTTATTTAACAGTGTTATTAATATTAAAGATAATATTTATACAAAAAGGTGCATAAGCCCGGCTTACCCTCCAAAAAAGGTGGGTAAGCCGGGCTTACCCGGGCTTACGCCCAAATTAAGCACTGAGTGAGAGGTCCCGGGTTCGAGCCCCGGTCCGGTCGGATATTTTTCACAACACACATCCCTTCATAAGAATTTTGTTATTTGTTTTTATACTTTGGGTGCCATGGTCAGGATTCAAGGAGGTCTAAAAACACCATAGAAATTGTACTTCAACAAAGCTCTCAGCGCCCATTCCTCAAACCGTCTCCTAAAAACCCAATTACCCGCTGTATCGTGCAGCAAAGAGGCCACACATTGTTGTGGTCATGTATGGGAGAGCATGAGTCTTTGTCGGTCCTCTCTGACAATCTTCATCTGGAGCCGCCCTTCCTGCGCCGGCGCGAGCAAGGTCGAATAGTGATTGATGACGAGATGACAGGCTAAGGTCGGCAGCGATTGCCCGGTCAAAACATAGCGTGGACAGACTTTAGGTTGCTACACTCAGCGTTAGATGGCGTTGTTCAGTTGAGAAAA
Source organism: Leuctra nigra (assembly GCA_934045905.1). Lineage (NCBI taxonomy): Eukaryota > Metazoa > Arthropoda > Insecta > Plecoptera > Leuctridae > Leuctra > Leuctra nigra. Next base: position 33,291,764 of record OW203769.1, read on the forward strand.
CCGTCATATTGAATGCTTTCATTTATTACGAGGTTTTATATTATTTTTTAAATGTGTACCTCGCCTCGCCTCAGAGGTAGGAGTCCATTTTGTCGATTTTGCGTTGCACTTGACTTGTGGAATGATGTACACCCGCGGTCAGAGTTATTGACGGAAAACAGCTAAGTTGGAGCTCGAATTACCGTCAATATAGACGGAACATGTATGGCTGAGCGGCAACGCTCTGAACTTGTATTCCGGAGGCCCGGGTTCGATTCCTGTGGCCGTCCTTCAGACTGCTTTTTTCGTGGTATTCCCTCAGTCGACAGGCAAATGCTGGGAAGGTACCCTACTAATAGGCCACGACCGTATACTTCCCACCTTCCATCCTTACCTACTCTTCACCATCATCTCCCAATCATCATCATAATCATTCATCCGTCGCCATTAGCCTCGCTGCAGAACAGTGCGACGTTAAGGTGCTGCAAGCGCGAGCGATTTTGCTGCTTTTTGTAGACACTTTTTGCGATACGATTGGAGACGAAATGGGTAAACCAAATTATTTGAAATTTTTATCGTGATTAGATAAAAGATAAACTTAGGGTTATCCCTTGACACATTTTTAATTTTTTGTTTCGTTAATTAGTAATAATTAGTGGACTTTTGATGAAAAATTAGCTATTTTCTTGTCTCCCTGGGTGCCGTATAAAATTAAATTTCAAAAATGTGCGAAGTGATAACCCTAAGTTTGTCTTTCATCTAATCATGATTAAAATTTGAGATCAATTGGTTAACGGGTTTGGTCTCCAATCGTATCGCAAATTTCAGAGTTTTGCGCGGTTTTGTTGAATAACCGGCGGCTAATTAACGATGCAATAAGCAGAAATGAAAAAGTGATACTAATATACAGTCAGACTGATCATGTGAACATCCTGTAAAAGTTACGCTCACTTATGAAACAATTTTTCTCTCTCAATTTCCTAAAACGGCCGAGCGCTAGTACACCTTAAGCCACAGACAAAAACCCCGTCAATATTTGTTTGAGTAGAGATTACGTGATGGTATGAGATGGTTTGGTTCTTGTAGGTAATCAAACCCTCCAACCCCACATGCTCGAAATCTGCGTTTATCTCCGTGTTTTTTTTCTGGTTAATAAGTTTTTGAAAAAGGACTTGGAATTTTGCAAGCAATATCTGTGACCTGGGGTGTACCTAATCAAGGTCTGTCAATTGGCATTTGACTGATGACAGCCGTACTGGTTGAAGTATTCATGACACAAGAGGCTCCACGACTCGACTAGCTGCCACCTCTAAAGGTGTTTTACAGGCGGGACGTCAATGCTCTTCAGCTAGCTATTACAGAGGCTCAAAACAGAGTAATTTTTTTTAAAGAAGGGCTCGGGGGTAAATAATGGTAAGTGACATATTTGAAATTTTCCAGGAGAGCAAATTGAAATTTCAAAAGGCTCCATAAATACTGAAAAATGATGTATGATGAATAAGGATAAGCTAGGACGATTCTTTTATGTTTAATGTGTATATTAATGCAATATCAATTACAAAAATAATTTTATTTAACCACAGAAAAAATTAAAATTGACAGTCTAATTTGCAGTTGCCATTATTTACACCAATTTAGCATATCAATTTCGGCACATTTGCTAAATAATACTTTCGTTTTGAAGTATTTTAAATAATTTACTGCCCTAATTATAAATCTCAATTATATTTTTAAATATTGAATTGAAAAACATGAAAATTATAATGTAAGAGAAAAAGTTAGGTTAGGATACAACTGTAGTTACCATGTTTTACATGAACTGCAATGATTTCTATTGCAATTTTCATACCTCATCTTTTGATTTAACATCACGATTTTCATCACTTTGAAGACTTTCAGCATAATCAGGATCTTCTACAGAATCATCTAAGTCATCAACATCTTCCTTTTCTAGTATATTTTCAATAAAATCAAGAGATATATAGTGGCATCTCCGAATTGGAGACGTTTGCGAAAAGCCATTTTGAATGCACTTACCATTATTTACATCAACCGAGTTGAAAACTGTAAAACTACAAGTGTGCATAGTGGCGACACCTATGGCGGGAAAGTTGAATTTGTGTGTTATATGCATGGGCGCTGTACTTGCCATTATTTACATGATAAAATATGCATTTCTCAAAATATGTCACTTACCATTATTTACCCCCGAGCCCTTCCTGACAAACTATCTCATGGAAATGTGTTTTTACTCTACTAAATGTTCCAACTGACTGCTATAGAAAGGGCTGTTCATAAAGTATGTCACGCAAAATAGGCCACTCCCCCCCCCCCCCCCCTTGTCACTAGTTGTCACTCTTTTAACAACCCCCCCCCCCCCCCCCCCCCAAAGTATATCACACCTGCAGATCGAACTGAAATTCTGTCTATCGAAAATTTCCTTAAAAGCCAATAGTTCTTGAATTTCGTCACAGAATATTATTATGATATTAGTGTGTGTACACAATATTAGATCGATCTGTTGAACGGTCATATCAGTTTCATATGCGTTTGAAAGTTTCTGGAACTGAGGCGTCGAAGTTGCCGTGATAAACATTTTCGAGAAATTTGACAGCCGCAAAATGTCCATAAAATGTCAATAACTTTTGGATTTAAACACAGATTGGTCTGAAAATTGTCAAAAACACAGATAATGTTGGTCACCAATGACCATGCAAAGTTTTAAGTTGATCGGTCAAACGGTTCTAGTTTAAATTTCAAAAATCACAGTATAGATGGTTTTAAATTTTAACCAATGGGATGATTTGGCTGAAACTTTGTATGATTGGGTAAAATATTAGTGGTAATGACTTGTCAAAATTTCAAATTGATCGGACCAATCAGTCGAAAGATATTTTTTTTTAAATTTGAATCAATCAGTGGATTTGAAAAAAAATGGGTCTGCAACGCCCAGAAAATGTTCCGTACATGTGTGCAAAATTTCAGCTCGATCGAAGAAAAACTCTGACCTGTATAGCCTCAGTAACAGAAAAAAACAGATGTCCGTGCCAAAAGAGCCAAAAGGAGTCGCACGCTCAATAATTTTTAAATTGATCTATTATTGGAAAATCTTACTTCTGCATTGAGTAAGATTCATGACAGTGTAAGATGTCATTTAAATGCAGTTCTACTTCTAGGTGGAAAATTGTACTAGTTTATGAGTACCTAACTAGACTCCTTGCCACTCTTTACTGATATTTCATTCGAATTACCTATGCGCGATTTGCAGCGAGAAATTATCAGTCGAAAATGTTTGTGGCTAGAAATTAGCACAAAAATCATTGATCCTTGTATATTTCTTAGTTTTTCTTAGTACTTCTAATTTCGTAGTTTTCTTAGTTCTAAGAAATAACTTAAAAGAAACTTAGTTCCTTACTGTTAACTGTTCAGTTCCTTTATTTGAAAGGAACTAGTTGATTGCGATTTTCATTAGTCACAGAATTCTGCAGGCAGATAAATGAGAAAATACAGTTAGTATTAAGTTTACTCTGTTTGGGAAATGTTGTTATAGGAATATCTCTGGATGATAAATTAAGAAGATCACAATTAAAATATTTAAGCCATTTATTGAAATATCTTTACGAACAAACTGTGTCAAATATACTATTATTTATCAAAACAGCTTCACTTTTACCCAAACCTCTGCAATCAAAACTACAATCATTGACAAACCATATCAAATATTCAATCATCTTTTACCCGAAACCCTTACCAAGTTATAAACTCATACTCTGTCGCCTGCATATCATTTTAAACACACTTATAAATAATTCATTTTGAACTTTTTCATGACTTACTTAATCCTAGACTGGGCCAAGCTAATGTATTTTCTCCGAGTAGCCTCTCGTTTTGGATATGTTTTGGCAGTTGATGTCATCAATGAATATTAGTATGTAGGTATTTTCCGTGAGATCGTGCCGATAGAGAGCCAGTGATTTGAAGAGATCTGATTGCGACGTATTAACTATTCTTTTGATTCTAAATACAAACTAAGAATAACTAAGTATAGGATTCACAAAGCTGTAGAACTATTAATATAATATAATGATGAGAATGTGTCAACATAACTTATGTTAGAGAGCAATGTGTGAAGTTGGCATCCCCCATGAAAACAATCGCTATCTGAGGATACTGTGTCAGGCCGTGAAAGACTACATTTCGTTTTACAATGTTCTATTATGTAGAGTAGACACTATACCTAATTTAAATTTTTAAAGGTATTTGAGAGTACAACAGACTACCAAAGGATATTAATTATTAATTAATACCGTAATTGCTCATTAAAGCTCATTTAAACTCATTTAAAGACTACAATGAGTTCAATTTCTATGTGACATGTATAGTCAAAGTTTAAAACGGAGAATAAATTATGTAATTTGTGAATAATGAAGGTGATGGAAAGTGTAATAACTGTTAACGTAGTACAGTATATATTCTAAATAAAAATCTAATTAAAGTGTCCTAAGTACGTGATATTGTGTATAACGAAATGTCATCATTGACGGCCCACATCACATTACTGATCGTATCGCCCATTGTGTTTGTGTCTGAATTATGTTGGCACTCTGTAAGTAAGATGAGTTATTCGCGCACGAATTGGGCGATCACGAAGATGGAGAAGAAGATGAGGAAGCCGAACGGAAAGAGGATGCGCGAGATGACGTCCAGCTTCTTGGAGAACGTCGGGATCTTGGCGAGGCGAGCGGTCAGACCGCTGGCGCGCTCTTTCAGCCGGAACTTCGACGGACTCCCGTTCTCTTCCTTCGGGATCACTTCTTCCGGTTGTTCCACCAGCGGCTTCTGGAAGAACGGGATGGAGTTGAGTCAAGTCGGGACAGACGACAATGTTTCAAAACATTTCAAATAAATATTTCAAATATTTTTTTATAAAAATATTTTATGAAAATATGAAATATTTTTTTTATGAAAATATTTCAGACGCAAGTTATCCATATGGCCGTGAAATATTTCGTTAAATAATAAGGCCTCTTATCTACGTTTGTCCTGTACAAACTCAAATTCACTAGAGCAGTAGATATAAGTAAGGTGAAAAAAGCGCTCGACCGTTTTAGCAAATTGAAAGAGAAAAATTGTTTCATAAGTTGGTATAACTCTGATGGGATGTTCACATGATCAGTCTGATTGTATATTAGTAGCACTTTTTCAGTTTTGCTTCGTCCCTTGTTAATTAGGCGCCGGTTATTCAACAAAACCGCGCAAAACTATGAAATTTCCGATAGGTACGATTGGAGACCAAACCCGTTAAATGATTAACAAACTTGGGGTTATCAATTGGCACATTTTTAAAATTAAATTTCATAGTGCACCCAGAGAGAGCTAAATTTCAAATCATTTCGTCAACACAATATGTTGTCTTCAATCGTCTCCAAAAAAATGCCTGCAACATGCGGCAAAATCTCTGCGCTTGCAACAGAGCTAGTTGATTGGTCAAGGGTTGCAACATGACGTACTAGGAAAACGCTCTGTGTAACGCGTTGATGAGCGAGCACGGATATGCGCAACACATCGAACCGAAATTCTGTCTATTGAAAATGTCATTAAAAGCCAATAATTCTTTAATTTCGTCACAGACTGGTATGAAAATCTTCAAAAATTCCAAAAATATTGGTCCCAATAAGCATGTTAAGTTTTAAGTTGATCGATTGAACCTGAACCTTTATGATTGAATGGTTCCTTGTTAATTTTCAAAAATCACAGGATCTTGTTCAAAAACTATACCTGGGACCACTCATATGATATAAGTGTGTGTACACAATATCAGATCAATCTGTTGATTATAAGTGTCATAATTATGCGTTTGAAAGTTTCTGTTCTAACTACCTTGGAACATTGGAACTGAGGCGTCAATGTTGCCGTGATCCAGAGCAACAAGCAAAATGTCCTTAAAATGTCAATATAACTTTTGGATTTAAACACAGATTTGTCTGAAAATTGTCAAAAACACAGATAATGTTGGTCCCAATGACCATGCAAAGTTTTAAGTTGATCGGTCAAACGGTTCTAGTTTAAATTTAAAAAATCACAGTAAAGATGGTTTTAAATTTTAACCAATGGGAGGATTTGGCTGAAACTTTGTATGATTGGGTAAAATGTTAGTGGTAATGACTTGTCAAAATTTAAATGTGATCAAACTAACCAATCGAAAGAGAATTTTTTTTAAATTTGAACCAATCACGGGATCCCGTTCAAAAACGATCCCAGGGACCGCATGGAGTACGTTAGTATGTGTACAAAATTTCAGATTGATTGCTTGAGCGGTTTGATCTGGGGTGTAACCACAAAAAAAAAAATAAAAAAATAAAAGAGAAAGTGCCATAAGAGTACCGTGGTGACGCTCGCTACGCTCGCTCAATCAGAACACTCACAAGGTCCAAGGCCTCCTCATCAGTCGCCGGCGTCTCCGCTGAGGGCGCTGACTGCTGGCCGCGCCGGCGCTCCTCCTGGCGGGACAAGTAGTGCACAGTCGCGGTCTCCAGGATGGCGAGGAACATGAAGGTCAGAACGACGCCCGACCACACGTCAGACGCACGCGCGTACGACACGGCGGCGAGGGAGGCGTTGAACACTGCGGGGCAACGATATTTGTTAGTTCACATCCCACGCATGTCCAGAGAACACAGCTAGAGATGGTCAGGAAAACACGTTTGCTTCGTAGCATTGGGGAGTGCCTTGAGTCCACGGGGAGTGAGTTCAGCTAAACATGATTTTTTTGTGGTGTTTTACGTATAACTTCATTTTTTAAACAAAAATATAAAAAAACTTATTTCAAAGTAAAAAACGTCCTGCGGGGCAGGGTGGAGGGTCCACCCTCCACACCTCCCTTGGCCGGGTTCAAAATTGTTTATGTTGCCCCCCCCCCTCCCCGGCAGAAATCCTGCAGACGCCCAAGCTCGAGTCAATACATTGTGGTCCGGGCCGAACAGCCCAGAAGAATCTTTTATGTTCATGATGCATTTGGTAAGGGTTTTAGCGATCTGCACATCATTTTAATACAATTCTAATCTGCCGGAGTACTAAGGCGTCCGCCATGAAGAGGGGCGATGGGAGGGGAGGGGGCGTAAGCATGCGCACAAGGAAGCCCTGGTAAACATTATTCTGTTCACTCTGGGCTTAGATCGTTTCAACACGAGGGGGGGGGGGGGGGGGATGATGTCATGTGACACAAGGAAGTGAACGTTTCTTCTCTCGCTTGGTTTCTTAAAGGTACGTTTACAGCTCGGCGTTCGTTCGATGTTCCGCGCTCAGCCGTTGTGCCTCCTGATTGGCCAACGCCGAGCGCTGGCAATCAAGGTCCTTTCAGCGCTAGCGTCGAGCGTCGAACGCCGAGCTGTAAACGTACCTTTAGAGTAGACCATCATTCTGTCTCTGTCACCAAATGTATTTGCGAAACTGGTTAAATTAGTGCACAATGCTTTGACAGTTTATGTTCCCAGATATTTAAACTATATGGATTCCATAAGACAACTCTCTCTAGAATGACACACAACTGACAGCTCATTTTTTACTTTTCAATTAATTATCCATCTTTGACTTTAACGTATATTCTTCTTACCTCTATGGCTTCTTACCTCTATGGTATAACTAAGCATAACTTGCAAAATAAATCACCCTGTTTGAGAGGTCACTACAACAAAACTAGGTAATGTAGATAGGATTCTGACATTTGTACATAAAAAAATTAATATGTGAAAGTTTCAAACATTATTCATTCATTAGGAAAAAAGTTAAAAATAATTATGTTGAAAAAACAGACGAAATTAACGTGTTTGATGAATTGATTTGAAGTTACTTTGTAGGAATGAAGTGAATTCATGTTTATTTATTCATTTGTAAATAAACATACATTTATGTTTAATAAATCTATGCGAATTTGTCTTGGATTTCTTAAGTGAGTAGGTATATGTGTGAATTTATGTAGAATGTATGTGAATTTATTCTAAAAAACGCCTTGTGGGTGTCGCAATCCCCCCTCATGATGAAAGTAGTTCATTTGGATTTGGGTACACCCAACCCCTCTCCAGATTAAATTTTTAACCCCAGTCATCACTGGTCATATTATGTCAAATTATGATCAACGCAAATGTACTCATGTACAAAACCAGGTGATTCTTTTTAACAAGCTTCTAGGTTCTTGTTTAAACTCAAACGCGCGCTATTTACAGGCTGGTATACCATTTTTCATCGTAAAAATTGAAATACATGTATTTTTTTTTCGCATTACTCGAATATTTCTGAAAATTTCACATATCAAATTTTCATTTTGTTCTATTACATGTGAAAGTGTCAGCCCTTTATCTTTTATCGTTTTGATGTACAGTACGTTCTACTTGGACCTTTCAGCGCCTGAGCAAATGCCAAAACACAAACGCCAATAAAATGCTGTATACACCTCAGAAATGTGGATTTTCTTTGGTCATCTGTTGCTATGAGGTGAGGAAGAGGTAGTGTCAGAAAACTAGCCAAAATAAGTGTGGAAATAGGAATTCTAAAAGTCTGAGGCTTAACGTCGCACTGTTTTGCAGCGAGGCTAATGGCGAAGGATGAATGATTATGAGGATGATTGGGAGATGATGGTGAAGAGTAGGTAAGGATGGAAGGTGGGAAGGAGGCGGTCGTGGCCTATTAGTAGGGTACCTTCCAAGCATTTGCCTGTCGACTGAGGGAAAACCACGGCAAAATTACAGTCAGGAAGGACGGCCGCGGGAATCGAACCCGGGCCTCCGGAATACAAGCTCAGAGCGTTACCACTCAGCCAACCTGTTCCGTAAGGAATGCTAAATGAAAAATAGATTTTTCGTTGCTGCAAATTCCTTGTAGAACGTACTGTATAGTGACGTCTCAATCACTAATCAGGGTGATTTGTTTTGCGCCGCCCTGTAAACTCTGTTCTGACTGAGTACTCACTGGTACTCTGCACCGCCATGGCCAGCAGCGCCGCGACGCCAATGAGCATGCGCGTGGACAGAGCCTTGCGGTCCAGCCAGAAGACGACCCACGACAACATCGCCAGCATCACGCTCGGGATGAACAAGTGGATGAGGTAGAAGTTCATCTCGCGTGCCAGCAACAGGTCGATCTTCAGGCACGAGTACTCGCCTAGAAAATACAAGATAGTCTCAACTTCTGTGTCTAAAGCCCCATTTACACGGTAAAATTTCCTGTAAAATCTTTTATAAAATCTTTTCTTAAAATCTTTTCGTAAAATCTTTTACAGAAATAGAACATGTTTTATATCATAAAAGGTTTTACACAACCCTTTAACAAAACATTTTACCATCAAATTGGCTTGTTTACACGGTAAAATTTCTTTTACGAAAAGATTTTATAAAAGATTTTACAGGAAATTTTACCGTGTAAATGGGGCTTTAGATACAAGATAGTTCATATTTATGAAAGACACATGATAAAGATATTTTGAAAATATTTATTATTAATCGTATAGCTTTTGAATGAGCAAAATTACTGAGAAAATCAATGCAGACTGTAATTATTATGATTTGCCTCAACATAAAAAAGTATAAATTGAATAATTTGTTGAACAGAATAGTAGATGTAATAACCGGTGGAGGGGGGCAAGTAATAAGAGGATTGTTATGAATACGATCAATTGTCAAAAATAGTACATTTATGAAAATAATTGTTAACAATTTTATGATCGAATTAAACCGGAAACTGAAGGGTCTGGTTTTACAAGTTGCTTGTTTGAGAAGTCATTACCTGTCTTGTGATCACAATTGCATTCAGTCATAAATAATGATAATATTGACCTTCGGCACAGAAATCAAAGAGGGAAATGTGTGCTAGTGTGGCATGGTGTGACATTTTAAAAATAGAAAATAATCAAATTATGAAAAAGTACCTTCTAACTTTTTGAAGAAAAAGATGAAAGATACTAACATAAAGTATCTAGATGGGAGATGAAAGACTGAAAGAGAGTCACCACAAATGTATCAATATAGAAGATATAACTTTTACATTGCATCCAATCAAACAATCATACTGCGTGTGTCAACATTAATTAAATTAATTTTTTTAAATTTTTAAATTTTAATTGATTTTTAATTTTTAATTTAATTTAAATATATTTTATTCACACAAAAACACATTTACACATTATTATCTGCAATGATTTCTATTCTTCTACCATGAGTTAAAACATCATTCGATGTACAGAATTTTGCTAATTAGTTACAGAATTGCATGTCTGTAACTCCGAGAGCAGCAGCACTGTTCCTCGTGAAATGATACACTTATTTACTTTTATCACAGACCAGTTCAGTACATTCTGTATCACCATCGTGGCCATCTTCTATATCAGGTCTTGGATCATCAACCAAAGCAATTTGTAATGCCCCCAGTGGTCGAATTGGAGCTCAAACCATGGGGGATGGTGTACTTGGGCGCCGTCAGGATTTCTGCCAGGGGGGCAAGTGATTAAAGGGGGGGGATCCCCCACCTTGCCCCTCGGCGTTTCTTTTTTTTTACACTTTGACATCAATTTTGAGACGTTCTGAGGTGTATTTAGTTTACAAAATGTACTAATACGTTAACACTGCAAAACTTGTATTTCTTCCTGACATGCAGAGGGGCAAGGCCCCCCCCCCCCCTCCTCACGGCGCCCATGATGGTGTATTGTTGTTACAAAAAGAAACATTTGCATCAGGTCATAGGAGGAGGGTCTCCCAGGTCAGCACAGCACCATACATTTTTTTTATTTCGGTTATTAATTTGGTGCGTTTCTACACGATTTTGACGTTATTTTAAGCCTATTTTTATCTCGACAAATGGCGTCTACAGAGGCTAAATTTGACAGCTTCTCTGAAAATGGTTTCAAGTTTATATATATTTCATGAAAACTATGAAACTATGAAGTAGGTACTCACGTTAGTGCTGTTTTTAAATCTCTCGTGGGAGGATGGTGAAATGGAGAAATTATAGAAATGGGGGATTCCATCCCCCCGAATCCCCCCGAATCCCCCCCCCCCCCCCCCAATTCGACCACTGAATGCCCCAAATTTGAATGGATGCATCATTGAATAACAGAACTACACACTTACTTTACTAACCCATGACAACTTCCTTCACAGCAAGCAAATGAAGCAATGATATTGCATATCGAAATTGGACAAGACGAGTGGGCATCAGTGTTGAATTCTGACATGTTTGTCCAGGGGGGGGGGGGGGGGGGGGAGGAATTGTTAACAAAAATAAAATAATGAGCTAGCTCAAGAGGGGGTCCGGGGGGTTTGCTCCCAGAAAACTGCCACGCAGAGATATTTGTGAACTTTCTTGACTATCTTAGATTATAGTAGGTTTAATCATTTTATAGAATGTTGGGTCTGTCAGATCTGCAATGTAAGGAGGTCTAATGACAAGATTGACAGTGCATAAGGTGGCAAAGTAGGGGAAGAAGTAGGGTTTGATAAATGTTTTGGAGAATATGAAATGCCGTGAGGGTATTCTCATCAGACATAGAAATTCACTACCAATATGAGCTATAATTTGAGATGTGAGAAATAATCTAAAACTGTTTTAAGATGTTTCTTTCTAATTTAAAAGGACCAATGACTTCTTTGTGAATGGACTTCAAAACTTCAAGCTTTGAAAGAGCGCGCCACGGAGAATCGTACCTGGTTGCTATGGCAACAGTCAAATGTTTGTTGATTTGTCTGAATTGAAAAGAAATGAAGTTGTAACATAAAGCGATCTTCAAGTATAAGTAAGTAATTGAAACAATTTCTTCATTTAATAAGTATATATTACATTTAAAAACAATTACCTTCACTCCGAAAACAACAGTTTGGCATTATATTTCAAGTGCAAGAAGTTTAAAGTGAGCTGTCATCTAGCTGTCATTTTGTACAGACGCATGCGCGGAAAGAAAAAGGAACAATTCTCCCTAGCGCTGAGTAGTGAGAGCAAGTGGCAGCGTGGAAGCCCAATCGCGAATGCCTGGATTCAACATCATGGCGGGTGTTTACCTGTGATGGTTTTGCTGTCTAAGACGAGCGGGTGTTTACCTGTGATGGTTTTGCTGTCTAAGACGAGCGGGTGTTTACCTGTGATGGTTTTGCTGTCTAAGACGAGCGGGTGTTTACCTGTGATGGTTTTGCCGTCTAAGACGAGCGGGTGTTTACCTGTGATGGTTTTGCTGTCTAAGACGAGCGGGTGTTTACCTGTGATGGTTTTGCTGTCTAAGACGAGCGGGTGTTTACCTGTGATGGTTTTGCTGTCTAAGACGAGCGGGTGTTTACCTGTGATGGTTTTGCCGTCTAAGACGAGCGGGTGTTTACCTGTGATGGTTTTGCTGTCTAAGACGAGCGGGTGTTTACCTGTGATGGTTTTGCTGTCTAAGACGAGCGGGTGTTTACCTGTGATGGTTTTGCTGTCTAAGACGAGCGGGTGTTTACCTGTGATGGTTTTGCCGTCTAAGACGAGCGGGTGTTTACCTGTGATGGTTTTGCTGTCTAAGACGAGCGGGTGTTTACCTGTGATGGTTTTGCTGTCTAAGACGAGCGGGTGTTTACCTGTGATGGTTTTGCCGTCTAAGACGAGCGGGTGTTTACCTGTGATGGTTTTGCTGTCTAAGACGAGCGGGTGTTTACCTGTGATGGTTTTGCCGTCTAAGACGAGCGGGTGTTTACCTGTGATGGTTTTGCTGTCTAAGACGAGCAGGTGTTTACCTGTGATGGTTTTGCTATTGCAATAATCCGTGCTGAACGAGTCGAGGTTGAACTTCTCGATGTGCAGGTTCTTGACGACTTGCACCGGAGACTCGTCTTTCCAGAGGAACACGATGTCGTCCGTCGTGTAGCCGTCTGCAGGAGAGACAGAGACAGAGCATACAGCGCACGTGTGTGTGTGAGAGAGACAGAGCATACAGCGCTTGTGTGTGTGAGGGAGAGAGAGAGAGAGAGAGAGAGAGAGAGAGAGAGAGAGAGAGAGAGAGAGAGAGAGAGAGAGAGTTTACAGGAACCAATCACTTGTGCGTACTTCAATTTTCTATCGGATGCCTACAAGACAGGCGCGTAGGAACTACTTTCATAATGGATGGCGAGGGGGGGGGGGGGGGGGGGGGGGTATGACGAGCAAAGCCACCCAGTTTTGAACGCAAAAGAACGCTTCACAGGGCGTTTTTTTAGAATTACAAATTTAAATGTGATTTTGGGGCTCTTAAATTGTCTTAAATGCAAGAACTGATGCAAACTACCCTTTAATTGTTGCCCCGCAGGGCGTTTTTTTTAAATAATATAAATTAATTAAAAGTGATACTGGGATACTAAACTTAATTTTGTGTGGTGAATGGGGGTCAGCTGCTCGAGTGTGTGTGTGTGGGGGGGGGGGGGGGAAGGTAATCTCTACGAGCCTGCTACTATGAAATATGTGTATGGCTGATTTTCAACTCGGATGATAGTTTTCAAGCTCCACTTTTACTACCCCTTCCTCCCAATGTTGATGAATGGGTTCTGCCGGATCTTTGACTGTCACTTCTGAGCGACTAGAACATGAATGTGAACTCACAGCTGGCCATCCTCATCGTGCACACTTGCTTGTCGAAGGGAAACATCCGGAGGTTCATCGGACACATCAGAGTCAGCGAGAGCCTGCAACAGACAAGGAGAGAACATGAGAGAGAACATCTTCATCCGCACGCTCATGAGAGAGAGAGAGAGAGAGAGAGAGAGAGAGAGAGAGAGAGAGAGAGAGAGAGAGAGAGAGAGAGAGAGAGAGAGAACATCTTCATCTACACGGCAAAGCATTTTATACATTTCACTTGATAAGTCGGGACCAGAATGTCGTTAAAAACGATAAATTCTGATAGTCAAGGGGGGGGGGGGGGGGTGAGATAGATTTGTTACTTCCTTTCAGGGGGAGGGGGGGGGGGAGCTCAGAAAGTGTGACACAGCGTGTCAAGGGGGAGGGGGTGTCAAAATTACCCATTCTTAGCGTGACGTCCTTTATTATGCACGTCAATTATATCAAGAATCAATGTCAAAATAATCAATACAAACATTTAGGGGAGGAGGGGGAGGGGGAGTCTGTTATACATGACAGTCTGTGACAGGGGGGGGGGGGGGGGGGCGGACAAGCGTGATGTCACAGTTTGTTGTATCTATTTAGTGAATTTGCACCTATGTTTCAGCAAAAAGAAATATCACATATTTATTATTCTCAACTGAGATAAGAATTTAGTATTTAAATTACAAATTTTACATAATTCTACTCTTACTGTTGTTTTCTCATTCTTTGAATGTATTTCCTTTCTGCTTCACATCCTGCCCGGTTGGAATGGAACTGGGACATAAAGTAGTCCCTACCTGGTGCTGTAAGTGACGTCGCCGTCTGGAGTGATGCGGAAGAACATGTTGGGGGTGACGAGGTCGTGCTCGTGTAAAGTAGTATAAAGTAGTCCCTACCTGGTGCTGTAAGTGACGTCGCCGTCTGGATTGATGCGGAAGAACATGTTGGGGGTGACGAGGTCGTGCTCGTATGAAGTAGTATAAAGTAGTCCCTACCTGGTGCTGTAAGTGACGTCGCCGTCTGGAGTGATGCGGAAGAACATGTTGGGGGTGACGAGGTCGTGCTCGTATCAAGTAGTATAAAGTAGTCCCTACCTGGTGCTGTACGTGACGTCGCCGTCTGGAGCGATGCGGAAGAACATGTTGGGGGTGACGAGGTCGTGCTCGTGTAAAGTAGTATAAAGTAGTCCCTACCTGGTGCTGTACGTGACGTCGCCGTCTGGAGCGATGCGGAAGAACATGTTGGGGGTGACGAGGTCGTGCTCGTGTAAAGTAGTATAAAGTAGTCCCTACCTGGTGCTGTACGTGACGTCGCCCTCTGGAGTGATGCGGAAGAACATGTTGGGGATGACGAGGTCGTGCTCGTATAAAGTAGTATAAAGTAGTCCCTACCCAGCAAACACAGCACTGCACGCTTTGTACATTAATTGTGCCTTCCCGACGCATCATGTGCAAGGAAAGTGTTGGGCGTTGTATTGTTGATACAAAAAAGATATCTGTTCGTCTACACACATAAATTGCACCTTCAGAGAGTGTACCTTTTGTATGCTGGGCCTGTACCCGCGTACAACACTGTAATTTATTTGCACGCGCGACAATATCGGGCCAGTGTCTACCGACGTGTATGTTTCTTGTATACCAAAAACTACACGCGCAACAATGCCGGGCCTGTGTCTACCGACGTGTATGTTTCTTGCATACCAGAAGCTGCACGCGCAACAATACCGGGCCAGTGTCTACCGACGTGCATGTTTCTTGTATACCAAAAGCTGCACGCGCAACAATACCGGGCCAGTGTCTACCGACGTGTATGTTTCTTGCATACCAGAAGCTGCACGCGCAACAATACCGGGCCAGTGTCTACCGACGTGCATGTTTCTTGTATACCAAAAACTACACGCGCAACAATGCCGGGCCAGTGTCTACCGACGTGTATGTTTCTTGCATACCAGAAGCTGCACGCGCAACAATACCGGGTCAGTGTTGACCGACGTGTATGTTTCTTGTATACAGAAATACTGCAAGCGAAACAATACCGGGCCGGTGTTGACCGACGTGCATGTTTATTGTATACACACAAAGAGTGCACTCAACAATGCTGGGCTGGTATCAACAGGAGTGCATGTTTCTTGCGTTGCGAAACAACTCTATCGGAAACATGCAAAACCATTGCTGGCCCAGTGTTGTACAACGCTGTTATTCGTTCCACTTTCTTGCCTACCCAATCTGTATAGTCACGCTATGGATGTGTTTAGATAATTTAAAGCGAAAATATAAATAAAGAAAACATGAATTTATCTATGCGAAATCAATTCTAATCTATATCAGTTGTATTATTTCACATCCTAATACATGTCCGTGTGTTTTTTTCAGTTAATACTCGCAATAAGTCTTCAAAATGAGCATTTTAAATATAAAGTGCACGAAAAGTGCACGCAATGGTGCCGGCGCGGTACAAATATTGTATACGCGGTCATCCACAAGAAATCAAGTATTTCAATGTTACTTAAATATAAAATTAATTATATAAGTATGAATTGGACTTTCATGACGTATATAATAATTTCATATATCAATATTTTAACGGGATGTTTTAATTATGAACACATTTTATTTGTTATGCTTATTATATTAATTTCTTTGCACTGTACAAATTAATAACATAAAAAAATTATTTGATGTTAAAATTGATGAGGAAATTGAAAATACTATGATATTTAATGCATTCTTTTGAACAAATTGAATTGCGCGGTATTGTAGTGCCCCAGCAGTAGGTACCCGTTTTGTATCAGAATTGTGTCGTACGATCGCTCGCGCTCGCTCGCCGGTCAAATGTCTTATTTCACCCTCGAAGCTCCATCGTCACCGTGGAGGAGTGGATACATCGGGAGCGCGCCAAATCGACGACCGGAGTTCGAATCCAGTGTATGTCTCATAAAATTGTCTTTCATGTACTAATTGCAATGTCTTCTATCACACAGTACAAACTACCTCCTTGTATAAAACTAGATAATTTTTTCGATTTTGAATAATATAATGTTTGTTTTAAATACGGCAACATGAACTAGTAGCGATCCCCGTAGCTAATTTTGGAACTAGCGTTTTATATACGAAAGAGCAAGTGCAAGAAAGATGCCTTTTCGTTGGCGCAAATTTTGTGCACGCAATCCGCACGGACGATGCACGTCCGGTGTTGGGAGTGTGCCTTTCATGGCTGCAAGATTAGTGCAAGTAAGTTAACCTCGAGGTATCTTTTCATGGCAGTTGGTTTTGTGCAAGAAAGATGCTGGTCCGCAACTGGGTTGGTGCACGCTGTACATGATGGAAAATGTGCATATTTTCGGGACATGATTTTGCCGGCCCAGTAACTTCTGTACAACACAAATACAACACCGCATGAAGGTACAAAAATGATACAAGGCGTGCACTCTTGTGTTTGCTGGGTACCTGGT